>ML778030.1:405833-513925 GCA_009831015.1 Picea engelmannii
TATATCTCTCTCCTTGTCTCTCCCCCCTTTCTCTCTTTTCATCTATCCACCTTGCTTCCCTATCTCCCCTCCCCATTTCCTATCACTCTTTATCTCTACCCCCCCTCTTTGTCTCCCTCTCCCTCACTCTCTCACACTCTCTCTATATTCGCCTCTCCCCCTCTCACACTCTTTATCTGTAGTGTCCTCTCTAACATTTCCTAGAATTTCATAAATTTAAATTTAACATTTCTATTATAATTTGTTTAGCAAAATAATAGTTTACAATTTATGACTCAGGAAAATTCAAAATGGGCAGCATGATATAAATGAAATATTGAATAATATACAAAGCATAAATAACATATTGAATCATCATACGATCATGAACATGCCATAATAATGAAGAAAAATACCTGTCAAGTGATTTGTTTCCCAACTCTGTTTGTCCAAGCTGAAGTTGAGCCTAAGCTACCCTGCCAAACTCTGCTCGATGCTCTGCCCAAAACCGTCTAACCTCCCATCCAGCTAGGAGCAGCCTATTTGGCTCCCTAGCTCCAGGATTCCATAAGGATTCCTGTCCCCCGAGCCCAAAACTCCCAGCAACCGATGCACCCTTGTAACAATCCACCAAACTCAAAACCAAAAAAAAATGCAGTCCTCCAATCTCCCCAAAAGAAAGATGGCCCAATATAGTCCCCCAATATCCAAATAATGCTTCCTCCCCCAAAATCCAAAAGTGCCTCTCTCGAATGCCTCTACCCCCTCATATCCTCCTTCCCATTCACCGCCTCCTCCCTTCATTCAATGCCATCCACCTTATCCCTCCATTTAATGCCAACCACCTTATCCCCTTCTCCTTAATGATTCCCTCCTTCAATACGTTATGTTTTCTTTTAATAAATTAAAATTTATTAAACTTTAATTCATTACCCAAATATTTAATGAGTTAATTAATTAATTAATCAATTAATTAATATACATTAAACAATAATTAATTAATTAATTAATTAATAATATTATTAATAATTAATAATTAATTAATTAATACACATTAGGACACTGAATTATTCAATCAATTAAACTTAGTAAACCTTAAACAATTATTTAACTTTGACAATTAGTTATTTAACTAGGGTTGTTGCATACACCCACCCTTCAGGAAACTTCGTCCCAAAGTTAAAGTATTTTATGATACAAGGGAAAAGACACATGGTTCACACATTCATGATAAATAACTGACATTATTAGTAAGTAAGCCAAGAAAAATCATACATACTAGTGTATATGTACAATAAATGCATGTGTAGCTAGTACATACAAGTCTCGTGCATGTACTAATAACAATAATTATCACCCTTATAGTAATTTTTGTATGCATTCATTCCAATCAATAAGACCATTATTTTTGTCAATGATAATAAACCAATGAAATGTTCGTGAATTCACTTAATTACAATAATCTAGATCAACAATTTTATTTAGACAATTGTGGCTTAGTTACGTAGTTATGAATATTCACATATACACATTTTCTTTTCAGAAGGAAAAATAATAAATTCCACCATAAGGCAAATATCCAAACACTCTCAACTATTTCTACTCATCCTTCCTCCCTAACTTACTTCCATCTTCCATTCCTATCCTTCCTCTGCTGGACTATCTTGGAGCGTCAACTATATTGACCTAACTTCAAATAGAACCCGTAAGTGGAAGTGTCACTATCTTGACCAAGCTTCCCCAGCAGGCAACTGACAGTCATCATCACATGTCTAGGGGAGTGTGAGCTAACACCATCCTCCCATGACTCAAGGTTTTAGACGATACATAGTGGGAAATGCCTCCACCCCTCCTAACAGGACTAGGGTCCACACCCTACAATGGAATATACAGTGGCACTGTGTTGCTGGGAGTTTTGTCATCGTTTATTCGGCTTTGGGCAGTCTCACTTCCTGAAATCCTGCACTGGTCCACATATCACAGCAATGTATCCAAACCAATATAATTTCACACACAAAGATTCATACCATATTATTTCTCGACCAATGGTCATGTCATCCACTTTCATCATTATTATCCCTTGGCTATTTCATAGCCCATAACCTGCAGATTAGTCTGTAACACAAACTCATACATTTCTATGCATTATCATCATGTAATTGCACACAACCATAATTTCAATTCGGTATTCGCGTACCAACAACTTTAACATCAAAGTTTTCAAGGTAGAAATAGATCTCATAATATCCCATAGTTCAATTAACATTACCCATTCATAGAATTATCATTTACATAATAGATTGCATCATATCCAACATTATTCAAATAGCATTTAAACCTTCATAGGATTCTCATTCACACAATATATCGCATCATATCCATCCTCATCAATAATAATTAACATTCATAGAATTTACATTCACATAGTAGATCACATCATATCCATCATCATCAATAACATTTAAACATTCATAAAGGTTCATACATCTTAAAAGTCCAAGTGTATCATTTAATAGTTTCACTGTGAATAGAAAATTAAGGTGTTTAGGCCTCAGGTAATCCTAGCTGTCTAAGTCAAAAGGTGGTGTTACATACATCCAACCTTCGAGAAACATATTCTCGAGGTGGTAAAAAAAGTGAGGGAAAATCTCATCGTAACGTCCCGACATCTCCTAAGTAGAAGATCCTGGACTATACTTGTCCCACTGGACCTTAACTTGGTCTACTAGACGGTTCTTGAGCTGTCAGACTCTACAGTCCAATATGCGTAACGGTTCTACCATAAGGGTTCCTGTGTCCGATACCTACAATTCCTTCCAATTTAGTTTATGCGATTCATCAACAACATAATGGCGTAGAACAGATACATGAAAAACATTATGAGTTTTATGCAAGTGGGGTGGTAGTATGAGACGATAGGCAACGGGTCCAATTTTCTCTTGGATTCTGAACGGTCCTATAAATCGAGGTGAAAACTTTGTCCCCTTCCCGAACTATATGGTACTCTTATTAGGCCTGATACGAATGAAAACCTTATCTCCCACTTCATAACTTCGATCAATCCTGTGTGCATCCGCATAACTTTTCTGTCTATCCTGTGATTCCTTTAGTCTCTGCCTAATATGAATCACCTGTTCATCCATCTCTTGAATCAATTATGGCCCAAATGTTACTCGGTCTTCTAATATTTCCCAACTCAATGGTGTTCTACATGGCCTTCCATACAAAGCTTCGTAGGGTGGCATTCTGATGGAGCTATGAAAACTGTTATTGTAGGCGAACTCTACCAAAGGTAGGTACTTCTTCCAATGGGTTTGATTATCCATGACGTACATCCTAAGCATATCTTCCATGACTTGATTTTCTCTCTCGGTTTTCCCATCTATTTCAGAATGATAAGTTGTGCTTAAGTTCAACTGAGTCCCCAACGCTGACTGCAAACTTGTCCAAAACCTAGAAGTGAATCTGGAGTCCCTATCTGAAATGACATTCTTAGGTATCCTATGCAAATGGATGACCTCACTTACAAACACGCGTGCCATATCAGTGACATCGTAAGTGTCTCTAACCGGAATAAAATGAGCACTCTTGGTTAAATTATCAACTATCACAAGAATGGCATTGTGTCTATGAGATTTTAGCGGGAACCCCACAACAAAATCCATAGAAATGACTTCCCACTTGGACATAGGAATATCATGTGGTTGTAGGAGGCCTGCCAGGTGATAGTGGTCACTTTCACTTGTTGACACTCTAGGCATTTGGTGATGAAATGGACTACATCGCACTTCATGCCTACCCAGAAGAAGAGCTTCCTCATGTCTGCGTACATTTTCTTCACCCCTGGATGCGCACAATAAAGTTCTTTATGGGCTTCCTTTAGTACGATGCCTCGAATATCCCCATCTTCAGGGATGTACATCCTTCCCTGATATCTCAATATTTCGTCTGCTTCCAGACTATATCCTTCATACTTTGGATCTAATTGAGTCCCACTCTGGAGGTTTGAAGTAACCTTTAAATACCAATTGTCTCCATGGAGTTGCGTCAACACACATTCCCTCAGATTGACTTTTAAGGGTACCAATGAGAAGACACGTGGTCTCCTACTCAAGGCATCTGTGACCACATTCTCTTTTCCCTTGATATATGAAATACCAAAATCGTACTCACTCATGAACTCACTCCATCGCCTTTGCCTGGAATTCAGATCCCTTTGAGTGAAGAGATGTTTTGAACTTTGATGGTCTGTTTTGAGCTCAAAGTTTCACAGTATTAGATAGTGCCTCCAAAGTTTCATAGCTAGCATTATTGTTGCCAACTCTAAATCATGAGTAGCATAAAGTTCCTCGTGTTTCTTCAACTTCCTTGATGCATAAGCTATCACTCCTCCATCCTGCATTAGCACGGCCCCCAACCCTTGCTTTGAGGCATCCATGTAGACTGTGAAGTCCTTTTCCATATCCGACACTCGTAGAATTGGTGCACTAGTTAGTAACCTTTTAAGCTTGATGAATGCACTATCACATTCTTCTATCCATTCATACCTGACCCCCTTGCGCTGAAAAGTGGTGATGGGTTTCGCTATTTTAGAGAACCCTCCCACAAAACTCCGATAGTAACCTGCGAGCCCATGAAGTTTCTTCCCTCATAAGCATTTTTCGGCACTGGCCATTCCATAATGGCCTTTACCTTTTCTGGGTCCACAGAGATTCCTTCGCCGAAAATGATATGACCTAAATAGTGAATTTTTTTCTGGAAGAAGAAACACTTCGACAACTTCCCATACAATTTGTTATCTCTAAGGCAAGACAAAACCACTCGCAAGTGTTCCTCATGTTCTCTTTCATTCTTGGAATAGATGAGGATATCATCTAAAAAGACTTGTACAAAGCGGTCTAAGTACTTCCGTAATACACCATTCATGAGGCTCATGAATACTACTGGTGCATTGGTCAATCCAAAAGGTACTACAACAAACTCATAATGCCCAAACCGAGTTCGAAAGGCAATTTTAGGAATATCGCCTTCCTTGATCCTTAACTGGTGATACCCTGATCGCAAATCAATCTTTGAGAATACCACTGCTCCTTTCATCTGATCAGAGAGATCATCTATTCGTGGCATTGGGTACCTATTTTTCACTGTAGCACGGTTCAAGTCCCTGTAATATATACACAGTCGTAAGGAACCATCCTTCTTCTTCACAAAAATCACTGGTGCACCCCAAGGTGAGACACTAGGTCTTATTAGTCCTAAGTCAAGTAGATCTTTCAACTGCATCTGTAACTCACAAATTTCTGGCGCTGTCATCCTATACGGAGTCTTGGAAATTGGTTTTGCACCAGGTTTTAGCTCAATAGTGAAATCAGGCTCCCTCCCAGGAGGTAACCTCGATAAATCGTTTGGAAAAACATCTTTAAACTCTGTCAAAACTGGGTACTAATCTAAGGAGGGTCCTTTCCTTTCACTCACTGCTTCCACTACATACATTTGACACCCTTGTCTCATGCACCACTTAACCTTCATAGTTGAGATAAAGCGTAGAGACACCCATCTCCGTACACCCTGGATCTCTATTGGCCTTCCTTCGTCGTCAACACAAAGAACCTTTTTTATGAAACAATCTACCATAGCTTGATGGGATTCTAAGCAATCCATTCCAATGATTAGGTCATATGCCCCGAGAGCAGTGACGTAAACCTTCAACCTGGTAGTACACACTCCTAGGTCTACTATACAATTATCAATGCTAGGTCCTACCGCTTGTTTTTCCCCCGAAGCCATCTCAACTTGTTTAAATTCATCGTGCTCATAAGCTACCAACCCACTCTTTTCTAATGTAGATGGTGAAATGAAATTATCTATAGCACCAAAATCAAATAAAATTTTAACATTGATATGATTTAGTGTACTAGATGACTCCACCACCATGTATTGATGTTCTGCCTGGCGATTATTAACTGCTACATAAATCTGGTGGCTACCACTTACTCTTCCCATCGGGGCCTTTCCTTCTCTATGCACAAATCTTGATTGTAACTTTGGCCAGTCACGCTGGTAATGGGGTCCTCCACATCCCCAACAGGTAACACGAGATTGAACCTGCGCACTGTTCTCTGACTGTCTTTGAAATGAGTTCCTTCCCCTAGAACCCCTACCCCTATTAACTGTCCCTTGAGATGGTCGTGGACCTGCCTGTGTCGTTGGTGATGAACGAGATGTTGCACTCGCTACCATTGAAATACCTGTGGCGACTGTCCTTGGTGTGACTCTATTACCATATGGAGGTGGCCTTGAGCCCCCTCCCCTGGGAAATGTCCTAGGGGCCTTCCCCACGAATCTAGGACGATGCGGAAAGGTCGATCTCGTACCTCCATTTAAGTTCATGTGTTCCTCAGCATAATGTGCATTTTCAACTGCTTCCGCTACCGAAGATGGTTTCCACATCCTAACCATGGCCCTTATCTTAGGTTTTAACTCATAGACAAAGCATTCTGCCCATCGTTGATCATTATTCATGTACGAAACATATTTGACCAATTCCATAAACCTGATCTCATATTCTTCTACGGTCCCATTTCCCTGTACTAGAGCATGAAACACTCCCACCTGTTGTTCCTCATGGTAAGCTGGTAGATATTTCCTTCGAAACCTCTCCTCAAAAAGTTCCTAAGAGATAGTGTCTGGGGTAAGGTGCAACTGCCTCTCCAAGTTGCCCCACCAGTTCAAGGCACTGTCTCTCAACTAAAAAATCATTATCTTCACCTTTGAAGTGGACGCATAGTCTCTTAAGAAAAAACACCTTGTCATGCCTTCCAACCACGCCTCGGCACGTTCACTGGCATGACCCCCGACAAACTCTGGATGTTTGATATTCTGTAGTTCTCTAGTGATGTCTTCAAGTGGAGGTCCTGCCCTTGAATCCTTCGACGCTTCAGGATTAGCCGTTCTAGATTATGGGGGTTCCACTTTAATCCCTGTTCGTTGGCACCCCTTTAAAGTCTCATTTATGGCCTCCAAAGAGCACAGAATGAGAGCTAATTTAGGCGATGGTGGTGGCAGCACTAGCGGTGTTGGTGGTGTCTATGTCGATGCCCCTCTGCCTCAATTTCCTCAAGTCCTAACCATCCTGTATAATTGAATCTACATCGACCAAAAGTTTGTCAGGGTGAGTCTAGGACAATTCACATTTGCGCAACTTAAACTAGAAAACAGGGTTAGGCGTAAGTTTTTTTTTACTTGTCTGTAAAAAAATGTTACTCTCTTTAGGGGAAGTGGCTAGGTTAGGGTCGAAAGCCTCTAAGCTTGATGTCTTCGCCTAAGAAAACTACTAACTTTCTGCCTTGCTAGTTATGCCAGCACTGTGTCATACTCGCCATAGTGCATCAAATCCCTTATGTAGTGCTTTCTATCATACCTCCTATTATACCCTAACTATTCCCCACAACATGCGTCAAACTTCTGTTACTCTACAAGGAACTCTAACCTTTATAAATATAAAATAACCCTATTACATTCATTAGTCATATGGGCATGTTTATGATTAATGACACAGGTTTCAAACCCACTATTAACATTATAATTTTATAATGTTAATTTAATCATGAGGATTACTAATAAATCATTAAGGTAAATAAGTTAATTTACTTAATTATTAGAATAGCTTTATCATTTTTCATAAAATTAACACTTAATATACTTCTATATTCAATTACCATTAAAAATTAATTAATTTATATATATCTATATTTTGTTTTATTTGTTAAATAATTAAAATTTTAAACAAAATTTTTAAACAATTAAAGTTTTAAACCTAATTTAAATGATTGAAATTTAAAAGAATTAATCATGAAAAAAAAATAATTAAAATACCATAAATATAAACAAGATAATATATATATATATATATATATATATATATATATATTATTTAAAGTTGGGCATCGTGGGTGCATGAGGTCCACGTGCCCTCCTCCCCAGGGCTCTCATCCTCAACCCTAATCTTTTCTCACCCTTATATCTTCAAACGTTGACCTTTCTTGGCCTCATTTCAATTTTTTTTTTTTTTGTGTCAAAGGCTCAGCAGAGGTGAAGGATGAGGCCAACCATGGCTGTCCCCTCTGCTCGGCCCATCTTGGTGCCTATGAGCTCAAGGGAGTTCTCATTAGTAGCTTCGGCCCATGGGCTCTTCCCTAGATGGCTTTGGCGTTGAGTTTTAGGTTGGAGACGAGACACTCCGAGTGGGGTTGGGCTCAGCTCTTAGTGCAGGGATTGTTAGTTTACATAATAACTATGGGCTCAGAGTTAGGGTTTGGTATATACGTTGGTTTGATATCAAGGGTAGTGGTGTTGCGCGGGGGCGGGGCCTGCGACTACTTCCTCTTTTTTTTTTTGCTTGTTGTTTATTTTTGTAGTGCATGGAGATCGGTCCTGACTTGCCGCTTGGTCTTGGGTTTTGTACATGGATACTATGAAATTGATTTAAATATTGGGCTACATTCCCAATTACCCTCTTTTTTTTTCTGCTGTACAACATGCGGGCTGCGTTTCGTTTAACGCTCAGTAGGCTCCTCCTTGGCTTAGCATATGGCATTTGATCTTTGGCTGATGTATTGAATGCACTCGGTATTTGGTGCTTAGAGAGATAGCTCATGGAATTGGTTGGATCGGCTTTCATGGCTAGCTTACCATGGCAATATCAATCATTGGTTTGCCATTTCTAGGTGCTCATATAAACATTAATACAATGTCCTTTAATTAGTCGGGCTGCCTCTTTTCAGGCTTTTTGACAGGACTTGTATTGGACCTGCTTTCATGGCTTAGCGCTTGGGCACTTGGTCTCGAATTTGTAAGGCACCCATTGTGGGCTCCTCTTTCATGGCTTGGCGCTAGGTCTCCACTTTTGAAGCTATGCCCTTGGGCTCTCATTCCTGGGTTCAACAACTGACTTGAACGCATGGAGAAAGGGTTTCAGTGGCCAACTTGGATGCATGGAGGAAGGGTTTCAGACTTGATTCCTCAAAGATATCAATGTTTCCATACTTGGCATCTCTTCTTGGGCATTTCCATACTTGGAAATATCGGTCCATGGCTACCCCTTTTGGACATGCATCCATGACTGCCATATCTCATCTCATGCAGGTTGTTAATATGTAGGCCTTGAGGTTGAGGATATAACCTGCCCTCTAGGCCATTCATGCGGCGGGCACTTAACAGACCTGAGAATAAGGGTTAGGCAATTTACTATTAGGTGGGAGGGTTAAGTTCCATCCCTTATAACAATTGGAAGGACCTAGTAGGTTGGGAATGAGTGACCTACCCTTACAACGACCCGAAGGATCTAGTTGTAGTTTGGGGAAGATGGATTTTTCTATTGCCCACCCTCTTCTGTTGGTTCACTATTACGTATCTAATGGCGATAGATGTAGGTTTCCATCGGTCCTAGCTCCCCCCATGGGCAAAGGCAGCCAACCACTTCACGATATTGTGCCAATTATAGTGCAGATGTATATTGGTGTTCCTTTTTCATATATGTGTAGGGCTTAAATCTTGAATCTTTCGTGTATGAGTAGCCTTTCCTTGTGAGAGGGTTTAAATGTGTTGGAACAAAGCCTTTTGTTTTTAATTTAAGTTTGTTTCTTTGTTTTTCATATTTAGAAATTTTGACTCCATCTAATGCTTCTTTTATGATGTCTTTATATTATTTTATTTTTTGTTGTAGGTGAAAGTTGTTACAAGTAAACAGGTGGTTCGATGGTTGAAACCAAAGATGGGAGGATGAAACAACTCCAGGACTCCTTCCTGCTACATCTTAAGATATTTCATAATTCTTATTAGTGTTTTCAGGCTTTTTTTTTTCAAGGGTTTGTTAGTGGAAATTTCAGGGTTTTCTAGGTTGTTTCAAGTTTATTTTCAAGGGTTTCTCAAGGTTATTTTCATTCATTTCTTTTTGAAATGTTTCTAGTCCTAGGGTGGTTTCATTTTTAGGTTGTTTTCAAATTAGATGACATGAAATGTAGAATATTTTTCCATGTAGTAGGGAACTCAGTTTTAATCTAGAAAATAAATTTCTGGGTTTTTCTCCAGTTTAAGAAACTCCCTATTTTCTGCTTAGTTAAATAGTGGTATATATATACATAGTTAAAAAAAAATTAGTTGTAGGTAGGCCCTTAAGGCTCCAGTGTTTCCAACCTAGCTCTAATACCATGTGTAGTGTCCTCTCTAATAGATCCTAGAATTTCATAAATTTAAATATAACATTTCTATTATAATTTGTTCAACAAAATATCATCAGCAAAATAACAATTTATAGTTTATGACTCAGCAAAATTCAAAATTGGCAGCATGATATAAATGATATATTGAATAATATACATAGCATAAATAACATATTGACTCATCATACGAACATGAACATGCCATAATAACGAAGAAAAATACCTGTCAAGTGATTTGTTTCCCAACTCTGTTTGTCCAAGATGAAGATGAAACTGTGCCTAAGCTGCCCTGCCAAACTCTGCCCGATGCTCTGCCCAAAACTGACTAACCTCCCAGCCAGCTAGGAGCAGCCTATCCGACTCCCTAGCTCCAAGATTCCGTAAGGATTCCTGGCCCCCTAGCCCAAAACTCCCAGCAACCGATGCACCCCTGTAACAGTCCACCAAACTCAAAACCAGAAAAAAATACAGTCCTCCAATCTCCCCAAACGAAAAATGGCCCAATGCAATCCCCCAATATCCAAATAATGCTTCCTCCCCCAAAATCCAAAAGTGCCTCTCTCAAATGCCTCTACCCCCTCATATCCTCCTTCCCATTCACCTCCTCCTCCCTTCATTCAATGCCATCCACCTTATCCGTCCATTTAATGCCAACCACCTTATCCCCTTCTCCTTAATGTTTCCCTCCTTCAATATGTTATGTTTTCTTTTAATAAATTTAAATTTATTAAACTTTAATTCATTACCCAAATATTTAATGAGTTAATTAATTAATTAATTAATTAATTAATTAATATACATTAAACAATAATTAATTAATTAATTATTATTAATAATAAATAATAATTAATTAATTAATTAATTATTATTAATAATAAATAATAATTAATTAATTAATATACATTAGAACAATTAATTTTTCAATTAATTAAACTTAATAAACCTTAAACAATTATTTAACTTTGACAATTAGTTATTTAACTAGGGTTGTTACATTATCTTCCTCTCTCTCCACCTCCCTCTCTGTCTTCCTCTCTATGCCTTTCACACTCTCATACTCTCTCTCTCTATCCCCCCTCCATGTCTTCCTCTCTCTCCCTCTCAGACTCTCACACACTATACCAAGTTTGGTACATCGCAAGGCAAGAAATGGCCTTGATGTAGACATGGAAATACCTAGACCTATACCTAGACATAGCAAGACCTAGACATGGCAAGGCATGAAAATACTTATACCAATACCTATACCTATACGATGACCATGACCATGACCTAGACCTATATGATGATCATGAAAATTTCCATGACCATGAACATGACCTATACCTATACAATGATCATGACCATGACCATGACCTAAACCTATACGATGATCATGATGATGAACATGACCTAGACCATGACCTAGACCTAGAGCTAGACCTATACCATAACCTAGACCCATACTGTGACCATAAACATGACCATGACTTAGACCATGACCTATATCTTGACCTAGACAATGACCTAGATCTTGACCTACACCATGACCTAGAACATGACCTAGACCCCCATAGATCCATCTAAGCCTAGGCATAACCTTTAATCGACCCTTAACCCCATCCACACCTAAGCCCTAAGTGAATTATGAATATAACTCTTGTTGAAGGCCACAACTCTTGCACCTCCATATTGGTGCTCTAACCATTTCTCCATGCTTCAAAACACTTTCAATCTTAAGCCCTTAGGTCCTAGTTGTCCCGAAACCCCTATACATATTTATTCCTAAATTTATTTTCTCTACAATAAATTTTTTATCCATTTCATTAAGAGCATGCATGCACTCTTTTGATAAGAAATAAATGAGGTTGAGTGTGCTTGGAACTCATCCCTTCCCAGCGGGAATGCGTGTGCACTTTAGTGTGCAAGCCTTCTAGGTAAAACACGTTGGTTGTGGATCTTTATTATCTTCCTGATTCAGAGGTTTGTTTCATCCATGTTTGGATCCCATTTCCTAATGGGGGGGTGTGGGGTGGATTCCCCTCCCACTATTTTTTCCAGGGGGGTCCAGGTGGGGTGCCCCCAAAGAAAAAATTTGGGAAATGTTTCCTTGTAAAATATTGTAATTTCGTATTCAATTTGGACCATTCATTTTAAGGTCATAGATTCGACGGTAGAAGTTATGTATGATTTTTTTTCCTAGAAGGAAATCCTCTTTTATGTATGAGGAAATTGTATTGTGGCTGGGTGTGATAGCAAATATTGTATTCTGAGAGAGACGATTGTGAGAGAAAGAAAAGGAAGTTACAATGGGTGTGTTGTAGGTTGTATCCCTTGATTTTTGTTGGACAATAAAAAGAAAGGACCTAGAAATTTCTCTGGGGGGATGTAGCCCACACTAGGTGAACCATGTATACATGTGTCTCTATTATATTGTTCATCTTCAGTGTTTTATATCCACATTTGTTTTATTTTATTTCTTCATGATCTTGTTTTTTCTAACATGTGTGCATTCCTGCTGGGCAGGGATATGTGCCAAACACTCCTCAACCTCATTTGTCCAAAAAAATTGAACTATATGAACATATGCATGCAAAGATAGCAACAACATACATTTTTTTGTTCTTTTTTTGTTCTTGTTTAATTGGTAGACAATTTTGTGTAATTGGAAGACAATTGTTAGTGGATTTGGAAGACAATTGTTAGTGGAATTGGAAAACAAATTTGTGTAATTGGAATTGGAATTGTTAGTTTTTTCTTCCTATTTAATACCAAGACAAATTTGTGTAATTGGAATTGGAATTGTTAGTCATGTCTTCTTGTGTAATAGAAAGACAAATTTGTGTAATTGGAATTGGAATTGTTAGTTGTGTCTTCTTGTGTAATACTAATACAAATTTGTGTAATTGGAAAACAAACTTGTTGTGGTGTGCTTGGAAGACAATTGTTCTCTTTAAACATGGGGAACCTAGGGAATCGATGTAGAAAGTATTCTAGGAAATAAAAACACATTAAAAAGGTAGAGGAAGAAAGAGAAAAGGAAAGGTTACATATGTCAAAATGCAGGCTTTCAGCAAAGGGAAATCCAATTTCTAGTGGAATAGATGTCATTGTTTTCTCTCCTCCATCAACACAAACAATGCACAAGATTTCAATAAAAACCAATCCAATTCAGAATTCTATTGCACCTCCAATCACTATCTCATCAAGAGAAGTTGTTTTGGATGACCATATGATGGAGAATTTCTTGGAGTTGATTATACAATGGATGAAATTAGAGAGGGAACTAGTGCACCACCTTCTGGTGAAGAAGTTCATGTGGTGCAACCTCTTGGTGGATAGTTAGACATTCCAAAAACTATTCATGGGAATTTCCACTCTCCTCCTAGAATTGATCCACCAATGATTTAATAGGAAATAACCACAACGTTGTTAACTCCACAACATGGAGGTTAAGAGTGCCATAATACAGGTTCATCATCCCTACCTAGATTGAGCAGTTTGCGACGAAGAACTTCTAAACCAATTCAGGTGGATGAAAGTGGTCTAGCATCACTTGAAGGTGAGTTACCTAACTGTACTATTTATTATCATTCTTATAAAATCATTAAAGATTATTTTGAACGAAAATCTAATGCCACTAAATGACAATTATTTTTGGCTTTGTTAAAATCTAGAAGTTTGACCATTGTTAAGATAATTTTAGGAATTAAAACAGTCAAAAGTTTAGAATCATGAGAAAATTCTTGCTCCTCTTCAAGGGGTTGGAAACCTTATTCATAAATATATTCTTCTATGTCCGAGGGTTCTTGGCATTGAGCATGGTGCGCACCCTTGAGCTCTTCTACAATCTCAATGGTGAATCCTTCGTCCTCTAGGACTACTACGAGATTTTTAAGGACATATTCATATGTATTGTATTGTGGTTTTGCGAACTCAAGAAAACTACTAACGAAATATATGAAATAGGATATACCCTTTTCTTCACAACAACCCTTGATCCAATCTTGTACAAATGATGGAAATAAAAGTATGAACAATTTTACCAAAACATCCTCTCCTTCAAATTCCAACTCACTTACGTGCTTCAAGAACTCTACAATGTGAGTAATGGGGAGGCCTCTAAATCTTGGAGAGTTGTTCAACCACTTCATATAAAAATAATGTGGTTATCCTTGAAAAATTTCAAAATCAATAGATAGATACACATACTCCCAGGGTGCCATGATCTCATCATCCTTAGGTTTTGGGAGGGATTGGGGTGCGTACTTAACATATGCTTGAGATTCTCCAAGATTTTCACTTGAGTCCTCACTCATTCAGTTCAAGAACTCAATCCTAGTCATTCTTATGGCTTGATTCTCTCTTTCTTGGAGTTGCTTCGATGTGATATCGAGGTACTCCTAGGGAAACATGGTATATATGGAATTCATGTGATTGCCCCCCCCCCATCAGTAGCCTTAGGGAACTCATATTCATAATGAGAGTTTCTGTGTGGTACTGACCTAGGAGCATGTTTATCCATCCAATCTTTTCTCATCAAATCTTGGGAGTGCATCTCAACAACTTTCATGTTTGAAAATATTGTGCTCCATCTTTTTTCTAAGGATTTTGCAGGGAAAATCATCTGCATCACCCATATCTGGTTGTTTGGTTGGAGACAAGGGTCTCATGGAAAAATTGATTGACTCGTAAGAAGACTAGATTAGCTAAGAAGAATGGGCATCCTTACAAACTGGCTTGGGAGTGACAAAGAGGGTGTCGACCTTTTCAATGGTCTAAGCAAGGAAGTCGCTTGGAGTATGAAAGATGCCTTTGACGATTTGAGAAAATATGTGAATGCGCACTACAAAAATGAAATCAAGGTCTGGGTTGCAGAGCTTGTGCGGGATCATTTCTCATCATCATGGAAAGCTTTAGATTTGGTGGCAACAATTTTTATACTGTTGTTCACCGTGGTGCAAATGATCTTCTCGATTATATCAGTATAAAAGGGTAAGTGAGTAGTGCTCGTTTGGAAATAGTAAGTGATTAATGGTTCGGTTGGAAATTATATCGGTAAGTGATTAAAATTTGGATGATGATGTATCACTAGATTTGTAAGCTACAGATCTTTATAGTTTGTGTGATTTGGATCTTTCTAGTTAGTTTAAGTGAATTTTTACTCATTCAGTATAAGATAGAGAACTTTTGGGTTAGTTTAGGCAATAGTAAGTAACCAAATTTGTATGATGTATCTCCTATCGAATATTATTTCTCTATGTTTGTTTAACATTCTCCTATCGAATATTATTTCTCTATGTTTCTTTATTTGACTAGGCTTCAAGCGATGTGAAACTGATCACACTCTATATGTTATCCACTCCAATGGAGACACCTTGATTTTTTTGTATATGTTGATGACTTAATAATCACTGGAAATACTAATGATCTAATCTTTAGATTGAAGAAACAAATTTAGTTGACTCCTTTGACATGACAAATCTTGGCACTCTGCATTACGTTTTGGGTATTCAAGTGTTACCACTGTGTGATGGTTTTTTTATTTCTCAATCTAAATATGTAATGGATCTATTGACAGGTTTTAAGATGGTTGATTGCAAGCCTTATACCACTCCTTTTCAGTCTAGAGCGAAGCTTACTAAAACCTGTCAAACACCCATTGTTGATGCTACACTCTATCGACAATTGGCGACAGTATTATTTATCTTACTCATAGTTGCCCTGATATCTCCTTTGTTGTTAGTGTGATTTCTCAATTCATGCATGATCCCAGAGAAAGACACTGTAAAGCAGTCAAACACATTGTTCGATATATGAAGGGTACCACTCATTTTGGTATCAAAGATTGTCGTAGTTCCGATTTGCTAGTTGGCTTCACCGACTTTGATTGGGATGGCGACAAATATGATCGTAAGTCCACTTCTAGGTATGTGTTCTTCTATATCACTGGAACTTTGGTGTGGTCATGCAAGAAACAAAATGTAGTCTCTTTGTTGTTAAAATTTTCAAGATCCCAACCCAGTTTCAGTCTCGCTGATTTTTTAGCCAAATTTAAATGCCAAATTCAGTTTCAGCATTGTTTTAGCATATGTCACAGCGGTGTTTTAGCATATGTTACAGCACTGTTTCAGAATATGTCTCATCACTGTTTCAGCATATGTCACAGTAGTGTTTCAGCATATGTTACAGCACTGTTTCAACATATGTCTCAGCACTGTTTCAACATATGTCACAGCGGTGTTTCAGCATATGTCACAGCGGTGTTTCAGCATATGCTACAACACTGTTTCAACATATGTCTCAGCACTGTTTCAACATATGTCACAGCAGTGTTTCAGCATATGTTACAACACTATTTCAGCATATGTCTCAGCACTGTTTCAGCATATGTCTCAGCGGTGTTTCAACATATGTTACAACACTGTTTTAGCATATGTCTCAGCACTGTTTCAGCATATGTCACAGCGGTGTTTCAGCATGTGTTACAGCGGTGTTTCAGCATATAAAAACTTAACAGAAAATAAACTTCAGAATTGAAACATGACGATTCTGAACATCAGTTTCAATGCAGAAATAAAATAGCAGCAATATGCAAAACTCAGAAAATATAGACACAAAGATATTCGGTCTAACTTCGACCCTGGAAAAACCCACAAGGGGAAAACCAGTGAGAGAGGGCTTTGTATTATTTATGAGCTTCTGAGAAATTATTTTACAGCATATTCATCTTCAGATATTTACACAAACTTATCTGGACATTCCTGTAGCTTTGCTCTTCAATTTCTGAACCAAAAATCTGTACAACTGTATGGCTGTCCCAACAATTAATGTTGTACGGACTGTCTCGAAATTCATGCCAAAACTCTGCTAAGACTCAATTTTTGTGCCACTAAATGTTGTTCGACAGCCTTGGAATGCATGCCAATACTCCCAGAAATTGCAGTTGTTGTCTCTTTTCTTCAGCTCGACCTCTCTCTTTCTCTCTCTTGTTCTCTCAACAAGAATGCTTCAACTCCTCTTGTTCTCTCAACAAGAATGCTTCAACTTCCCAAGAATGGGTGTGCCCTCTTGCCCAAGTCGACCTCATGAGGGAAGGTGAGGAGTTTTCTAATCTAACGGCTGAGATTAGATTAGATGGGTGGCTGAGATTTAGTGTCTCTTCACTCACCCTCACTTTAATCATAAAGTCACCTTTTAATTTGCATCTCACAAATTAAATGACTAGGACCCACATTCGTCACTTTCTCCCCCTTAGGCGCCTAGGGAAGAGAAACACTTGCCTTGGTACTTTATTTTAATTAAAAATTTAACATTCCCTCATACCGAGGAAAGTGTTACTCAACACTCCAAGATTGTCCCTGAAAAATACAAACTTGCCCCTATTCAATGACTTCTTCAGTCTACACACATGAGACTCTCTCCCATGCACCTCAGGCTTCTTCCCAGAGAAAGCCTCCTCAAGAGTCATGCTCCCCACAGCCCTGTGAGGACTCCTGTTCTGCAGATAAGCTGCAGTGTAGCATGCCTCAGCCCATAGAAATAGTGGCAGCCCCTGATCATGTAACAAGGCTCTCGCATCCCCAACAATGGCCCTGTTCTTCCTCACAACAACCCCATTCTGCTGCGGGTTGTAAGGAACAATCAACTCCCTCCTGATGCCCTCTCCTGCACAGAAATCCATAAACTCCTTGGAGGTATACTCACCCCCATTGTCCCATCTCAGGACTCTAATTTTCTTCTCTGTCTGGTTCTCCACAAGAGCTTTGAACTCTTGGAACCGACTGAAGAAAATCCAGGACTTCTGAGAGAAGTCATCAATGAATACAACATAGTATAGGGATCCAGTCAATGATGTCGAAGACATCGGGCCACATACATCTGAATGTATAAGATCAAGTATCCCTGCTGCTCTATTGTCACTGCTCAGAAAAGTAGTTTTGGTGTACTTTCCCAAGATACACCCCTTGCACAACTCATGGTGCTCTGAATTGAAATCTGGAACTCCCATCACCAACTCCATCAAAACTCGCAAAGCCTCATGGTGAAAATGTGTCATCCTCCTGTGCTCTATCTCACATAGCTCGTTGTTGCTGCTAGTAGAATGAATCAATGCTCTCACTTGCTGGAACAAGAACTTATACAACCTCATATGTCTAGTACGAATCACTTTGGCCGAAGTGATGCTAGACCCTATGGGGAAAAGAAGCACCTGCCCATCACGGAACAAGACCTCATAGCCCTTCTCCTCAATAGTAGAAACTAACACAAAGTTCTTCTTCAAGCCTGGAACATAAAGAACCTCCGTCAAAATCATGGGAGGCAAAGACTCCCTCCGAAATGATACGGTCCCACAACCAGCCACCTTGACCTCTTGGTCATCTCCAAGCACTACCTCTGCATCTCCACACTGTGTAAGATCCGTCAAGTGCTCACGAACCGCTGTCATATGGAGAGTGGAACCACTGTCAATATACCAAGTATCGGGAGTAGTGTTCCTCGAGGAAAGACACGTAATCAAGGAAAATTCCTTGTCAAACTTGGTGGAAATCTCTTCCACCTCTGCTGAAGCTGTTGTTTGTCTCGACCTTGGCATCTCGCCAAAGGTCCCTTCTCTTGGCATCTCACCAAGAGTTTCTTGATCTTGGCATTTCACCAAGATCCTCTCCTTGGTCTCTCACCAAGTGACTTCCACTTGAAGTGACTGTTGTCCCAGCTTTCTGTCTGCTGAAATTTTTGCCTCTCTTCAACTCGGCTCTGATACCATGTTAGAAATTTCAGAATCCCAACCCAGTTTCAGTCTCACTGATTTTTTAGCCAAATTTAAATGCCAAACTCAGTTTCAGCATTGTTTCAGCATATGTCATAGCGGTGTTTTAGCATATGTTACAGCACTGTTTCAGCATATGTCTCATCACTGTTTCAGCATATGTCACAGCGGTGTTTCAGCATATGTTACAACACTGTTTCAACATATGTCTCAACAGTGTTTCAGCATATGTCACAGCGGTGTTTCAGCATATGTTACAACACTCTTTTAGCATATGTCTCAGCATTTGTCGACTACCAAATTCAAATATCATGGTGTTGTTCAAGCAAGTATTGAAGTTGTTTGGATTCGTCAACTTTTGGGCGAGCTTGGCTTTCTTGTTTAGACCTCGACTAAAATCTTATGTGATAATTAAATTTCCATATAGGTTGTTGACAATCTTGTTGCTCACAGTAAGATGAAGCATGTTGAGATCCATGCTCACTATTTTCCACAACTAGTTCATGATGACGTTATTTCTCTTGAATATTGTCGTACTAATGATCAAGTCATTGATATCTTCACCAAACCTTTAGTTTAAGCCATATTTATCAATCTCTCCACTTTGTTTGGGCTTCAGGAAGACACAATTCTGGGGGGGAGGGGGGGGTTCTAGTGATGTAATTTCATCTCTTGAACCTTCAAAGTTGTGTGTCGATGGGGGCGGGGGGTGTTGGAACATCAAACATTGATGGTTCATTACACATCTTCTGGGTTCAGTCAGTTGAGAGTTCAAACTACAACATGACACATTCAGTTGAGTAGTCGATGTGCCTATCAGTTGAAAAGTCCACCAACAATTCAAGATAGTTGAGAGGGGGACCGACCAGCATTGCAATCAACTACGAGTTGGACGGATAGTTGGTCAAGTCTAGTCCCGACAAGCGGACTTGCCAAAACAAATTTTGTGGGACCAACTCTAACCACTGACCATTGTATGTGGAAAATATCTTCATGTTTCTGTGGGAGTCAGTTGGATTTTGAGACTATAAAAGAAGACCCCTTGGGTCATTATAGATATGTGAAGTATGACTCAATATTCCATATAGATCATGTAGATCATTATGTGCAATATGCATTGTGATTTCCTGATAGTAGTGCGTTGTGCTTAAGTGTTGGAATGATGTCTTTAGACACCACCTCTCTTCTTCAAAACTTGTGTCCATCTTCTATTATCTGTAGAATAGTGTTCCTTGTTACATATTAAGATCTACCCCATTCTCCAACATAATCTCCCCAACAACTGTGAATTTTGACATTTCAGGTTGCAGATCTATGGATGGAGAGTAATTTATGTCAACAATGGCATAGGATGATGAGATTGGAGGAAACTAACATGCACCAAATATTTTGAAATTATAATCTATTTTATATTTTAAGATGTTTTTTATATTTTAATTTATAAACAAAAATGTTATGCATTTCATTCATATTGAATTATATATTATAAGTTTTACTAATATTAAATTTGTAATTTTTAAAGTATTATATTAAATTTACCAAAGCTTGTTAATTTTACACAATTTCTTCATGCTATTATTCTTAGATGATGATTAACCAGATTATAGAACCTTTAAAAATGTGACAAATTACTTAGATTTTTTTAGAATTTTATTTCTGCTTTGGAAAAGTTTGAAGATAAGTATTCCTAGATCATCATAGTTTTGATTTCTTTAGAATTTTATTTATGCTTTGGAAAAGTTTGAAGAGAAGTATTCCTAGATCACCACAATTTTGATGATTGAAGAGGTTGAGGACACTATTGCGACAAATATTTTGAAATTATAATCTATTTTAAATATATTTAAGGCAAAGACACTTGGAAAAAATAATTCTCATCTTCAACTTCTATATTTATTTATTTTTTAAAAACTATCACATAAATTATTTTTTAACAGAAAAAATTAATATTTTATTAACATCTTGTATAAATTCTTGAGTCTTTTAAATACTAAAAAAATTTAAGATGTATAAGTTAGAAAATTGAATCGCAGGAGCAACAGTGGAGTAAGACAAACCGTCGTTGTGTCAAATTCCATCGTCTTGCTAAAGCTGAGTCGGAGAGAGGGAACAACTATTATATGAAAGCCCGAGGGGAAAACTACAGATGGAGATATTGATTTAGGAAATTGGAAGGCAATTACAGGGAAATGAGGGTATTAACTTTATTTTCACTACCACCTTCATATGACCATGCGCTGGAGGAATAATATATACATTTTCTCTATTATTTCCCCATCTATATATATATGAGAATGAGGATGAAGAATAATAGATATATATTTTTTATTATTCTCCACCTTTCTCTCTCTCTCTCTCTCTCTCTCTCTATATATATATATATATATAATTTAATAAAGAGAAAATTAGAGTATTTGTAGTGACTTTATTTTAATGGGATTTATATGCATTGTTTTTTTTCATCTATAACATAATTATCTTGTTGAACTAACTAATGCACCTTTGAGAATTGATTTTGTGGATTGTCACTCTGGTAACAGGGACTAATAACCCACTCAAAGTGATGTTGCTAGTTTGGAGGTTTACTAACAACTCTGGATTTTGGTGTAATGAAAAACCTTAACATGATATCAAAGCCTTGATCCAAATTCAATTCCCTCTTGGTTGGAAACACCACTCAAGGTGATGTTGTTGAATGAACACTATCCTTTAAAAAAAAAAAGAGTTGACCATCGTTGAATCTGGCTATCCACTTCAGAAAAAGAGAGTTGTGTTTTTTTGAAAAAGAATATTCCAAAACTCTTTCAAAGTCCTACCCTACTAATTGGAGTGGGACTGGAAAAATCAAAAGATAGTGATAAAGTTGGAAACCTCAAAAGTAATTTTAGAAAAAAGAAAAATATTCAAATCCAGAAGGGGGTAGGGTGTGTATAGCTCCGTAGACTTTACCAGTCAAATCGTTGGGTGGAGGGGGATCCCTTGTCCCACAAACAAGGGGGTCTCATACACCAATTTGGTATGGCTTGGCCGTGACTTTAAAAATAGATTATTATTATTATTATTATTATTATTATTATATTGATTTAACTATTTTGAAACATGAAAGACAAAGAACTATCTATATCTAAATATTTTTTCAAAACTTAATTAAAAAAAAAATATGTCTAAAAAATTACAATATTTATTTATAAATCTTATAAATTTAATAAGTTCAGTTTAAATTTATCTTAACTTGTTATTTATTAAATATTTAAAATAAATTAAATATATTTAAATAATATTTTATTTTTTTATAAGTTAAACATAAAAAAAAATTAAATATTTAATTATATATAATAAAATATTTTTAATTATATATATTTAATTAAATATTTAATAAAAGATGTAAGAGAGAGCTCTTTAATGGTGGAAAGGGCTTTGAACCTACTAATTTAGTAATGTAACTATAGACATAGGATAGATTCCTGGTTTTGCTTCAATCATGGTGGATCTCTTGCAATTTGCTTCTCCCCAATGGGGAGTCGGGACTCTCTGCATTTAATAAAGTTGTTTCACTGCATCATTATCCCATTGTAGATGGGCAAGGAGCCATTGTGTGGGATACATATTCTCATAAATTTGGTACTTCTTTTTCCTTTCAAGAGCACCCCATATTTTTCGTCCCTCCATGTTTTCACAGAGAACCTATGAAATCTAGATGAAAACCTCTTAACCAACTATTATGCAAATGCTATTGTTTTTCATAGGTTAGTTAACCAACAAATGTGTAAGTGTTTTGGTTTTAATAGAGTATTGTTCGTAAAATTTTATGGACTCAATCTTTTTTCTACACCCCAAATAATATGGAATGCAAATGGCATGATATGGAATGCATGTTTTTAATTTTATATGTTTAAACCTATATGTATATTCCAATTTTGTATATCTAAATTTTGTAAAAATGATATCCCACTCTTGCACATGTAGGTGTAAACAAGTTTTAGCTTTTCATAGACTACAAAAACATATGGCATATGCAAAGGTGGAAGCCATTGTGTTGGGAAAGCATGAGGTTCTCTTCAGAACATATACATACTAGTCGAGTCATTGTTTCAAAAATAAAAATAAAAAAATCTTTAATAATGTCGTCCTTCCACTTAGTTTTCATGTTCTAGGTTGTAGAATTATTACTTTACTTTTTTAAAAGAATAAGAGAACGACAATGAACATGCTCGTACATGGGATTTTTATTTTAACCTCTAATTGCTTATAAAATGGATATTGTGGTAACCTTTCTTGTTTCTTTTTAAGTGGGTACTATGTCTGAATGTTGTTTTAGCCTATGCATTCACTCTCTACTTATCAAATAACATATCAAAGGCATTTTCATAACTTAATATAGGTACATAGCTTGGGACTGGGACTGCAAGAATGGGGGGTTTGTCATATAGAGGGATAAGGCTCATTATTGGCAACCAAAATTTAGTTACAACTCACTGCAAATATCAAACACATAATAGCAACTCATTGTGAATATCAAACACATACACATAGTAGAAATTATTGCTTTGCTCCATTTCACCTCTCAACCTAAACATGTAAAATAAAAAAATTCAAAGAATTCATTCCAATCCACTTCACCCCTCAACCTAAACATGTAGAGTACAAGGATTCAAAGAATTCATTCCAATTTTTTGTATTCTAGAGCATTCATCATAATAGCAAGCATTTGAACAAACTTAATCAATAAAGTCACAATCAAGCCTTGTGACTGACAAAATTATAAAGAGAGGTGTGGATCATTGAAGATGTAACAAAATCCATTGTTTGTATGTCGTTGCTAGAGCCTCTTTTCACTAGTTACACACAGACTTGAGGTTTATGGTTCCATTCTTTTCTTTGGAATTGCCACCCAGTTTATTCCTTTATGTGCAAGGAGTTGGTGGCTATATTGATTATTGAAGATGTATTATCATTACTTTTGTTTTTAAAATAGATGATGAGATCCAAGTGTTTCATCCACTCGAAGATATTATTTAATATGTTGGAGGTTGTAGAGTGCTCATTCCTCCTTATGCATGGATGATAAGTAGATATCAATAGGAAACATGTCATATGATGATAATAAAACAAGTGTCACTATGATTTACTCTTTTCAGTTCAAATAGGTGACATTCATGGATGAGGATCAAATTCCAGATTCGATGGCAACCAATTAGTAAAATATCAGCATATTCGGTGAAGGAGGATGCGGCTCCATATCTTATGAAAAAAATCATCAAGAGATAGGGGGTTTTCAACAGGTGGCAGTACATCATCAAAGCAGGCCATCTTGCGAATTTCTTGGCACTTGTCAATAGTTGGAAAAGTTTTCAAAGAGTATCAGATCAACAATTAAATCAGCATTCCAGATTTAAAGGGATTCGAGACCAACAACCTTTGACCATTTGAGATCCACTGCAACCAAAAATTTTTTTACTTGATTTATTTCCAGAAAACCAGGAACATTCTATGGTTATTTTTGTTGTTATTTAAGCAAGAAATTTGTAAGAAAGAGGGTGGGAAATTTGTAAGAGGAGAAAGTACCATCCTGTAAATGTTCTCACTGAGTTTCAAGTGATTGTTTGCAAAGTAATACAAGACTAGCTGTTCAGGATTCATGTGGTGTTTGAAATGGTGAAGTTTTCTCCTGTTTTTATGTATTTTTCCGTTGTTCATCTTTCTATGTATTTATGAGATTATAATTGTTATGCAGAAAGTGATGAATAGGATTTTTTATTTAAAGCACCCTATTTTTGCTGTGTTTACAATCTGTATGTTTTCCACTAAGGAAATATCAAGGAATTCTTACATGCTCCTCAGTCTCTACCTAGCCTTACATTCCCTTCCATTTCATAATCCTTTCAAATTCCAAGATCCATTGTAGTACATCTATCTTGCCCTGTTTCACTCATGCTTGATACTTTTGCAAATTGATCACCCAAGCCTTTTGACTCCATTGCCCAATGGCCTTTTCCCTTGCTTTCCCCACCAAACCAATTCAAAAATCCAAACTCTGAACCCATTAGCTAGCTTAATGTCTATTAAAAAAAAGCTAAATCATACATAGAGATCACTCTCTGAGTTTAGGAGGGCTAGATCCTAATCTCCAAAGTGGTTTCGATGTTACCTCTCTGATTGCCTCCTCAACCTGGGAAATTACAGGATGATAACATAATGGCGACCATATTGGGGAACAAGCTTTCAGGTTCTCCATAAAAGTATATCAAGTTCATATTTGAATTCTAATGGTGAACAGAAGCCAAACACAGGAAGGTTGTACCACTCACCTAGTGACTCCGTTGTTCAAAGTTCAGAACAACTTCACTGCCAAAGAATCCATATTTCAGAGCATTGATGGTGATCCAAGATGATGTGGCAAACCCTTTATCTGGTGAAATATTACAAACTTTGAGGGATGAGTTAGAAAAATTTAAGATTGATGAGAATTTCTCAACATCAATATTTCTTTGTTTGAAGTCCAACAGAGTCACACTTGAAGGTAAAAGTTGTTTTCTTGGTTTAATTGCTGAAAGATTAGAAAATGGATTTGAACTATTGGATGTTCAAATTGAATCATATGATTTCCAAGATCCTAAACAGTTCTTGGAAAGTCTTCATCCTCCAAAAAGAGAGGAAATTGCTATACCATTTGACTTGAAGATAGAGAAATAATATGGTTTTGAGCCTGATATTGTAGAGATGGAATCAAGGTTCGGCCTTGATGAAAAAGTCATCCAGGATCAACTTGTCATTGAGAGACTAAAAGGTATATCAATAAATTATGAATTTATGGATTCTGTAGCTGATTATATGAGGAATACTTCTAGTTCCATTGTACACATCCATCTACAATCGCCACTATATTGCACAACTTGGGTTTTATGGACAGAGGGTCAAGTTGTTTCTCTAATGTTTTTAAATAGTCAAGAAGTCAATGTATATAAGCAGTTGCTTGAATGGATGCACTGACATTATTGCATCATTTAGAACAACGAAATTATCAGTAGATTAGATTAGGTAGGAGTGTGCCAATAAGCTCAACAAGATGAGCATTTCTTTCAGTTCAGATTTTCATAGTTTTATTTTTAGTTTCGTTTGTAGCCCTCAGGTTCGGAACGGGTACAGGATTTCAATTTATAGTCTGGGGATAGCCCAATGATTATTTGGTCTACAAAACTCAAAGTTCTATGGATTCTTGACACCTCCAAAGGAGCTGCCATCCCTAGATGGAGCCACTGTTAGGACCCTATAATTATAGGGAAGTCAGGATTGTTGAATTATATATATTGGTTTGGATTGCAGGTCAAAAGCAATGTTTTATCCTACAAAGGTGATTTCATATTCAAAAAGATCCTGAATCAAATTCATCATGGTGCATATTTAAAAGGAGAAAGTGATAAAAAAGTCCATCTACACTTCTCCTGAATGTCATAAAATACATGATCTTCATCACTAGTCTCTCAAGGTTTACTTGGACAAATTTTTTACATTTTTGAATTTGGTTTTGGATAGCCAAAGTTTGGTTTTATATTCAGCTTTTGGTATATTTTTAGAGCCAAAATAGCTCTTGGGCCTGTTACAGGGTACAAGGTTATATTAAAATTTTAACCAAAAAATTAATATTGGTCGGGAGCCAATCTCCATATCCACAAGCTATCAAGCATCTACATATCAACACAACCAATGACACAACCAATGGTTAGCAACAACATACAAGCCAGCGCCCAAACACCAGCGCCAAGCACAAGTGGGTAACCTTGGGCTCACTACATCGACCATACAATAAAAGGTTTGTGTATATGAAGAGTAAACAATAGGGTGTCTTCCTCCATCTGGGATAAGTCCCATAAAGGTAAAAAATATACAATAAGAAATGCAGGTTGTTAACTCTCTTCTGCCAGGTGCCAGAGTAATATGCATGTATCAAAAGATGTGTTCAATTGACAGCAGCAAAGGTGTCATGAGGTCAAATAAGAAATGGTTGGTGTTATCTTTTGTTTGCAAGCGGTTAGCGAAGCTTGATTTTATAGAATTGAGAACAAATATCCTTTTTAACATCACATGTCTCCAATATTAAATATTGAGCTGGAAATGACTGATTTATGGTCTTTGAAAGGTCTGCTCAGGCATTCACAGTGTGCCAAAGGAAGATGATATTATATTAGAAATAACTTGACAGGGCATTTTGAAGATTGCGAAAGCATTGAGAATATTCGAATTCTCAAGGACTACAACTCTGTAACCTAGGCATTGCAGTTGGGTACTAATGAGTTGTTTGTTGAAGAAGCAATGGAAATAAGTGGGGGATGTGATAGAGGCAGTAGATTCTTTGGAGGACAAGGTCATGGTCGTGGAACCCCTTGCGGTCGTGGTCATGAAGATCACAAATGGAGGTCGTGGAACTCCAAGGTTCAACACGGCTTCATCTGCATGTAAGCTAACGAAGCAGAGTTTTCAATGCAAATTACCTAGGAATGCGTTGAAAGTTTTACATATCACAGACATTAAAGCTCTATGAATTGTCTCAGCTGCTTGATAAGGTCACCTGCTACTTTGACGGGATAAATATGGAGGTGGAGGCACTGGAGCGGGTCCAGGATCTGAAGGCGACATGGATGACGTTTTTTCCAATGGGGAAGACTTCCAAATGATTGATGATGACTCTGAATACGATTGTGCATTTTCTTTCCTCCAAGCTCATTTCGTACAGGATCATGATTATTTCTCAACTTATAATCTTGAGAATTTTCTTCCAATACCGATCCAGTGGACCCTCTGAAGGAACCTCCTCTTGCCATAGCAATTTAGAGAAGTGATTTGGTGTTAGGAATATATGGGGAGTAGTCTGTGGTGCTGTTGCTTTTGGTAATTTTTGAATGGACTGTTGAAGATGTAACAAAATCCATTGTTTGTATGTCGCTGTCAGAGCCTCTTTTCACTAGTTACACACAGATTTTAAATGTATTGCAGGGGTTGAGGTTTATGGTTCCATTCTTTTCTTTGGAATTGCCACCCAATTTATTCCTTTATGTGCAAGGAGTTGGCGGCTATATTGATTATTGAATATGTATTATCATTACTTTTGTTTTTAAAATAGATGATGAGATCCAAGTGTTTCATCCACTCGAAGACATTATTTCATATGTTGGAGGTTGTAGAGTGCTCATTCTTCCTTATGCGTGGATGATAAGTAGATATCAATAGGAAACATGTCATATGATGAGAATAACACAAGTGTCACTATGATTTACTCTTTTCAGTTCAAATAGGTGACATTCATGGATGAGGATCAAATCTGAGATTCAATGGCAACCAGTTAGAAAATATCAGCAGATTCGGTGAAGGAGGATGCGGCTCCATATCTTATGAAAAAAATCAGCCAGAGATAGGGGTTTTTCAATAGGTGGCAGTACATCATCAAAGCAGGTCATCTTGCGAATTTCTAGGGCACTTGTCAGTAGTTGGAAAAGTTTTCAAAGAGTATCAGATCAACAATTACATCAACATTCCAGATTTAAAGGGATTCGAGACCAACAACCTTCGACCATTCGAGATCCACTGCAACCAAATTTATTTTTACTTGATTTTATTTCAAGAAAACCAAGAACATTCTGTTGTTATTTTTGTTGTTATTTAAGCAAGAAATTTGTAAGAAAGAGGGAGGAAAATTTGTAAGAGGAGAAAGTCCCATCGTATAAATTTTCTCACTAAGTTTCAAGTGACTGTTTGCAAAGTAATACAAGACTAGTTGTTCAGGATTCATGTTGTGTCTGAAATGGTGAAGTTTTATCCTGTTTTTATGTATTTTTCCGTTGTTTATCTTTCTCTGTATTTCTAAGATTATAATTGTAAAGCAAAAAGTGATGAATAGGATTTGTTATTTAAAGCACCCTATTCTAGCTCTGTTTACGATCTGTATGTTTTCCACTAAGGAAAGATTCAGGAATTCTTAAATGCTCCTCAATCTCTACCTAGCCTTACATTCTCTTCCATTTCATAATCCTTTCAAATTACAAGATCCATAGTAGTACATCTAGCTTGCCCTGTTTCACTCATGCTTGATACTTTTGCAAATTGATCACCCAAGCCTTTTGACTCTATTTCCCAATGGCCTTTTCCCTTGCTTTCCCCACCAAACCAATTCAAAAATCCAAAATCTAAACCCATTAGCTAGTCTAATATCTATTAAAAGAAAGATAAATCATACAGAGAGATTCCTCTCTAAGTTTAGGAGGGCTAGATCCTAAGCTCCAAAGCGGTTTTGTTGTTACCTCTGTGATTGCCTCCTTAGCCTGGGAAATTATAGGGTGATAACAACTTGATGTCCTTTCTACAACCATGATAACTTTTATGGGTTTGGATGTGTAGTTGTCTTCAACTCCAGTTTCTCCACCATCTCTGTGGATACTAGCTTGTCAGTTCTCTCACTGTCTATAATCACCTTGCAAACTCTATCTTTCGTCTTGCAAGAAGTTCTGAACAGACTTGTTCGTTGAACTGGTTCCTCTACCTCCTTCTCTGGTTTAAAAATAACTTTCCTCATCATGATTTTCTTTCCTCCTTTTGCTTCTTCTGCTTCCACATGCTTCTGTGCTTTAGAAATGTGTGCTTCTCCCCCTCCTTCTTTCTTTCTCTCAGGACATTCCCAAGAATTGTGCCCTAGTTTTCCATAGGTATAACATTTAACTTCACCTCCTCTGGCTCTTCCTCTTCCTCTGGAAAAAGAGATTCTTCCTTCATGTTGTCCTTCCTTGGAACTTCCACCTTTCTCATGGTGACTATGTTGTTTGCCAGCTTCATGCTTCGGCTTCTGGAACTTCTCTCTGCTGGTTCCCTTACCTCTACTTGAATTTCCTCCTATGTTTCGTTGGATTTTTTTCCTGGCCAATTTCCCTTCAGCTTTTAAGGCTGCTTGATAAGCATCCTCAACTTTAGTAACAGACATCATGATAATATCCTCTTGTATTTCATATCTCATCCCATTGATATACCTAGCTACTTTTTCATCTTCATTCTTATTCTATCCAACCCTGATGTTCAGTCTATAAAATTCCTCAGTGTACTCCTTTACTGAAAATCTTTTCTATCTCAGGTTCTGCAATATTCTGAACAAATTGATTAGGTAATCCTTTGGGATAAATTTGTCTTTCAGCTTGGCTACCATCCTATCCCAATTTTTAATTTTCTACTTACCCTTACTCCTACATTCATATTGCATTTCATCCCACCATAGTGTTGCATGACCTTTTAGTCTTGTCACTGCATGCTTCACCATCTTGCCTTCTTCGATATATTCATAATTGAAGTACTTGTCCATAGCACGTACCCAATCCAACAATTCTTCAACTTCTAAATTGCCTTCATACATTGGTACCTCTATCCTTGCTCTGGCTCCTATTCTGGAAACAACTTTCAATAAGCGGTCTTGTGCAACATCCTCTACTACATTTTTTTCGACTTCTATCTCTTCGCTCTCAGCTTCACTGATATATCCAGTGTCTAGTGCTCTTCTCTGTGCTATTTCCATGGCACCTAATCTCATTCATATTCGTCTCATTTCTTCTTCCATTTCTGCATTCTCTCTACATCTTCTGGGTGGCATGATTTCACTGCATCACCTTCTGATGCCTATGAACATAATTTAAATTTTGATACCACGAATGATACCAATTTACCCCCTTTCTCCGTTGTCTTCTATCTGCAAACAAACTCAATATCATCTCTGATACCACCTAATGCAGCCCCCCTACTCCCTCGTAGGGCTACACGACCTCCCGGTCAAGGATCTCTGATTCTTGAGTCAAATGACCCTCTAAAACTTTAATGGTCTCCTTCTGTATCTGAACATAGGCCCTTTCAGCTCCCTGGTGTGGGTCTTATGGTACCCGCAACCTTCCCTTTCTCTCTCCTACGAAATCTCAGAGTACTGGGCGTTAGCTCTTTTTTCTGATAAGCCCCCTCTTGATGTGACCTTGGGCGATGACCTCTCATGATCACGTGATTGTGGGCACGACTAAAAGCGGTTTGGGTTCAAACTACTTTTTAGCCCGCAATTCTCTTCGAGCCTCCATGTGTCCTCTTGCCAAAACCACAGTCTGGATTGCGGCCCACCCTCAATGTTTTAAATTTCACGTAACTCATGTCCCTGCAATGCTACAGGACCATCGATCTCCCAATCTTGACCATACTGTCTAACTGACGGGTCAGATCTTCCCTTTTCAAATCCATGGACCAGATCTACCTCTCCTAAATCAACAGATGTGAACTCCTTCACAATTCTGGACTTTGGACTTTTTAAGTCTCAAACCCCACTTTCCTCTGTACGTCAATCTTCCAGAGTTGACAATCTGCGAACACCTATCCTCCTAAATCAATGGCTCTTCTTCTACTTCAAGTGTTTGACCTTTCAACTAGATCAACGATCCTGTGGCCCTCTTCTCGATCAATGATCTAGATCTCCTTCAGGTCTTCGGACTTCTGAGATCTCAAATTTGAAACTTCACCCATTTTCCCAATGGATTTTATTCGAAGGCTATAATCCACTGACGCGTGTCCACTTGATCTGACGATCGAGGATTACTTTAGATCTTTACCCGGAGTCCACATATTTTCTCCACGTCTCCTCTAAATATGATGGCTATGAATTTCTTTGGGACTTTACCTGGAGTCTACAGATTCACACCACGTCTCCTATGAATACAATGGTTCAGATTCACCTCGAATGATTCGAAGCTTGATATTTGCTTCGAACGATTTGATGACTAATATTTACTTTGGATTTTCGGCTCTTCGAGCTTCAGAAATATCAAGTCTCAAACCTTGGTAAGTTCTCTCTCCTGTGTGTGCGAGGCGCTGAGGCTCGTGCACCTTGCTTTGATCAGAAGATTGTTGATCCTTTGCACTGTGATCCAATGACCACTATCTCTCTCTCTCCTGAGATTCTGATTTCTTCTGACTTAGAATATTTCTTAGTCTTCAAAGGTCTTGACCTTTTCTCCTCCTATGAGTCGAACTCTTGGATCTCGTCAACACTTATGAAAGTGCTATCCCTTCTGAGCTTGATCCTTAAAGGATTTCGACTTCCCACGCACTCCTTGCATTCGGGGATTTCGATAACTCAGTTCAAAAGATTTCTTGAAAATAAATTCTTCTTGCCCTCCTGGCATTCCTCTGTTCTAGTTCTTTGACTCTTGGTCACTTCTTGATATTGTGCACTCCTTGCACATGGTCTAAGTTTCCTCTGCTCTCTCTCTGAACTCTTCTAAGTCAAATCTGAGACTCAGTCGATGCACTTCTTGCATTCAATATGCACACCTTGCATACGAGTTTCAAAAGAGAAACAATTGAAACTTATCCAGTTTCGTCACGAACTCATACGATCAACTTCTCAAACAATCATAGATGAATTAAATGAAATAAACGACATACCCAAAATGCAACATTCATTTAATTACACATTAAAATGAACACAGCCCAAGATTTGGGACAATTCTGTCTATTCTATTCAGACATGAAACCAATTACATACATTGTAGTTCTTCCCTGCATCTTTATTCTACTCTAGTCTACTCTATCCTATCTCATAATATCATAATACTTTTACAATGCAACAACAAACTATCTAAGGATTGGATCCATGATCTCTCGTCGTCCTGTCTACAACCTATCCTATCAACTCTTATCGGTTACCTACTTTGTCCTATTACAATAACTAACAGTTATTTTGAGATAAGAGTCAACACTCTATATCTGCAACCCCTTACAGTCCTATACGACTTTACAAACATGACATATTTAAAAATGTTGTTTCCAAAATATCTCAACAACTCGATTTACTTCTGAATTAAATGTTGAGATGTCATGTCCCTGCCTCCACGCTTGCGTCTTTGACTTTGAAGTCGATGTTGCTGCATCAAGGGGTTGTAGGAATTAGGTGTCTACAACTAGGCTGGGACATAGATCTATGATTACAACACTTAGTAGAGAACTTAGCAGACAATATGCATTAGATCATGAGTCTCATTCACATCGCAGATCAAACCCTTATTACAGATCAACACAATAACAATAAAGATCAAGCACTTCCAATCGTTAGCACATAGAATTAGCTTAGATATAACATTCAAATACCATTAAGAACTAAGAAAAAACATCAGATCCATTCATCATACATTATAACAACAACACTAAGCACATAAACACATAAACAACATCGCACAAAGAATATAAAGACACAAGATATATGTGGTTCACCCCAGTGTGGGGCTACGTCCACCAAATTCTTCTTCTTCTTCTTCTTTATTAGTATTCAATATTCTTACATTCATCTTCTCCCATGCACAAAGCCATAGAGCAAACTCTGTAGAGGACAGGAGATCTGCGCGCAACGCACCAGATCCTCCTTCCCAAAATCAGGTCAAGGCACAGAGCCAACTCCTTACTAGCATGAAACCTTACATAGTCTGTTGCACAGAGAAACTTACAATCTCTTGCACTAAGCCAACATTAACAATTACAACATATTGTGCTCATAGCCAAACACTAGGCTTATTACATCGCTTAACTACTTATTTATACATGTACAAAAAGGCCTAATCATGGGCAAACCCATGGGCCGACATCGGTTAACCCATTACATAACCCTAGTAAACCCTTTGCTCGGTCCACAAGCCTGTAAAACAAGTGATGTCCCATGATTTCAGCTCTGCCTAGGTGCTCCATCTTCGACCAACCTGTGGAAGTCCCAAAAGGTGGTCAAACATGACCAATGTTTCCTCAAAACTTGGTCAAGGGCCAATAGGCCCCCAACACTCACCTGTGACTCGTCCCAAGTGACTCAGATCTGGGAAGTGTTGCTTCAAAGGCCTCGAACTTTGCTCGATCTTCCTCAATTTGTTTCTTCGCTAGAGCCTCCTGCTCGACGAACTTCTAGATCACTTGTTCTGTAGCAGGCCCTTCTAGGCGTTGTTCCACTATCACAACCACTTGGTCTAGTCACGAGCCTTGTCCTTCAATCTCTTCAAAAATTGTGCAGGCTTCGTCCTGCACCGACTGTAGCCTCTCTGTAACTTCCATGACTCAGCTCTGTATGGTAGTAATCTAATGCTGGACAACGCATTGTTCCTATGATCTTTTTATTTTTTGAACTATAGTGAGAAACATCATCTGTGCCTGGATGATCAATTCCTTTTTCTTCGCCTTCTGTAGTTGTGCGTCCAGTTTCCTCAGCTTTGGGTCTTCTGGAAGGTGCTCATAGGCCTACGCACTACGATCACTCAATTTCTTGCACTCTGAGGCAAGTGCCCTTATTCTTTCTATTGCATTCCTCCCTCTGATTGCCTACTTCTTGCGGAATGCTCGGCATTGGTTGGATCTCTAGTTCTGTTACTCTTGATTGAAGCTGTTGAATGGCCTTAGTGAGCTTGCCTACTTGAATCTCGGCTGAATCTTCTTCCTCCTATGCCAAGCCTGACACAAAGTGAAGTGCTTTATTCATTGCCTCTTTGATTGCAGTCTGCATTGCGAGCAACTGGTCTTTTTCTTTCTGCATATTCGCATTGTCCTCCTCGTACATCACTCGAATTTCATCTTTCTCCTTCTGCACAACTCGAAGTTTCTCTAAGGCCTCGTCCTTTTCTTGCTTCAAGGCTTCTATAGCCTGCTCCTTTTCTTCTTGGACTCGCTGACGTCGAGCGTTTGTTTCATCTGCTAATCTTCATAATGGGCGGGCTCATCCCCTAATTCTACAATCTTCGATAAAGAAGGTGTAGTAGGTATTGCGTGGCTCGAATAGATGGCTTGATGTATCTCCTTCAGATCCTTTTTGATTCTATCATACATTGTCTCCTGCTTCGCTCCATGTCTCTACAAGATATCCTTTGAAGCGTTCTCTACTACTGCTATGATGAGATCGACATCATCCACTGTGAGCACATTCTTCAACTAAGGTTTATTGGTGTGGGTCTTCTTTCTTACTGAGGGTTTCTGTGGAGAAACCTTCCTTTTCTTTGATATTTCGGCCTTGGTAGGGGAATCTTTAGGTGGTGTAGCTTCGCCTTTGCCTTTCTTTTCTCCTTATTCCCCTCCTTCTTCTTGGTTCACATCATCTCCTCCTCCTCGTGTGGATGAGTCAGGCCTACTTTCCTCCAAGGCATTGTCCTCAACAAATTTAATGACTTCAAATTATTCTTCAGTTGATGTTTCATGAGAAATCATAGGTATATTAGTAACTCTTCCACATAGGGTGATCATATTTCCTTTAAACAATCCTATCCTTCCCAATGAAGGTACCATAGCAGGATTTCCCAGAATTTCCTAAGTTCTTTCTGGCATAATGTTCACATGTGTTTCCTCATCCAATACACAGTCTATGTCGAAGTCTTCTATTCTTGTAACTATGCATTGTTTTTCTTTCACGATCTCTAGTAAACTAATGTCTTTGTGATCATCCATTACTTCTTTTAACTATACTAACATAGTCTTAGACTCTTTTTCCGTATGATTCTTTAACATATCCTTAGTCTCTTGACCTTCTTTATAGTTTTCTTGTCTCATGTTCATCTTTTCAACTTTAGCAATCATCCTTTGGCAATCCTCAACCTTATGACCAATAGATTTACAACAAAGAAAAATGGGACCTGTACCAGGGAATTCTTTAGCAAGATGTCCCGATCTTATACAATTATAACACAGTGTTAATCCTCTCTCTATTTTAAATGATCCCCAACCTCTCCTATACTATGCACTGGGATCATAGTGCTGGGCCTGCAATCTGCAAAAAATCTTTCTAGGTACCTGCATCCATTTATTAGTCCAAAAATTATTTCTATGCATAGGAATAACATATCTTTCTCTATTTCTATCAAATTTATTGAGATCAACTCTTTCTTCTAATTGTGCCCTAGTTTTCAGACTAGGACAAAATCTATCAAAAATACCTAGATTCATACTTTTGAAGAAAAAATTTCCACTTGTCTTACCTTTACCAGAGAACAAAGCTTTAAGATCTTACCTCTTTTCTTCAGATCTGGTTTCTTTCTTAGCACAGAGCTTCACAAGTTAAGTAGAATACTACGCATTACAACAACAGATCTACGCACAAATCTTTTCTCTTTTCTTAAGTTCCTAGCAATCACAGTTTCAGGTCCCAGCAACAGAACCATTTGTTTCCACAGGGGTAGACCCATGGTTTAATGCTTCAAAAACACACCAACAAAACCCTAACTACTGGCCCTTTCGGCAACACCTATGAAGCATATGAAGTCTCACCTGAGGTAGAGGCAGGGGGGTTGCAAGACTCATGTGTCTACAACCAAGCCGGGACACAGATCTGTGATTACAACACTTAATAGAGCACTTAGCATACAATATGCATTAGATCACGAGTCTCATTTACATCGTAGATCAAACCCTTATTACAGATCAACATAGTAACAATAAATATCAAGCACTTCCAATCGTTAGCAAATAACATTAGCTCAGATCTAACATTCAAATACCATTAAGCAATAAGAAACAACATTAGATCCATTCATCATACATTATAAGAAAAATGCTAAGCAATTAAACACATACATAACATTGCACAAAGCATATCAAGACACAAGATATATGTGGTTCACCCCAGTATGGGGCTACGTCCACCAACTTCTTCTTCTTCTTATTTATTAGTCTTCAATATTCTTACATTCATTTGCTCCCATGCACAAAGCCATAGATCCAACTACGTAGAGGACAGGAGATCTGTGCGCATCGCGTCAAATCCTCCTTCCCAAAATCAGGTCAAGAGAGCCAACTCCTTACTAGGACGAAGCCTTACACAGTCTGTTGCATGGAGAAACTTACAATCTCTTGCACTAAGCCAACATTAACACTTACAAAATATTGTGCACATAGCCAACCACTAGGATTATTACATCGCTTAGCTACTTGTTTATACATTTACAAAAAGGCCTAATCATGGGTAAACCCATGGGCCAACATCCCTTAACCCATTACATAACCCTACTAAACCCTTTGCTCGGTCCACAATCCTGCAAAAGAAGAGGGATCCCATGATCTCAGCTCCTCATGGGTGCTCCATCTTTGACCAGCCTATCGAAGTCCCAAAAGGTGGTCAAACATGACCAATGTTTCCTCAAAATTTGGTCAAGGGTCAACAATGACAAGTCCAGACTTGGATACAATTAGAAAGAAAAAGGATTAAGCTCCAAAACAACAGAGCAAGAAACATATCCAAAAAGCTATGCAGAAACAATCAAGGGGGATATGAACATCTACAAGGAATATTACAAGGACACTCCTCCATCAAGAAGACTCAGATTTCAAAATCAACAACCGATAGATAGGCCTTAGGAAGAAGAAGAATTTATAAGAGTACCTCCTTTCAGAAGATCTTCAACTCCCATGTATCAAACTATCTTTTTTGGTTTATGTTATGCATGTAATTATTTTGGACATAAAGATGTGAATTGTAGAGCTAACAACAAGAAAACAAACAACTTTGAAAGTCATACACAAAGGGGTTATCCAAGAAGGCCTAGTGAAACATAGAGAAGAAGTTACAACAGGTTTGAATCTTTGAGCACTGAAGTGGAATGTTACAAATGTAACAATTTTGGACACATGGCCAAATATTGCAAAATGATTGTCCTTCCTAGAGAACCGCAACAGAATAACAATAGTCACAGACAGGAACCTCAGAAAAGGACATGGATAAGAAAGCAAGATCAATATATCAATGAAGAATGCACACTCACTCTACAAGCTAAGTAGAAGAAATGTGGTTGGTATGTTGACAATGGTTGTTCAAAACACATGACATGTGATAGAGATAGGTTTCTTACATTACAAAAGGAAAGATATGGATCGGTCTCCTTTGGAAATGATGATTCAACTAAAATCATTGGAAAAGGCACAATCAAAATTGGGAACAAGAATACCAAGGCATAAAATGTTCTACTAGTAGAAGATATGAAACATAATATTCTAAGTGTGAGTCAAATGTGTGACCAAGGTCATAATGTTACTTTCTATTCACAAAAGTGCAAGATAAGAAAAGAAGGTTCAGGAAAATTGATTGCTATATTTGCGAGAACTTCAAATAACATATATGTATTAAGTGAAATTGGAAATGAAAAGTGTTGTCTAGGAAATGAAGATGAAAGTTGACTATGGCATAGAAGAATGGGTCACATGCATTCTAATAACCTTGTCAAAGTCAACAGAAGAGAAGCAGTCAGAGAAATGCCTCGGATCACGAAACCAACCAACACTTTATGCAAGCATTGTCAACAAGGAAAACAAACAAGGACCAGGTTCAAATCAACGAAATATTCAATGACAAGACCACTGGAAATTGTGCATGCTGATCTAGTTGGACAAACTACAACAAAGGGTTTAAAAGGTGAGCAATACTTTATGTTATTAGTTGATGATTATACAAGAATGACTGCAGTTTGCTTTCTCAAGAATAAGTCAGAAGCTTTTGAAAACTTCAAGATCTAGAAGGAAATGGTTGAAAATTAAATGGATTCAAAAATCAAATGCTTGAGATCTGATAATGGAGGAGAGTTCACTTCAAAGGAATTTATGGACTGTTGTAGCAGTCATGGAATAAAAAGGTGATTCTCCATTGCTAGGACACCTCAACAGAATGGAGTTGTTGAAAGAAAGAACAAGACAATACATGCAATGTCTCGAACAATGCTAATGAATTCCAAATTGACAGATATATTTTGGACATAGGCAGTGCATACAACAGTTCACATTCAAAACATAGTAATTCTCAGAAACAACATTGACAAAACTCTCTACGAGCTATGGAAAGGAAGACCAACAAATGTGAAGCACTTTAGAGTTTTTTGAAGAAAATGCTACATCACAAGAGAAGATGGAAAAATGGAGAAGTTTGACTCTCGTGTGGACAAAGGAGTACTTGTTGGTTCCTCAAGTACAAAGAAAGCATACAAGTGTTACAATATGAGATTAAACAAATTTGTAGAAAGCATCAACATAACAATTGATTGAACAAGGAGACTAGAATCAAAGTAAAAAGAAAATGAATCAATGGAACAACTTTTCGAAGAAGAAGCAGAAGATGAAAAGGAAGTAGAAGAGGAAGATGACGAGAATCTGATAGAACAATAAGAGAAAGTTTAGCAAGTGCCTCCAAAGACACCTAGAAAATGAGTACAAAAGTATCATCCTTTAGATCAGATTATCAGAAACAGAGATGCATGAGTTGAGACTAGAAGAAGAATCTATTCGCCAGAACAAACACACCTGACACTCACATCTATGATTGAACCAACCTATTTTGAAGAGGCCAACAAGGATGAATTTTGGAACAAGGCCATGGATGAAGAATTGGATCAAATAGAAAAAAAAGACACTTGGGAATTGGTTCCAATACCAAAGGATAAGAATGTGATTGGCACAAAGTGGGTATACACGAATAAATTGAACGAAGATGGACAGGTTACAAGGAACAAAGCTAGATTGTTATGTAAAGGATATGCATAGGTTGAAGGAATTGACTTTGAAGAGACATTTGACCCCGTTGCTAGAATGGAAGCAATCTGATTGCTTTTATCTTATGCATACTCCAAAAATATTAAAGTGTGTCAGATGGATGTAAAATCAACTTTTCTGAATGGGGAACTTGAAGAAGAAGTATACATTGAACAACCAAAGGATTTCAATTGTCATAGAATGTAGACTATGTGCGCAAATTAAAGAAGGCCTTGTATGGTCTAAAACAAGCTCTTGGAGCATGGTACTCTAGACTGGATAAATATATACAACATGTAGGGTTCAGAAAAGGAAGTGCAGACAACAACCTCTACATCAAGGTAAGTCAAGGTAATATTTTATTAACTGAAGTTTATGTTGATGATATTATTTTTGGTAGTGATGATGACAGGTTAAACTAGAAATTTGCAAAGGATATGAAAAATGAATTTGAAATGTCATTACTTGGAGAACTATCCTTCTTTCTGGGACTTCAGATAGGTCAAAGCAACCAAGGAATGTTTATTTCTCAAACCAAGTATATCAAAGAAATGTTGAAGAGGTTCAGAATGGAAGATTGCAAACCAGTTATCATTCTCATTCAAACCAATTGCAAGTTAAGAAAAGATGATGATTCAAAGTCTATAGATCAGAGGCAATACAAGTCAATGATTGGCAACCTACTATATGTGACAACATCCAGACCATATTTAATGCAAGCATTTGTAAAGGTGGCATGATTTCAAGCAGCACCAAAGGAATCACATGTATTAGCAGTGAAGAGAATTTTCAAATATCTCAAAGGAACATAAGAGTTTGGATTATGGTATCCAAAAGGAAAGGATCTATCTCATATTGCCTACATAGATGCAGATTGGGCAGGTTGTATTGATGACCGATGAAGCACCAGTGGAGCAATGTTCTACTTGGGTGAGTGTTTAGTATCATGGCTAAGCAAGAAACAATCATCAATATCTATATCTACAACCGAGGCAGAGTACATTGTAGCAACAACATGTTGCACATAGGTTCTTTGGATGAATAAAACTTTGACAGATATACAGGTTGAGTATGATGAGCCCATTCCAATCTATTTTGATAATACAAGAACCATCAATATCTCAAAGAACCCGATGATGCACTCCAAGACGAAGCACATTCCAATCAAGTATCACTTTCTACGGGAACAGGTTGCAGAAAAGAACATCAGAGTTGAGTCTACAGGCACAAAAGAACAAGTGGTAGACATTTTTACAAAACCACTTACACGAGAAGCCTTTGAATATCTTCACTAGAGACTCAGAGTTAGTTCTACTCCAAAATGAATTCTTTTGAATGCTTATCTTATATGTCTTAGATGTACACGAGGAAGCACCATAAAGACGACAGTTCAGTCAGGGGGAGAATCCCTGAATGGAAAGATACCTTTGCCATTGATGACAAAGGGGGAGAGATTCATTAGATACAGAGGACAAAGGCATGATTCTAGGGGAATCAATGGTCACAGAGATGCAGAGGATAGAGGCATGGTTCCAGGGGGAGCATGAGTGATACGACTTCATTATTTCATGAAATGATTTCAATATTGCATCAGAGTGTTGCCATCAATGCCAAAGGGGGAGATTGTTGATTAACATTGGTTGTCATTGATGTCAACCCTTGAAGAAAGTCTGGTAGTGAATTTTGGTAGCACAAAGGTTTGGGTAATGGATCCAAGGTTGTTTCATGTATACTGGTATGTGTTTTAATATATTTGAAGGTAATACTATTCCATATGGATAGTACATGTCATGCCATTTATGGTGGTATGAGGAACGTCACATAACTCCTCATGGTTTGAGAGTTATGGCCTTACGAAGTTGGAGCACCCTCATATGTTGGCTTGAAACCCCAAAAGGTCAAAGAAGTCAAAGATCTTGCAAAGATGAAATTATTATTTAAATGATAAAGTAAAGTGACAAAGTCAAGAAGGATTATTTAAATAATAAAGTGAAGTGACAAAATCAAAGAAGATTGTTTAAATGATAAAGTGAGGTGATAAAGTCAAAGAGGAATATTTAAATGATAAAGTAATGGAGAAATTTCTAATTATGGAAAGTGATTCACCCTAAAAATGAATAAAATAGGTTAAGTGACCTAGAAATGGGTTAAGTGACCTAGAAATATGTTAAGTAGCCTAGAAATGCGTTAAGTGACCTAGAAAGGAAGATATTTGGAGAGTATAAATAAGAGGCAAGGCTCTCTCATTTTAAATCACACTTGAGAATATTGAATATCTATAGGTGATTCAGGTAACCAAAGGATATCTAAGCTGAATTTTAAAGGGGAAGTGAAGAAAAGAAGGCCAAAATTCAAGGGAGGATAAATTCTTTTGATAATTCTTTCTAAGGTATGTTATTTACAGGTCATCTCCCCATTTTCGAAATAAATTTGTTTCTAGAATGATTCAGACTGTGAAATTGATATTCCATTGAGACAACATATCCAAGTATCTATGGTAAAAAATTCAGCTTGTGGGTCCTGTTGTTCCCGAGATTAAACTTAAGGCTCAAAGATTAATGTCAGCCATAAGGAATATAAAGGAATGTTTTGTAAATGTGATTTTTCTTCCATTAGTTATATAAGAAATAATCCTCAAATGAAATTAATGACAAAAAAAGACAGAGGATAAATTTCGTCGTCTGAGTCGATTTGTAAAATCAAATGATGTGAGAGAAGCTTACATAATTGTTAAACAAAATGAGGCATCGATGAAAGATGAATCTTACCTTTCTCACAATAGAAGAAAATAAAGAATGCAACCTTGAAAGCATAAGAGATACAATGATCCAAGTAGCTCAGATGTCTTGTATTTACTTATAGTGAATACAGAGGAAAAAATGTTTGCTTATCAAATAACCGATTTAATGTGACTGCAATAGTAGTAGTACTAAATTGCAACCACTCACTTATCAAGGAATAACATCAAGAGAGCTAGATATATGGAATACACGAGAAACACATAACTCAAAAAACACAAAAGTTGGAATCTTTGTCTGCACTTGTATTAATACTCACAAAAGGAGAGATTTTCTATTACATTCAGCAAGAAGCAACTTGAAATAAGCCTTTGATCTATGTATTTATACAAAATTGTCTCAACCCAAAATGGTTGGACTTCTCATAAAAAGTATTAAATATTACAATATGAAAAACTGAAAGGTCCCATAAGCATTTCCTCGGTCTTTTCTTCTTCAGGTGGAGATGTTTCTTCTTTATATCCTCCAACTTGGACATAGTTGGCCTATGATCATGACCCATGGAATGGTATGTACATGTTGTCTCACTTGTTCCCAGATGTAATAGCTTTCCCGTGTTCGACACACTATATGCATCTGCTTACTAACTGTATTACCAAATTGGAAGGTTTTGTTGCTTCATTTGCCTCAAAGATGTATAACTTCTTTTTTATTTGAGGCAACCTCTCATGTATTTTATTTTCTCCCAAAGATGTGGCCTGTACCTATAAACTGGGATCTATTATCCATCTATTTATCTGGACAAGGTCGATCTGTTTCATTTGATGGATGTTTGTTCGTGCTTTCTCTATGCTTGTCTTAGAATTTTGTTGATTTTTTACTATGTCAATCTACCCCAGGGCCTCAGAAATACTATCTCTTTCAATGTCAAGTAACCCTTTGTCGAGTGAAGACAATGATTCTTCACAAGCCTTATTTACTTCTCTGGCTAGTATTTTAATTTCATCCAGATTTGTCTCCCAAGCCTTTAATATTATGCTGCCTCGGGTTTGATAAGAAAGAGACAATCGAGGGACCTCTGTTACTTCATCCTTTACTGCTATTAAAATGGCATCCTGGAACTTAGCCCAAGTTGTAGTGGCTTCCCTCTCCTTAATGTAAATGCCATTTATAGAAAGGTCTGCCACCCGATAACAACTTTGAACAACTTCTACTTTCGTAAAAAGATCTTGTTGGGATAATTCCATCTTTTCGTGCACCTCCAATGCCTGAGCTTGGAAAACTGTCATCTCCACTGTTATGTTTTTAGCCAAGTCTATTTTGGACTGCAGTCTTTTAATCAATTCTCTCTGTTGAATGGCCAATTCTCTATTGCCATGTGAATTTTTATGCATTTCATCAAGGCTAGTTTTGAGTTGTTGAATCTGCTGGTCGTCCCTCGTTCTGACCTGCTCAAAATCCTTATTCATCTATTTTCCTACCTCTTGTTCCATGGTCTTCATATGGCTTTGCAACTTCCTTACCAACTGATCTCTCTGTTTCAGTTGATCTGCTAGATTTTCTACTGAATATTGATTAGCTGAGGCAAAGGAACCCAATGAGCCTGCCATTTCCTTAGCAAAATCTGTATCATCCAGGCCTTGTCTATCATACACCATCTTCTTCCTTTTTATTGTTGCACCATCCTTTTGATGTGTTTCCCTTTTAACTATAGCCCTCCTCTTCTTGTTGAAAAAGAAGTCGGAAAGGGGAATTTCTTCAGCTGTAATAGGAGTAAGGTCCTCTATAAATATGACAACAACATTTTGATTCCCCTAACTTGACTATAAAGGTGTTAAAGACATAATATGACTACCTATTTCAGTGGATTGTTGCCGCTATGTTGTGTTGGTAACTAGTTTGTTTGGTGTGGACGATGATGCATCCTGTCCCCTTTTTATCAAAGCTTCAAATTGAGCTTTTTCTTGATCGCTTGGTGGATTTGACAATGCAGTATCCCCCTTCTATGTTAAAAATTTAGTTTCCTTCGGATTCCCTTGAGCATCCTGTTTGTTGGAACCTCCTATTTCTAAACTTTGAGTCACAACTTCCTGTGTGTATGGAGGTGTTTGGGTTTCTCCCTGTAAGACTTTAGGAAAAATATTTCTTCTGTGTCTTTGGAAATTGTATAAATTGGCTAATTTATCTAGAGCCAGAGTCCGAACTCTGCTCAACACTTCATGGTACGACCTTACTCCCCATAATATTTCATCCTATGAGGAATCTTCATGCTCATATTTCTTTAGATTGTATAGATCCATGTGTTTTCCCACGATCTTCTGGGGATCATGCTTCTTAAACTCAATAATAACTAGCTTAATGTCTTCTAGGGTTGCGACCTCCACTTTCGAGTGGCTGAAATCTAACAATGAGAACATACCAACCTATAAAGGGAAGGTTAGCCATACTTTTTTTTGTGCTACCTTTAATTCTTTACTAATCCCCCCTGTCACAGTTTGATATGCTACCTCTCATCACACCAACCAATCTGGTAGAAACTCCGGTAAAGTGTGTGGGGGAACTGTACACCCAAAAACCCTGATGTAGGAAAAATGTTCTTCAATATACCAGTCCACTATTTTCCCTAGGTTTGCCATGATCCTGTTTGAAATCCTGGGAGGTGGACAATCGTAAAGAGCGATATGCATTAACACCACCACATAGTGACAAATTTCATAGAAAAAATATTTTTCTTTATCCTCTCATGACTTGGAGTGATAAAAATGTATGGGCTCAGCACTGGTCGGAGTCCAGCTCCAACTCATAAAAGGAAACAATGTCATAAAAAAAATGGCATCCATAATGTATGCCGACAGGTAGAAAGGGGTAGGTTTCCCTTTGGCCTTCAATGACTGATACTCTGTGATTTCCTTGGCCAAATTGTCCGATAATATCTTGGCCCAATAGAAGGAATATCCCTCTACTAATTCATGCATGATTGGTACCCATGGTAACAGGAAATGAGTAGAGATTTCTTTCCAAAAAAGTCTACATAAGATCATGGCTACATAAATCATATGGGCGTCTAATGATGCAGTTTCATATACTCCATGGGTGTCTACTCTGAATTTCTCAGGGTGTGCCCACTAGTCCTTGATTAAGTCAAGGTAGTTCTTTCCATATTGCATGCACTCTTTTTTGTTGAAATCCATTAGGAAAGAGACATTGTAACTGTATTAGAAAACATGGGAAAATTTGTACATTACCTGTAAATGTTTCGGTCAGAAGGATCCAACAACAACTTTATGTGAATTGCAGATGCTCCTGGTTGAGATGTCAACGTTCTCTAGTGCCCAGCCTATCATGTCATTATATGGCATGAGCCTTGGTTGTGTGACTATTTTATGTAGATCTTATTGAGCTGTATACTTGAGCTTTGTCGCCTGGGTTTCAGTCACCTCATCGCCCGAATATTCTAGGCAGTTAATCAACTTGTATTGTAGAATATCAAACACCTGCATCCAGTATTTCACAAAATCTATAGCTCTTAGAGAGGTTTCTGAGCTGACATCTATGTTTGGGCCCATGCTCTCACCATCTGCTTTAGCCATTTTTCATGGCACTATGATATTACAAGCTCAGAACTATGTTACCTGTTACAGGGAAACACACAAACTTCTTAGCTTTCTAAAACTTGTTGCTCTGTGAGATCGCAAATAGAATTAAAAATCCAATATATTTATTTACCTTAAGTGTATTGATTTACGAATACCTTTATTGATGATGCATTCATTTTCACTGCGATATTATTTTACTTTATTTCCATAGAGTTGTTATTAATGCCATTAATATTTGGTGGTTCGCGATCGGGAGCTTGGATGAATAAGATTTGAATTTACCCGGACTGCGATTTAGCGAAAAATTAATCACAAGATAATCATATTTAACCCATTAATTAATCACATTCAACTTTAAGTCTTTTTGTGTTTTCAGACTTTGGGATATTTGATGATAGCTCGAGGTAGGATTCCTGAAAATCGAAATCGCGAAGCGGATAATCATTTGATAATTATCTTTAACATTAATTAACCCTGCTTAGTGTTTAAGGTACTTTGGGAGTTCGAGCTTCATCAATCTTGAGTGTGATGAATGGTGAATATCCGAACTCGAAATGCGTGAAGTTACTATTTAAATTTTAATTGGGGTTTAGATTTTAGGTATTTATTGTTTCGTGCATCAAAAGATTAACTTTATTAACATTTCGACAGGCCATTACCCGTAATGATGTGTCAGAGATTATTAGGGTACACGTGTACAGTGACTAGGATCTTTTGAGCACTTTTCGGGTATTGGGAAATTGAAATTGCGACAAGGAAAAACGTCTGAAGCGCGAAACTCCGAAGTACGAGACTCTGAAGAAGTCTCTAGTGGCTTGAATTTTTAACAATCGTGAGGCTCCAGAAACTCAGGGGAAAAAGTGATTGTTCGATCAGAGGGGGAATTTAATTGACGGTGGACCTTGTGTGCACCTTAAGGCCAAAACGAAAATGATTTAACATTTGAAAACCAACTTCTGAGTTATTATAAAATTACAGAGTAAATATCCAAGAATAGAAATTAAAATATGTTCCAACACAGGCTCCATCTGGGGATTGCGTCTCCCTGTGAGGCATGAAAGAACGGTAGACCAAGTGCCTTTATTGGGTAAATGGAGTCATCATCGTATCTCTGTGAAACACCCTTGGGAGAAACTCAAACAGAAAGGAAGTAAATTTCAACCAAATTTTAGGGAAACTTCAAAACCCAACCAATTATGTATCACCAAGTCAGGCTATTAATAGTTTCCTTTTCTTGAAACTGATTTTGGATTTGTTTAAGGTAATCAAAACAACTTTAGTCGAACTATCAGACTGTGATCGATTTCGTTCACATCAAGGAAAAGTGAATTAATCAATTTAGTTAGGGAGTCCCTTATTGGTTTAGAATGTAAATCTTGTCAAAAGGAGAACTAGTTACCATAGTACATTATATACATGTATAACAATCTTGCAGATATCATAGACATTGCTTCACTGCCAGTGAGCCTAATCAATACCTCGATGAAGTTATCTACATTTCCCATTTAATTTCCTTTCACAACTTCAATTTTCACTTTGCTGAGATGAGGTCAATCATTTAAATGAATTTCCTTTCATCATCTCTTTTGGACAAAATGGGGGCAATCGAATTTCAAATTTCTTTTCACCATTTACCTTGGAATAGATGGGGGCAATCAGATTATGAATTTCCTTTCACCATCTGTCTTATAATTTTTATAATTTTGAAGTTGGGGAAATCAATTCGTATGCATCATACGAGGGATGATATCTGTTTGTAATTTAACAATGGAGGTCTGTCAACCCACTTTGATTTACTTTGGACTAATTCTCTCCCAACCTTTAATACACCTTCGCTTATAGGGAAAATCTTATGGGGAATCCTTTATTTTCTAGGGATTTACCTTGAGAAAAACTAATTAGTTTAAATCTGTTAGAAGGGATAAAATAGTCAGGATTAGCTTAGACATACTTTCTTTCAGTTAAAAAATCAGAGGAACATAAAGATTTTCACCTAATCTCGTTTTGAAGATCCAGTTTTTTAAGCTTCCTGAATCAAGGTGAAACTCTTTCTTTCTATGAAGGTTTGAGCCTAGGTAGTAAAATATCAGAATAAAGTAAAAGCTCAAAGGTAGGAAAAATGGAACATAATGAGGATTGAGAGGGTAGGAAGCAAAGAAACTCTTTTTCACATAGTCCGCCCTTCTGATTACTAGATTTTCTTTTTTTCTTTTTTATTTGGAGGTTTTCATATTTATGATTTTCTAATCTTTGATTAGGTGGCCATTTTTAAAAGTAGGACCTTGTTAAGATTTTATAAAATTCCTTTGGGCATTTTAGCTTAAACAACAGATAAAAGTGTTGGCATGTTTTACAGGCAGTGTATGCTTGTCATTGATGGCAAGAACAACATCAACGATGGCAAGTGTACAAGAAAGTACAACAGTGATGATCACTGTAGTATAGGTATAATGTGCCAAGCGGGCACCAGAGCAAGATCGTGAAGACCAGAAGAGATAGTGCAGAGGTGCACGCAGTGCAAGAGTGTGCTTGTACAATTGATGGAAAACAAGTAGGCAAGGAAGATCAACAGTGATGATCCAATGGCAAGATCGAAGTGTTGATCCGACTCCATCTCGGAGTTTTGGATACTGGGAGATGGAGATATTAAGAACTCTCACTACCGGAGTCCCAAATTCGCGAAATGCGAAATCACGATATGCGAAATCACGAAATAATCTTATCCGTCAGATCAAGGTTTGATCTAGATCATTGATCTGACTTCATTTCGAAGGTTCAGATACCGAGACTTGGAGGTAACAAGGACACTCACAACCAGACTACCGAAATTGTGAAGAGATCTGGATTGTTGAATCATCTAGTTTGTGGACCATTGATCTGACTCCATTTCGGAGCTTCAGATACTGGGAGTTGGAAGAGTCAAGTGATGAGACTCTTCATCACAAGAGTCTCGAAGCGGCAAAGTGCGAAACGTTGAAATCCTGAATTAGGCACAAGGAAGGCTCGTGAAGTGTCAAATTCACGAAAAGATATAGACTGTTGGGTCCATAGGACACGTGATGACAGATCGTCATTTCCCTGACTGGAAATTCAAAGGAATGGGATTCCCTAACCTCTCTAATTCGCGATATGTGAAATCGCGAAATGTCAAAATGCGAAATTGCGACATGGAGGATATATCGAGGATCGTGACTTGGAGAGTCGAGATGCTTTGCAATAGGAATTCGCGACATGCGAAATTACGAAAGGCCAAAATGCAAAATGCCGAAATGATCGAAGCTAGTCCAACTAAGCTCCTTTTTCATATTTTTGGAGATCGCGACTTGGAGAGTCGAGATGCCTCACAATAGGATTTTTGAAATGCCGAAATGCAAAACACGTTATGGCTTAGCCTATGGTCATAGCCATTGGTCACATCGACGGAAGATGGAGGAAGGAGAAAGAGATGAGTTATAGAATCCAAGCTCCATTTCGGAGATTCAGGGATTGGGACATGGAGTGTAACGAAATCTTCACCACGGTGATCCCGAAATGCTAAAGTGCGAAATGGAAAAATAAACGCAAGAGCCTATGAAGTCAATCCAATGGTGCAGATAATTTTGAATATAATCGGAGGCCTATTGTTGCACTTCACAGTGTAACTGCTAGAAACAACTAATGGTCTCTGCCAGAGGACTCGAAGAGGCCTCAGTGTGATCTCTATAGAATATGAAGAGTCTCAAGGCATCTTCCAGTGGAATGAAGACTATTCATATAGGTGATTGATAGATGGAAGAGCATTGAAGCCTGTAATTGAAACAGAAAGGATAAGCCTGACTGTGATAGAGAAGATGAAGAGTCTCAACTACCAGAGAGGCTGAGGAATCTCAACATAACACCCATTGATGTTGGACGCATGGGTTGAACCACTAGAGAAGATGAAGAGTTACCATGATGATCAGGTAGAGAGGACCGGAGATGGGAGATGATGCAGAACACAAAGGGCAGTTGGGACAACAGTGGGAATAGCTGTGGAAGAGTGAAGTGGATAAAACACCCCGATGTGGAGCAAATTGGTGTGGTGTGATAATTTAGAGGCATGGAAAATATTGCATGCACAAGGAGCACAGACACTATAAGAATACATAACAAAGAAGAGATGTGGGGGTTGTTATTGAATGGGATTGATAAGCATAGAAGGAGGAAGATCGTAGAAGAATAAATGCATAGGAGAGGAATCGTGCATGAAATGGACATGGCATACAATGCATAAATGGAGAAGGACATAAAGCATAGAGGAGTGTGCAGAAGACGTTGATGCAGATAGAGAAGCGTAGTGTAGTAGAACAATGATGAGACTGGTAAGCCATTGAAGAACTTTATATCGCTGTAATAAGTTTTAGTAACAAAGATTTATATTTCAGGGTGGTAGGGAGGTGCTAGGGAGGACTGTTGTCCTCAGAAGTTCTAGTGGATTCTTGAACATAGGGAGTTGTAGCTTCCATCTGGTTGCAGCCAAAGAAACCAGGGTGGCAGGGTGGTGCAAGGGAGAACTGTTGTTCTCTATTTTACAGGTTGGTGCCTGTATGATTGGAAGTTGGTTCTTCCATCCAGTTGGTGCTGGAACACTTGCGGAGTTGGTGCTTCCTTCTAGTTGGTGCTAGAGAAACCAAGGAGTTAGTGCTTCCTTCTAGTTGGTGCTAGAGAAACCAGAGAGTTGGTGCTCTCAGCAAGTAGCAGCTTGCAAAATAGAGTTTGCAGCCTCATTATGAGTTAGTGCTCATATGTATGATGACGTAAAGAATGTAAAGATTACTTTTCATATAAGGAAGAAGAGGTTTTTACCCTTTATGGGTTTCCTTAGGAAATATCTGTCTCTGTGTATCTCATATGTGTGACTGATGTTGAATGGGCTATTGCTTATTTCCCTGCATTATTGTGATTGTCATTGAGTTTTTTGTAAAGAGTTTAAAATAAGCATAATTGTTTAAGGACATTAACAACTGATTCAACCCCCCTCTCAGTTGTCCAACAATTGGTATCAGAGCCGACCCCTTTTATCTAAGGGTAGATCCTAGAGCTTAAACATGTCAAGCCATGAAGGAAATTCAACCAATAATGCCCCTCTGTTCAATGGAACAAACTTTGCCTTCTGGAAAGTTAGAATGAGAACCTACATAATGGATTTAGGTGCAGATGTATGGGATGTGGTAGATACTGGTTATGTAAAGCTAGTTGTACTAGCTAATAAGGATGAAAATCTAGAATTTAGTTTCAACGCTAAGGCTATGCATGCTATCTTGAGTGGGCTTGCAGAAGAAGAATTCGTAAAATTTATGCACCTAGGAATTGCCAAAGAAATGTGGGACAAACTCATTAGCAATTATGAAGGTAATGAGAAGGTAAAGGACGCCAAGCTTCAAACCTACAGAATATAGTTTGAACAGCTAAAGATGAAGGAAGATGAAACTGTTGGAAAATACTTTCTGAGAGTAGAAGAAATGGTAAATGCAATGAAAGCACTTGGTGAAAAAATTGAGGAACCTTCTCTAGTTCATAAAATTTTGAGATCTCTCCCAGATAGGTTCAACCCGAAGGTCTCTGCTATAGAAGAACTTAATGATCTAAAAACCTTGTATTTTGATCAACTTCTAGGAACATTGATTTCATATGAAATGAGAATAGTTAAAGATAAACCCACCTCCAGAGAAGAATCATTTAAAGAAGACAAGAATGAGGATTCTGAGCCCGATGAAATTGTAGCAAAAATTGTGAAGAGACTAAAGAAGGGATCAGGAAAATACAAAGGTAAACTACCTTTCAAATGTTTTAACTATGGTAGGATAGGTCATTTTGCAAATAAATGTCCCCACAAAAGAAAGGATCAGACATGTGATGGTGAGGAGAAGCACAAACACAAAAATTTCTTTAAAGAGAATAACTTTAAGAAGAAAAGTCTTTGCGTAAACAATGATGATGATCCTTCAGATGATGAAGACAATGAATACTCTATTGAAGATAAACTAAATGAATTCATACTTATGGACAAAGAGGATTATGATAATAAAATCACAGGAAGTGATTCTAATGAAGAAGAAGCTGTGGTTGACATGGAAGGAGAATTGATCAATGCACTGGAAGAGATTGACAGACTAAGAATTAAGAACAGAAAGAAAAGACAATTGCTGATACATTTCGAGAAAGACAATATAGAACCTGAAGAGGACCTTGTCCTACTAAAAGTGGAATTAGAAGAGGCAAAGAAAATTGAAGACATTTTGAAACGACAGTTATCAGAAAAGAAGACAAGATGTGAAGGCTTAGAACAAGAAGTAGTGAAAACTAGGAAAGAGATGGAGAAGTTTCAAGCCTTGTATAATAAGAATCTATCAAGTATCAAAGCCTTAGAAGGATTAGCCACCATTCTGAATCAACAAAGGAATCCAAAGCTTAAAAATTGTTTGGGTTATGAAGAGGGATCAAGTAGTGGTAAGCCAAGAAATGAAGAACCCATCAAGTTTGTCAAATCTACAACCAATGACAACAACAAACCTGTAGAAACAAAGGAAGATAACCAGCCGCTCAGGACGAGTAAAGAAAAAGGTGCCAAGACTGAATCTGTAGAACAAAGAAATAATGCACTCCCTACTGAAAGACGTCATCAACATGGAAGAAATCGATTTGCTCAAAGAAGACAACCATTTTCCAGGTACAAATAATATTTCTATGGCTATTGTTTCTACTGTTCTAACTTTGGTCACAAAGCTGTAAATTGTTCCTTAAGACTTAGACATTAGAAATGAAGATTTCAAAGGAATAAATACTTGCCACAACAAAGAATGATACAGCCAAGTAACAAGCCTTCACAGATTGCAAATTGCCAAATTAAGTCTAGAGACATGCAACTAAGGAGGTCAAGAAATAATCAACAGTCAATGAGTAGACAACGCTGCAACAATAATTTTGACCTATTGAACAATGAGATTGAATGCTACATCCGTCAGAAATTAATATTTCAAAGGAATAAATACTTGCCACAACAAAGAATGATACAGCCAAGTAACAAGCCTTCACAGATTGCAAATTGCCAAATTAAGTCTAGAGACATGCAACTAAGGAGGTCAAGAAATAATCAACGGTCAATGAGTAGACAACACCACAACAATAATTTTGACATATTTAACAATGAGATTGAATGCTACATTTGTCATAACTATGAACATAAATCTATTGACTGTCGATTAAGGAACTATGAACTAGATTTGAATTCTCCTGCTGAAAATTTCAAGGTTTGGAAGAAGAAAGAAAGTGACAAGTGTGGATTAGTGTTGTCATCTCAAAGAAAAACGAGCCCTTGGTATATAGATAGTGGATGCTCCAAACATATGATGGGAGACAAAGGTAATTTTCTATCTCTAAGTGAAAGCAAATCAGGAAACGTAACCTTTGGAAATGTTGCTCGAGGTAAAATAAAGGGTAAAGGGATGGTGAGTTTAAGTAATGGAAAAGGAAAATCCCAGGATGTTCTACTTGTAGATGGGATGAAACATAATCTACTCAGTGTAAGTCAAATGTGTGACAGAGGATGTAAAGTGGTGTTCATGTCTAAGGACTGCAAGATAAAGTTTGTAAACTCAGGACAAGTGGTGGCCAAAGGCATACAGACAAAAAATAATGTATATGTGCTGAAAGAAAATAGAAAAGAGTGTCATCTAAGAAAACATGATGAAATATGGTTATGGCATAGGAGACTTGGACATGTAAACTTTGACCACTTAATCAAACTCAAAAATCTCAAGGCAGTAAAAGATCTTCCAAGAATATCAAAGCCCCAAGATTCAATGTGGAAACACTGCCAAGTAGGAAAGCTAACCAGGACACAGTTTAAGTCCAAGAGCTTTACTTCAACAAAGAAACCACTCCAACTAGTTCATATGGATTTATATGGACCATAAAGACAGGAAGGCACAGGGAAAGAAAACTACTTCATGTTGATTATTGATGATTACTCTAGACTTACTTGGGTTTCCTTTCTCAAGGAAAAAGCTGAAGCATTTGAGAAGTTTAAAATATTTAAGGCTTTAACTAAGACTAAAAAAAACAAGAGGTTAAAAGTAGTAAGATCATACCAAGGAGGAGAGTTTATGTCAAGTGACTTTAAGGAATTCTGTGATAAGCATGGGATCAAGAGAGAATACACAATCCCAAGAACTCCACAACAAAATGGAGTAGTTGAGAGGCAAAACAGAATAGTGCAGGAAATGGCTAGGTCAATGACGAATGAGAAGAACATTGGTCCAACCTACTGGGTAGAAGAAATACACATAGCATTCCATGTTCTTAACAAATCCCACCTCAGACCACAAAGTGACAAGACACCTTATGAACTGTGGTATGGGAGACCTGCTTCAATTAAACACTTCAAAGTCTTTGGGAGTAAATGTTATATAAAGAATAATGATGAGAACCTTGGAAAATATGATGACAGGGTTGATGAAGTTATCTTCTTATGGTATGCTACAAACAGTAAAGGATACAGATGCTATAATAAGAGGCTACATAAAATGGTTGACTGCATTGATGTAAAAGTTGATGAAGGAATCCCAACAAGAGAGGTGTACAATAATGAGTCCTCTACATAAGACATAGTTAAAGCTGAAGATGAATAGGTCCAAGAATAAAAAAATGAAGACTCCGAATCAAATGAAGACACAGATACTTAGACAGACTCAAATCAGTAGACAACTTCAAATTCCTCATCCAGAATCACTCAAAAGAATCATCCTGCAAGTCAGATAATTGGTGAAAAAGACAAAGGTGTACAAACCAGAAGAAAACTAATCAAAAACACCGAACAATCACATATATCTTTCATATCCATGCTGGAACCCAAGAATTTTAATGAAGCTAGCAAATATGACCATTGGGTTAAAGCAATGAATGAAGAACTTGATCAGATTGAGAAAAACAATACATGGGAGGTGGTTCTAAGACCTGAAGGTAAAAATATCATTGGCTCCAAATGGATCTTTAAGAATAAGTTGAACGAGTAGGGACAAGTTGTCAATAACAAAGAAAGATTGGTCTGTAAAGGGTATGCTCAGATAGAAGGACTGGGTTTTGATGAAACATTTGCACCCGTAGCAAGATTAGAAGCTATCAGAATGTTTCTTGCCTATGCTTGTCATAAAAGGTTTAAAGTCTATCAAATGGATGTCAAGTCAACTTTTCTAAATGGAGATTTAAGTGAAGAAGTCTATATGGAACAACCAGAGGGTTTCAAACTGTCTGGTAACCATGACTTAGTATGCAATTTGAAGAAAGAATTATATGGGTTAAAACAATCCCCTCAAGCCTTGTATCACAGACTAGATACATATCTCAAAGATAAAGGGTTCAAGAGAGGAACAGTTGACAACAATTTGTATATCAAAACAGAGGATAATGATCTACTCATCATATTGTTCTATGTAGATGACATCATCTTTGGATGTAATAAGGATTCATTGGTACAATGGTTTGCTTCTGCCATGGAGTTTGAGTTTGAAATGTCTATGATAGGTGAACTGTCATTTTTTCTTGGGCTGTAAATTAATCAGAGGTCTAAAGGGATGTTCATTTCTCAAGAAAAATATCTGAGAGAAATGTTGAAAAGGTTTCAAATGGAAGACTCTAAACCTGTGGGCACACCTATGGTTATAGGATGAAAATTAAGTAAGGATGATGACTCACCTGATGTTGATCAAAGTTCATATAGATCAATGATCAATAGCCTGTTGTACATCACAACATCTCGCCCAGACATAATGCATGTTGTTGGAATGGTAGGAAGATATCAGTCTCCACTGAAATAGAGTCATTTGCTAGCTGTCAAAAGGATATTCAGATATTTGAAAGAAACAATGAACTATGGCCTATGGTATCCTAAGAATTAGAATTTTCAATCATCAGCCTACTCAGATGTTGATTGGGGTAACTACATGGATGAAAGGAAAAGCACGAGTGGAGGTGAGTTCTTCTTAGGAGATTCTCTAGTAGCATGGTTGAGTAAAAAGAAAGGTTACATTTCTTTATCAACTACAGAGGCAGAGTACATTGTTGTTGCTACCTGTTGCACTCAAGTATTATGGATGATTCAGACACTTGTAGACTTGGAGGTAAAATACGCTGCACCGATCCCAATTCATTGTGATAACACTAGTGCCATCAATGTGTCCACGAATCCTGTATTCCACTCCAAGACCAAGCATATTCCCATAAAATACCATTTTCTGGGAGAGCAGGTCACCAATCAAATTGTTCAGGTCCATTACATTCCAACCACAGAATAAATTGCAAACATATTTACTAAACCCCTAGCTAAGACACCATTTGAATATCTCCGACAGAAGCTGGGTGTCATCCCGTCTCACATATAAGAGAGTCCATCCTATTAGGGGGAGTTTGTATTGATTGAATATCTGATGCCTCCTAAACATATTGCAACAACTCAGGGGGAGCATGTTTTTTTTCTTTGACATTGATTTCAAAGGGGGAGAAAAGAGTCCAGGTGCGGGTGCCTTTATTTCCATCAATGCAAAAGGGAGAGATTGTTGGCATGTTTTACAGGCAATGTATACTTGTCATTGATGGCAAGAACAACAACAACAATGGAAAGTGTACATGAAAGTATAGCAACGATGATGACTGGAGTACAGGTATAATGTGTCAGGCAGGCACTAGAAGATCATGATAGACTAGAACAGTGTGCTTGTATAGTTGATGGAAAACAGGTAGGCAAGGAAGATCAACAACGATGATCCAATGGAAAGATTGAAGTGTTGATCTAACTCCATCTTGGAGTTTCAGATACCGAGAAATGGAGATATCAAGAACTCTCACTACAGGAGTCCTGAAGTTGTGAAATGTGAAATCGTGATATGCAAAATCATGAAATAATCTTATTTGTCAAATCATAGTTTGATCTAGACCATTGATCCGACTCCATTTCAAAGGTTTAGATTCTAGGACTTGGAGGTAAGAAGAACACTCACAACCAGACTGTCGAAATTGCGATATGAGAAATCGCGAAGAGATCTGGATCGTCGAATCATCTAGTTTGTGGACAGTTGATCCGACTCCATTTCAGAGCTTCAGATACTGGGAGTTGGAAGAGTTAAGTGATGAGACTCTTCATCACAAGAGTCCCAAAGCGGCAAAGTGCGAAATGCCGAAATCCTAAATCAAGCACAAGGAAGGCCCATGAAGTGTCGAATTCACAACAAGATCTGGACCATTGGGTCCATAGGACATGTGACGATAGATCGTCATTTCGCTGACTGGAAAGTCAAAGGAACGGGGTTCCCTAACCTCTCGAACTCGCAATATGAAAAATCATGAAATGCTGAAATGGAAAATTGTGACATGGAGGATATATTGGGGATCGCGACTTGGAGAGTCGAGATGCCTTGCAATAGGAATTCATGACATGCGAAATCGCGAAAGGCCAAAATGTGAAATGTCGAAATGCGAAATGCTGAAATGATAGAAGCAAGTCCAGCTAAGCTCCTTTTTCAGAGTTTCAGAGATAGCGACTTGGAGAGTCGAGATGCCTCACAACAGGATTGCCAAAATGTCGAAATGAGAAACACGTTATGGATCAGCCTATGGTTACAACCATTGGTCACATCAGTGGAAGATGGAGGAAGGAGCAAGAGCTGAGTTATAGAAGCCAAGCTCCATTTTGGAGATTCAGGGATTGGGACATGGACTGTAACAAAATCTTCACCACGGTGATCCCGAAATGTCGAAGTGCGAAATGGCGAAATAAACACAAGAGCCTATGAAGTCAATCCAATGGTGTAGATGATTTTGAATATAATCAGAGGCCTATTGTTGTGCTTCACAGTGTAACTGCTATAAATGACTGATGGTCTCTGCCAGAGGACTCGAAGAAGCCTCAGTGTGATTTCCAGAGAAGATGAAGAGTCTCAAGCCATCTTCCAGTGGAATGAAGACTATTCATACAGGTGATTGATAGATGGAAGAGCATTGAAGCCTGTAATTGTAATAGAAAGGATAAGCTCGACTGTGACAGAGAAGACGAAGAGTCTCAACTACTAGAGAGGCTGAGGAATCTCAGCATAACACCCAGTGATGCTGGATGCGTGGGTTGAACCCCCAGAGAAGCTGAAGAGTTACCATGATGATCAGGCAGAGAGGACTAGAGATGGGAGATGATGTAGAACACAGAGGGCAATTGGGACAGCAGTGGGAATAGCTGTGGAAGACTGAAGTGGAGAAAAAACCCTGATGTGGAGCAGATTGGTGTGGTGTGAGCATGTAGAGGCATGGTGAATATTGCATGCACAAGGAGCATAGAGACAATAAGAATGAAGAACAAGAAGAGATGTGGGGGTTGTTGTTGAATGGGATTGACAAGCATAGAAGGAGGCAGAGCACAACAGAATAAATTCAGAGTAGAGGAATGGTGCATGAAATGGACATGGCATACAGTGCATAAATGGAGAAGGACATAAAGCGTAGAGGAGTGTGCAGAAGACACTGATGCAGATAGATCAATGCAGTGTAGCAGAACAATGATGAGATTGGTAAGCCATTGAAGAACTTTATATCGCTATAATAAGTTTTACTAACAAAGATTTATATTTTAGGGTGGTAGGGAGGTGCTAGGGAGGACTGTTGTCCTTAGAGGTTCAAGTGGGTGCTTGAACACAGGGAGTTGTAGCTTCCATCTGGTTGCAGCCATAGAAACCAAGGTGGCAGGGTGGTGCAAGGGAGAACTATTGTTCTCTATTTTAGAGGTTGGTGCCTATATGATTGGAAGTTGGTGCTTCCATCCGGTTGGTGCTGGAACACTTAGGGAGTTGGTTCTTCCTTCTAGTTGGTGCTAGAGAAACCATGGAGTTCATGCTAGAGAAACCAGGGAGTTGGTGCTTCCTTCTAGTTTGTGCTAGAGAACACAGAGAGTTGGTGCTCTCAGCAAGTAGCAGCTTGCAAAATAGAGGTTGTAGCCTCATTCTGAGTTGGTGCTCATATGTATGATTATTTAAAGAATGTAAATATTACTTACAATATAAAGAAGAAGAGGTTTTTACCCTTTATGGGTTTCCTCAGGAAATATCTGTCTCTCTGTATCTCATATGTGTGATTGATGTTGAATGGGCTATTGCTTATTTCCCTGCATTATTGTGATTGTCATTGAGTGCTTTGTAAAGAGTTTAAAATAAGCATAATTGTTTAAGCACGGTAACAACTAATTCACCCCCCTCTCAGTTGTCCAACAAAAAGTTCATTTCTCAAATTTTATTTACGTTTTCAATCAAGCCAACTGTTAGTTTATCACCTGCTTTGAGGAAAATGACTGTATTACAAACCGAGTGTTAGATTTCACTACCTCCTTATTTCTCATCTGAAAATAAGTATTATGTGAAAGAATAAAAAAAAAAATCAGATAATTTCACAGAAATGATATACAGTACAAACATTTTATTTTTCTTTTCGGAGTATTGAATAAAACTATGTTTAAAAATAAAAAGTAAACTTGGGTAAACTATGAAGGAAATAACATTTGTGAAAGTAAAGAAGAACCAAACCGGTATATAAAATGGTATTGTGAAACATGTTTATTGCATGGAATGTTTTAGATAGCTCCCATTGACAGGGGCGTCAAAAGTTTTCTCATTGAGATTCTCCAGTAGGAATGAATTCTTACCCTCTGTAGATACAATCCTGAACGGCCTGAACCATAGGTGATCAAACTTACCGTGTTTTCCTGCATCTTCTTTCCTGAAATCCCATTTCAAAAATAAATCTTCTGTAAGTAATTCCCTCTCCTTCACTTTTTTATCGAATAGAGCATTCATATTATCTTGATATTTTTGAAGCCTATCTTTGACTTCAACCCTAATTTGTTGGACTTCAATTATCTGATTTATCCTTCTAGTAACATCATTTGGTTCTTCCTTCGCGTCCTACCAAAGATTCATTACGGGGAGGGAAAGATTTATGGGAAGGATAACGTCAGTACCATACACCATTTTAAAAGGAGACATTCCAATTGACTTCTTAGTGCCGATTAGATTTTCCCATAAAGCATATTTCAGATGAACATGCCAGGCCTTCTTATTTTTAGTCAATTATTTTTTGATTATGGTGATCATGCTTTTATTTGATGATTCAACCAATCCATTTCCCTGAGGATAGTATGTGGTGGAGTGTCCTAACACGATGTTGTATTTTTTGCAGAAGCTTATCATCGCTATAGATTTGAAATCTTGGGCATTATCAATGATTATTTTCCTAGGGAAACCGAACCTTGATAAGATGTTTTCTTCTAAAAAAATTATCACCACCGAATCTGTAGCATTCCGAGTCATAATATATTCTACCCATTTGGTGAAGTAGTCTGTGGCAATCAAAATCCACCTATTCCACGCACTTGAGTGTGGATGGATCTCTCTGATGAAGTCTAAACCCCATTGTTGAAAAGGAGCTTCTATTTTAACTGGAATTAAAGGTAGTGCAGGGAGCTTCTGCTTACCAGAGAATAGTTGACAAGAATTGAAATCTCTAACTTTGGCATTCACATCAATAAATAATTTAGGTCAATAGTATCCAGCTCGTAGGATCTTGTAGGCAATTTCTCTCCAAGTGTGGTGTCTTCCACACACCCCTTCATGAAATTTTGTTATAACTCTTTCTGTTTCAGATTCTATTAAGCAACTTAAAAGAAAGACCATAGGATCTTTCTAGTACAACTGACCCTCCACGATGCAATATTTGAAGGCATGTAACTCTAACGTTCATGCTTTGGATGGAGGCATATCACTTAGACACTACAAAGTCAAGAGGTATGAAACAATTTCACAATACCAAGCAGAGGAATAAAACTTCTCTTGGATCTGAGTTCCAGGTGTCTGATCATCAAATTCCTCTATATCTAGAAGGTCTCCGTAGGATTGCAGATGATTTATCCCAAGTGCCTTGAAATTTGATTTGGCTAATATCTTATCTAGGCCCTGACCTTTGACAAGTTTGGTAGATTTTACTTCTAGGTCGAATTCCTGAATTTTGGCTAACCATTGACCTCTTTTTTCGTCACTGTCAGGTTGAACCAATATGTCTTTGACAACACTGGTTGGTACATATGCAATTATTCTGGAATGTATCACATACATCCTGAAAGATTTGAGAGCTTTCACCATCACGTAAGCTTTCTTTTCCAGTATATCTTAGCTTAGTTCGACATCTCTGATACTTTTTCTAAAAAGGCAATCAATTGTTTGAAATCTTCTTCATTCTTTTGGAGACGTACTGTTGCGATGGCATGTTCTGATGTGAAAGAAAAGATAAGGAATTCTTTAGTATAGTCAAGACTTGCTAATACTAGAGCTTGTCTTATGGATTTCTTAACTCGCTCGAACAACATTTTATCTTCGATAGTCCCTTTGATTTCACTATCTTTCTTCAACATATTAGTGATTAATTTGACAATTTCGGCAAAGTTAGGGATAAATCTTCTTAAAAAATTTATTTTTCTCACAAGAGATTGAATTTCCTTGTTGTTTCTAGGAACATTTATTGTATCAATAGCCTCAATTCATTTGGGGTCAATCTTGATTCCATCTTTCGAAACTATATGTCCTAGAAACTTACCCTCTTGCATAGCAAAATGAGACTTTTTAGGGTTTAGAGACAGACCAAATTTTCAACATTTCTCAAAGGTTCATTTGAGATGAACCAGATGTTCTGCGTTAGAATTTGAGAAGACTGTTAGATCATCTAAATACATAACAACAAAATTATCTCTCTCGCCAATGAAATCTATATCCATTTCTCTTTGGAAAGTGGCTCTTACGTTCATCAATCCAAACAACATTTTGTCATACATGAAAGTTCCCCATGGAGTAGTGAATCATTTTTTTTTATTTATCATCCTCGTGGACAACAACTTGGTTATAACCTGAGAAACCATCGATCATCGGAATTCTATTTTCTCCCACTACTTTTTCTAGAACATGATCCATTTTTGGTAGTGGGTAGTTATCTTTCAGGGATGACCGATTTAAATTTTTGAAATCTACGCAAAGCCTGATTTCTCCATTTTTCTTCCTAATGGGTACCAGATTTACTACCCATTCAGAATACCTAAGTGGAACAATAATATTTGCATCAAGGAGCTTCTTGACTTCTCTTTTTTTTTATTGGTAAGAGGATAGGATTGATTTGTCTCAGCTTTTTTCTAAAAGGTTTGACACCAGGTTTCAAAGGGATCTTATGTTCAATCACGAAGGTATCATAAGTTTTTAAATCATCGTAGGACCATGCAAAGATGTCTTTATATTGTTTCAACAATTCATCATATTTACTCTTTACCTGAGATGGAAGGTATTTAGATAGCTTGAATATATTAGGTTCTTCTTTAGTCCCTATGTCACAGTATTCAACTTCCTTGGGCTGAGGTCGTAGGGTAGATTTCAAGGGTATATCATATTTGTCAAAAAATCTTTCTAATGGTATCCGTCCTCAGGGTATCGGGTTATTCTTGAGTACCAACATTCGATGATTTGCGATGTTATCTTGGAACTTTTCAGGATCCTCATCTTCTTGCATGATCCAGATATGATCATTCTGATTTTCTTGGTCTATATGAGTCTCGGAGAATTCATCAACCATTTCTAGAAATTGTTTAATCTTCTCATCGTATTCAAAGACCTTCTAGTGTTGCACATTATTTGGGATTGATGGTCTGTGTCTCATCTCTATATGGTACTTTAGTTTTAGGACAATAGGAGGCACAAACGCCACAGCTTCTTTGGCCAAGGAATCTTCCTATTGATTTTCCATTCTCGAGATGTGATGAATGTTGAAAGACGAGAAAAAGTTATTGATTAAATCCCAGGAATAATTCCTGTATGACCTTAGTCTCAGATCTTTAGCCTTATATTGCTACCTTATTTGCTTTATGATAAGTTATACATCACCATAAACTATTAGATTTTCAATTTTTAGTTTTCTATTAGCCTCTAATCCTAAAACCAGAGCCTCGTATTCACAAACATTATTTGTGTAATCGATTTCCCACTATAGTTTGTATGAGAAGGGTATGACATATCTTCTTTAGGTGCAACAAATAACACTCCTACCCCTTCCCCTTCACAGGACGAAGCACCATCAAAAAACATTTTCCAAATTCCTTTTTTGGTATTTACATTTTTCTGTGTTTTTTCTAATTTTTTATTTTCCTCTTCTATACAGTCATCAAAATCATCGTCTAAAGATAAAATACAGTTTCCTAGATCCTGATTAGTGACATAGACCAGATAATTATTTGGGTTCTGAGGGTCACTTACAGTATATGCCAGTCTAGTCTCTCTGTATAACCGAGTGAATTTCCCACCAAAAATCAAGATAGTAGCGTATGTCATGTCCAGTTGCTGTGATCTTCTAAGATTTGCGCCCCAAGACCTGCATAAAAGCATACCATACTTTGCAGGGACGACAACAACAACTACATCCATAAGGATTCTTTTTACAAGAATGTGTGCAAGATTCACTACCAGATCCTTGATCATGTCGAGGCACTTAACCTTTATAGAATCAAAAGAATACAAATACCGGTAAGGTCTAGTGATTTCGAGGCCCAATGTTTCCATGATAACTTTAGGCATTAAGTTGTGGGAGGCCCCATAATCTAACATGCAGTTATGAAGTAAATGATCATGCACAGTTAATGTGATATAGAAAGGAGCTACATAATCCCTAGCATTTTCAATATGCGGACCAAACATAATCATAGGCTTTTCATCTTGTACATTTATTACATCTTCATAACATTCCACATCTAAGAAGTTAATCATTTTAGCAATCTGTTTTTTATAAACTAGATTCTTTGCGAGCTCAACCAGGGGCATAGGGATTTTAATTTTATTTATTTCGTTTTCTAAACTAAAACCTCCAGTTATTTTTTCACATTTGATATTCGAAGTTTTTGTTTCTATATATTTTTTTTCTTAGTTTGTGTTGCTTTGGTTTCGACTCTTTTAGTTTGGGAAACATGTTTTTCAACTGTTTGCTTAGTTTGGGTAGCTTGTTTTTCAACTGCTTGTTTAGTTTGGGCAGCCTTGTTCACTTTGTTTCTTAATAAGATATTTTTTGGTGGGGCACTTGCGGTACTTGTTTCTCTGGGCCTCAAGTTATACTTTTGTTGAAGCTCAACCATTATGGAGTCGGCGATTCCTTGATATGCGGATTCTCCCAGGTTGTTCATACTTTCCTCATTACTAAATAGGGACTCCTGTTCTAATGATTTTTCATAGTCCTATCTAGTTAGGTGAGGCTCATGGTATTAATAACCAAAGTTATTTACATCTTCTTCTAACCCTTCGTAATCATCTATATCATCTCCTATAAAAAAAATCGACTTAAACAGAGCCTGGATTTTTTGGTCCTTGTTTTTTATTTGTTTCTGTTGGGTTTGAGAATTGGGATTTCTCCTGAAATATTCTCTAGCAAATGGATTGGGTTTGTCTTGGTCTAGTTCCATTCTAGAGATTTTATTTGACAAATATTTTATTGTTTTATCCATATCATCCATTTTTTCTTCTACGGATTTTCCAAATCCAGAGGATCCTGCTTGTTCTCTGAAGCATTTAGGTTCCTTGGTTCCTGTCTCAAACTTGGCCTTTAGTTTACCTGAGACCGTCATGTTTGAATAGATTTCTATGGCTTCGTATTTCATTCCCATGAAGGTTGTAGATATTCTTTCCCTTAAAAGTAGGGCAAAGTCAGGCTCAAAATCGCCTGCGAATCTCACTTTAGTTGCGGGTTGAGAGGGTTTAACTTCTGCTAGAATTTTATGATAGAGTTTGTTAAACCTCAAGGTGAATTGAAGAACCAACTCAAAGTTCTTTTTCCCCAGAGCCCCAAATTCCTTCAGATAATATAGATGGTCTTTCTTTTCTCCCCACTGTCTTAAAAAAACATTTTCTAACTCATCATAAGACCCTAGGGATCTTTTTTTTTTTGTAAGTAAGAGTATTTCATTAATTTATAAAGAGCCTTCAAAAAACAAAACCAGAGTTGTAGAAAATTCAGAACTACCGTGTTGTAGTAACTGAACTTCCCCAAGGGGGAAACCAATTCAGCCAGCCGATGTTATGGCCTATCTATCTATCAAACTAGTAAAACTATAAACATAACTGATAGCAATAAACTAAAACATAAGTAGATTCTCCATAAGGGTCATACATTTGGCTTATATTCCCGCCAGGAAGAATGGGTAGCCTCGTTCTAGAGCTCTTCTTCGATAGGTATTCCTTGCCATTCCATCTGCACGTCAACATCTGCATTATCCACTGCTGTTGCAATGTCCTCATCCACGTGCATGTCTTGCTCCAAATCGCCACCCTACACTAGAAGCTCCTATTCGCCCCTACCAAACATGTCCGCTGGGGCATGCTTAGGTTGCACTGCTTCTGCTCCCTGGAAGGTGGAGACGATGTGGAGGAGCACCAAGGCCTTCCCATCCAGCTACTACAGTCAGAATTGTATCTCATCCACACCCTGTGGGGGCTCGAAAACCAACTCGTAAAGAATTTCCATGCTATCCTTCATCTTCTCATCTGGGATGGAGTCGAAGATAGAATGTGGAAATGGTGACACCTCCAAGGGTGGATGACTACGGAAGGCTTCTGAAGGCAACAAAGGGGCGTTGGCCAAGGGAAGTGGGGGTGCTCAAGAAGTGGAGGCTCCATCTAGGATGGGCTTTGAGGGTAAGCCGATCGAGCTGTGTATGAGAACCAAGCCTTCAAGCTGGGAGGAAGTGGCGTGTGGTTCAATTTCAGGTTGTGAAGAATGTGATGAGTGAGAGGAGTGCGAGGAAAGTGAATATTGGGAGGGGGATAGGCATCCGATGCTGAAATGGGAACCAGGGTGAGGTACAGGCACTCATGGCTGGGATGGAGTCCAGGGAGAGCCCCTTCTTGGCATGCCTCTTTGCCTAGGCATACTGTTTGCTCAGGGTAAATGATTGGGCTGCGAGAGAAGCCCTAGGTGAGCAGAGAGGCTTGGAGCAGAGCACTTTACTGGAGAGCACCAAGGAGCTAGTATGAGGGGTTTGAAGCACAGCAGGAGAGCACCGAGGTAGAAGAAAGTTGGAATAATACCATATTTTATCGGCTGGAGGAGATGAAGGCCAAGCCACATGCAATGGTTTACAGTTCCTTCAACGAAATTGTCCATCGAGAGGACATCCATAGATAGGAAATTCACTAGGCTTAATGGCGCTTCAGACATTGTAGGATGGTTTAAATGCATGGGGATGGCGACTGTGCTTGGCATGGATCCATCACATGGCCTCCAACATGTTGGCCTGTGTGTTCCTCCTCTTGTTGCCATGTGGCCCGCACCATCACCCGATCTGGAGAAATACCCTAGGCATCTTATCGGGAGTCCTCGAAACCAGATTCTTACTTGTCCCTCAAAATTTTGCAATAAAAGCATGGAATAAACATCTTCATGCTCAATCCCTACGATATCAATGAATTGATTGAAGAAGGTGATATGCTCTGTAGCAGTCAAATCTCCTTTTCCCATAAATTTAGGCAAGTTTTTCATATAATTTTCATGTAGATCATGAAGAACGAGGAGGAGGACCAAGGGAGCATATATGGCCGCAACTTTGGAAAAAATCCTAGGTGGAGGTTTCCCTTGACCACCTCCTCCTCCTTGTCCACCTCCTTGGCCACCTCCTCCTCCTTGACCACCGCCTCATCCTTGGCCACCTCCCCCTCCAGCATGAGCCATTGAAAGTCAAGGGGATAGAGTTTGGGAGTTAAAAAGAGGGTTTTCAAAAAATTCTAGAGACCAAAGTGGTGACCTTTAAACTTCCTTGGAATGAGGTGATGGGAGATATGGAAAATGATCATTAGGATATGCAAAGTGTAGAAGTGGAGGGTAAGGAAAATGTGGACTGGTTTCTTTATATTTACAAGATGTATAGATTGGTGAACCAACAGGAGATGAACCATGGTATAAAGTATACTTTTCGGGATTTCAGAGAACCAAAACCTTTGCTTCAGGTGAGGATAGGTCATCTAGAGAAGTAACGATAGTTAGTATATAAGAGGATCTTTTATTCGTACTGTCTGGAGAATCGGAAGGGTCAAACTCAATCTTTATTTCAAGGACAACTTCCTTCAGGTTCTCGTGTCTAACTTCAGACCGGCTAGTTGAGGCCTCCACTGAGGGTGTTTGTTTAATATTCTTTTTGGGGGTTGATTCTTCGCCTAGAACCTTAGTATTTATTTGTGTGAATTTTGGTTCGTACTTCTTACCTGATGACGCAATAGTCGAATTGAGGTATCCCTTTGGTTTTAACAACCTTTTGGGATCAGATACAGGGGTGGTATGTTGATCGTTTGGGTTTTTTCTGCTATTCCTTCGACAGAATGCCAATTTACCAGCAGTGGATTTACCAAGTGAAAGATAAAAATATCCTTAAGACAATATTCGATATTTGTTCATTATCAAATATAGAATGTTACCTTATCATTTTCGCAGGGAAAAATAACTTCATTTATCCATCCCCGGCAATGGCGCCAAAAAGATGTTGTTCCTAAGATTAAAATTAAGGCTCAAAGAATAATGTCAGGCATCCGGAATATAAAGGAATGTTTTGTAAATGTTCTTTTTATTCTGTTAGTTATATAATAAATAATTCTCAAATGAAATTAATGACAAAATAGGACAGAGGCCGAATTTCATTTTCTGAGTCGATTTGTAAAATCAAATGACATGAGAGAAACTTACAGAACTGTTAAACAAAATGAGGCATCAATGAAATATGAATGTTACCTTGCTCACAATAGAAAAAAATAAATAATACAACCTTGAAAGGATAAGAGATACAGTGATCCAAATAGCTCACTAGTCTTGTATTTACTTATAGTGAATACAGAGGAAAAACTATTTGCTTATCAAATAACTGATTTAATGTGATTACAATAGTAGTAGTACTAAATTTCAACCACTCACTTAACAAGGAATAAGATCAAGAGAGATAGAGATATGAAATATAGGAGAAACACATAACTCAAACAACACAAAAGTTGGAATCTTTGTCTGCACTTGTATTAATACTCACAAAAGGAGAGATTTTCTATTACATTTGGCAAGAAGCAACCTAAAATAAGCCTTTGATCAATGTATTTATACAAAATGGTCTCAACCCAAAATGGTTGGACTTCTCATAAAAAGCATTAAATATTACAATATGCAAAACTAAAAGGTCCCATAAGTCTTTCCTCAGTCTTTTCGTCTTCAGGTGGAGACGTTTATTCTTTATATCCTCCATCTTGGACACAGTTGGCCTCTGATCATGACCCGTGGAATGGTATGTACAGGTTGTCTCACTTGTTCCCAGATGTACTATCTTTTCTATGTTTGACACATTGTATGCATCTGCGTATTAACTGTATTACCATCCTGGAAGGCTCTGTTTCTTCATTTACCTCAAAGATGTATAACTTCTTTTGTATTTGAGGCAACCTCTCCTATATTTTCCTTGCTCCCAAAGATGTGGCCTATAGCTGTAAACTGGGATCTATTATCCATATATTTATCTAGACTAGTTCGATCTATTTCATTTTTTGGATGTTTGTTTGGGCTTCCTCTATGCTTGTCTTAGAAGTTTGTTGATTTTTCACTATGTCAATCTACCCCAGGGCCTCGGAAATACTATCTCTTTCAACGTCAAGTAACCCTTTTTTGAGTGAAGATAATGCCTCTTCATAAGCCTTATTTACTTCTTTGGCTATTCTTTTACATTCAGCTAGATTTGTCTCCCAAGCCTTTAATATTATGTCACCTCAGGTTTGCTCAGAAAGAGATAATCGAGGGATTTCTGTTACTTCATCCTTTTCTGCTATTAAAATGGCCTCCTAGAACTTAGCTTGAGTTGAAGTGGATTCTCTCTCCTTAATGTAAATGTTATTTGGAGAAAGGTCCGGCACCTGATAACAACTTTGAACAACTTCTACTTTCATAAAAAGATCTTGCTGGGCTAATTCTAGCTTTTCGTGCACCTCTAATGCCTGAGCTTGGAAAACTTCCATCTCCACTGCTATGTTTTCAGCCAAGTCTATTTTGGCCTGCAGTTGTTTAATCAATTCTCCTTGTTGAATGGCCAATTCTCTATTGGCCTGTGAATTTTTATGCATTTCATCAAGGCTAGTTTTGAGTTGTTGAATCTGTTGGCTATCCCTAGTTCCAACCTGTTCAAAATCCTTATTCATCTATTTTATTACCTCTTGTTCTGTGGTCTTCATCTGGCTTTCCAATTGCCTTACCAACTGATCTCTCTGTTTCAGTTTCTATGCTATATTTTCTACTGAATATTGATTACCCATGACAAAGGCACCCAACGAGCCTGCCATTTCCTTAGCAAAATCTGTATCATCCAGACCATGTTTGTCATACACCATCTTCTGCCTTTTTATTGTTGCACAATCCTTTTGATGTGTTTCCCTTTTAACTATATCCCTCCTCTTCTTGTTTAAAAACAAGTCAGAAGGGGGCATTTCTTCAACTGAAATAGGATTAAGGTCCTCTATAAATATGACTTCAACGTTCAAATTCCCCTGACTTGACTGTAAAGGTGTTAAAGACATAATAGGAATACCTATTTCGATGGACTGTTGTTGCTCTATTTTGTTGGTAACTAGTTTTTTTAGTGTGTACGGTGATTTATCCTGTCCCCTTTTTTATCAAAGCTTTGAATTGAGATTTTTCTTGATCGCCTGGTGGATTTGACAATGCATTATCCCCCTTTTGCGTTAAAACTTCAGTTTCCTTCATATTCTCTTGAGCATCTTGTTCGCTGGAATCTCTTGTTTCTAAACTTTGAGTCACAACTTCTTGTGTGGATAGAGGTGTCTGTGTTTATCCCTATAATACTTTAGGAAAACTATTTCTTTTGTGTCTTTGGAAATTGTAGAAATCGGCTAATTGATCTGGAGCTAGAGTCCAAACTCTCCTCAACACTTCATGGTATGACCTTACTCCTCGGAATATTTCATCCTATGGGAATCTTCATGCTCATATTTATTTAGATTGTATAGAGACAGGTGATTTCCCACGATCTTCTGGGGATCATGCTTCTTGAACTCAATATTAACCAGCTTAATGTCTTCTAGTGCTACGGCCTCCACTTTCAAGTGGCTGTAATCTAACAATGAGAACATACCAACCTTCAAAGGGAAGGTTGGCCATACTTTTCTGCACTTCCTTCAATTATTTATTGATCCCCCCTATCACAGTTTTATATGCTACCTCTCGGCACACCAACCAATCTAGTAGAAACTTCGGTAAAGCATGTGGGGGGACTGAACACCCAAAAACCCTAATGTAGGAAAAATGTTCTTTAATATACCAGTTTGTTATTTTCTCTAGGTTGTCCATGATCCTGTCTAAAATCCTGAGAGGTGGGCAACTGTAAAGGGCGATATGCATTGGCACCACCACATAGTGACATATTTCATAAAATAAATCATTTGCTTTATCCTCCCACAACTTGGAGTGATAGAAATGTATGGGCTCATCATTGTTCAGAGTCTAGCTCCAGCTCATCAAATGAAAGAACGTCATAAAACAAATTGTTGATTAAGGTTGGTCGTCATTGATTTCAACCCTTGAAGAAAGCCCCATAGCACAAAGGTTTGGGTAATGGACCCAAGACTGTTTGATGTAAATATGACTCATTATTGTTTTGTCATGGTTGATAAGAGGTAAATATGGAGGAACTCCAAAGTGGTCCCCTTATGGTGAAATCCCTCACGGGAAGACGCTTTGCGGAGTAAGAGAACCCATGCTTGATTGTGGAATAATGAGATGAAGGACAATGAATTTGTCAAGGAAACTATCCTAGATGGATAATGCTTGTCATGTCATTTTTTGTGGTATGTAGAACGTCACATAACTCCTCACGGTTAGAGAGTTATGACCATGTGAATTTGGAGAACCCGGGTTTGGGTAATGGACCCAAGTTTGCTTGATGGATAATGGTATAATTTTTGCTATATTTGAAGGTAATACTATTCTATATGGATATTACATGTCATTCCATTTCTGGTTGTATGTGGAATGTCACATAACTCCTCACAGTTTGAGAGTTATGGCCTTACGAAGTTGGAGGACCCTCATATGTCAACTAGAAGCCCCAAAAGGTCAAAGTAGTCAAAGTGGTTTAAGAGATTTTAAAGGTAAATAATAAAGTGAAGTGATGAGTGTATTATAATTCAAAGTGAATACAAAACAAATTATTTCAATAATAAATTTAATGGAGAAATTAGAAGTGGGTTAACCCTAAAATAAGGAAAGTGGGTCAAGTGACCTAGAAGATGTTTTTACGGAATCTACTTGGAGAGTATAAATAAGAGGCAAGGCTCTCTCATTTTAATCACACTTGATAATATTGAATATCTATAGGTTTCTGAGGTAACCAAGGATATATAAGATGAATTTCTGATGGAAGGTGAAGAAAATAAGGCCGAAATGCAAGGAAGGATAAATTCTTTTGATGGTGCTTTCTAAGGTATGTTATTTACAGGTCATCTCACCATTTTCACTATAATTTTTTTTTCTATAATGATTCAGACTGTGAAATTTCTATTCCATTGAGAAAAAATACCCAAGTATCTGTGGTAAAAAATTCATCTTGTGGGTCATTTTATTTTGGGAGTTACACTACCTGGAAAATAGGGTTTGTGGCTAGTCCTGAAACTAGTTAAAACCAGGTGTTTCGGGTAAAAATGTCATAACTTCTTCATAACAGATCCAAATTCAGGGAGACCAAATGTGTTGGTTAGGGTATAGTATTTAGTATTTTTTTTAACAGTTTCAGATCAATTCAATGAATATTTTGTGTGGGACACGCTCTACAATGTCGCTCTCTAGAATAAACCATAATTCAACAAGGTATGCCATTTTTTCTATAACTCCTTTTATGAGAGGTTCCAAGTAGTGACACCTGGAGGAATTGCACAAAACCCACTAAAGAACATTTTCTATCAATTTCAGATATTTATACATTACATGTTCAAATTTATGATTACTTCAAGATAGGGTTGTTGACTAATCCAAAACTACGCATGTGAGACTAAAGAAAAGTTTGATAAAAATGCTAGTCTCTTGTTGCTAAAGTTAAGGAAGGTTTGCAGGAATGTGATCATATACACTAGGTCTATTACAGAGCTACAAATCAGATTTGTATGATGAAATTGATGAGGAATTTTGGTTCAGGTACATGTTGAGTACATGGTTGAGACAAGTAGTTGATGAGTTGGCACATGCATGAGGTGTATAGTTGATGATGTTGGTACATATTGATGAGTCATAGTTGATGAGTAGTTGACACATGATTGGTACATACTTGGTACATGGTTGGATGCACTTGTTTATGGTATAGTTTGATTACAGGTTGTTTGGTACAGGTTGGTGCATGGTTGATGCACTTGTTTATGGTACAGGTTGGTGCATGGTTGATGCACTTGTTTATGGTACAGGTTGATTACAGGTTGAGGTACAGGTTGATGCATGGTTTATGCATGGTTTAGATTTATTCGTATAGGTTTACAGTGGTATATCTCACAATAATAGTGTGACAGTGGTTCCATCATTATACATCTACTTCAGGGTGGTAGGATGGGGCAAGGACAGGTGGTTGTAGCCACCTTTCGGTTGTAGTCGGAGAACATAGGGGGTTGTAGCCTTATTCTGGTTATAGCCAGAGAATTGGGGAGTTGGAGTTTCTCTCAGGTTGTAGCCTGAGAAACTAGGGGGTTGGAGCCTCCTTCCAGTTGCAACTGGAAAACAAAGGAAGTTGGTGCTTCCAATGAATGTAATTCTTCAAGACATATAAGAAAATGAATTCTGTGGTTTTCTCCTGATTTGGGTTTCCATGTAAAACACTGGTGTACTCTGTATGTGTGTGATTGTTTATTTCTTACTGCTCATTATTGGATAATAGTTCTACATTGATATAACATTTGAAGAAAAAGTATTATAATTACTCTATTATTGATTCACCCCCCCTCTTAGTAATCCAACAATTGGTATCAGTGCAGGTTCCTTCAAAAACTAGTTTAACCAATGAAAGGTAGATCACAGAGAGTACCAACTCATATAAAAATGGAATACCATAGTTTGATGGAAAAACGTATGCTTTTTGGAGCATAAGGATGAAGACATATATACAGGCACAGGGATTTCAAGTTTGGCAATCAATTGTATATGGATACATAGCACCAACAGTTCCACCAACAAATGACAAAGCAGTGAAAATCGGTGAGAATAATTCCAAAGCCAAAAGTTCACTTTTGAATGGTCTCAGTGATACTGTATTCACCAAAGTTGCACATTGTAAATTTGCTAAAGAGATTTGGGACAAGCTTCGAAATATTTATGAAGGAGATTCAAAAGTCAAAGTAACAAAGCTTCAAACTTACAGAGGTCAGTTCGAACAACTAAAAATGAAGGAAGATGAAGATATCTCAGCCTTCTTCTTACGAGTTGATGAAACAGTGAATGCAATCATAGGATTGGGAGAAGAAATCGAAGAATCTGTAATTTTTCAAAAGGTACTAAGATATGTTCCTATGAGAGTCAACCCTAAGATATCAACACTAGAAGAAAGATCGGATCTAAACTCAATAACCATGGATGAACTGCATGGAATCTTCACAGCATATGAGATGAGAACTGAATAGGAAAATCCAGATGTAAAAGAAGCATCCTTCAAAGCTTCCAAAAGATCAAAGCAAAATAAAAAGGAACAAGAATAATATAGTAGCAGTAGTGACATCTTAGAAGATGATGAAGAAGTGGCCAACTTCATCAAAAGACTGAACAAGGGAACCAATGGTAGGTATAGAGGTAAGATTCCTTTAATTTGTTTTAATTGTGATGGTATTGATCATTTTGATAACAAATGTCCTCATAAGAAAAAGAGAAATGATGAAGGTTACTCAAAAGGAAGACAAACATATAAAGGTAAAAGAACTACAAAGAAAGTTTTCAAGAAAATCTTTTGCACTAAAGAAGACATATCATCATCAGATGAAGATGAAGTGACTGACAGTGAAACAGGTAGAGTTCTATTCATGGCAGTAGAAGACTCTGATAAAGAAGACTCTGAAGAAGAATATGAAAAAGCATATCAAGAAGAAATTGAAGAGGCAGAAGTTAACTTCCGAGAATAATTAATGAGTTCCATAGAAGTTATCAGAAGAGAAAAGAAGAAAAATAAGAAACTACAAGAAGAACTAGAGAAGAAAAAAGACACTCAAGAACTAGAACAAATTATCACAAAATTGAAGGTTCAAATAGAAGAAGATAAAAGAATTGAAGAAGCACTCAAAGAATAGCTAGAAGGAAAGAACAGGATCATTGGAAACCAAAGCAGAGATTGTCACACTAAGAAAGGACATTCAAAAGAAAAATATGCAGAATAGCTCAAAAGTTCTGGATGACATTATCAACAGTAAAAAATCTCATCTTGACAAGTCTGGACTTGGATACAACCAAACATAAAAGGGATCAAGCTCCAAAACAACAGAGGAAGAAATAAATCCAAAAAGCTATGCAGAAACAATCAAAGGGGATAACAAGATATACAAGGAAGATTACAGGGACACTCCTCCACCGAGAAGATTCAGATTTTAGAATCAACAATAGATAGATAGGCCTCAAGAAGAAGAAGGATTCATAAGAGCACCTCCTTTCAGAAGATCTTCAACTACCAGGTATCAAACTATATTTTTTGGTTTATGTTATGCATGTAATAATTTTGGACATAAAGTTGTAAATTGCAGAGCTAACAACAGGAACAATAACTACTTTGAGAGCCATACACAAAGGGGTTATTCAAGAAGACCTAGTGAAACATAGAGAAGAAGTTACAACAGGTTTGAATCTTTGAGAACTGAAGTGGAATGTTACAAATGTAACAATTTTGGACAGATGGCCAAAAATTGTAGAATGACAGTCCCTCCTAATGAACCTCAACAGAGTCACAAACAAGAACCTCAGAAAACGACATGGATAAGAAAGCAAGATCAATATAGCAATGAAGAATGCACATTCGCTCTACAAACTAAAGAAAAGAAACATGGTTGGTATGTTGACAATGGATGCTCAAAACACATGACAGGTGATAGAGACAAGTTTCTTACATTACGAAAGTAAAGAGATGGATCAGTCTCCTTCGGAAATGATGATTCAAGCAAAATCATTGGAAAAGGCATAGTCCGAATTAGGAACAAGAATGAAAAGGAAGAAAATGTTCTACTAGTAGAAGATATGAAACATAATCTTTTAAGTGTGAGTCAAATGTGTAACCAAGGTCATAAAGTTACTTTCGATTCACAAAAGTGTGAGATAAGAAAAAAAAATTCAGGGAAATTGGTCGCTACAGTTGCGAGAACTTCAAGCAACATATATGTGTTAAGCGAAATTGGAAATGAAAAGTGTTGTCTAGGAAAGTAAGATGAAAGTTGGCTATGACACAGACGAATGGGTCACATGCATTTTGATAACCTTGTCAAAGTCATCAAAAGATAAGCAGTCATAGAAATGCCCCAGATCATGAAACCAACCAACACTTTATGCAAGCATTGCCAACAAGGAAAGCAAACAATGATCAGGTTCAAATCAAAAGAATATTCAACAACAAAACCAGTGGAAATTGTGCATACTGATCTAGTTGGACCAATTGCAACAAAAGGCTTAAAAGGTGAGAGATATTTTATGTTATTAGTTGATCATTATACAAGAATGACTACAGTTTGCTTTCTCAAGAACAAGTCAAAATCTTTTGAAAATTTCAAGATCTATAAGGAAATGGTTGAAAATGAGATGGATTCAAGAATAAAATGCTTAAGATTGGATAATGGAGGAGAATTCACCTCAAAGGAATTTATGTACTACTGCAGCAATCATGGAATAAAAAGACAATTCTTCATCGCTAGGACACCTCAACAGAATGGAGTTGTTGAAAGAAAGAAAAGGACAGTACAAGAAATGGCTCAAACAATGATAATGGATTCAAAGTTGACAGATATTTTTTGGACATAGGCAGTGCATACAACAGTTCACATTCAAAACAGAGTAATGCTCAGAAACAACACTGATAAAACTCCCTACGAGCTATGGAAAGGAATACTAGCAAATGTGAAGCACTTCAGAGTTTTTGAAGCAAATGCTACACCAAAAGAGAAGATGGCAGAATGAGAAAGTTTGACTCTCATGTAGAAAAAAGAATACTTGTTGGTTACTCAAGTACAAGGAAAGCATACAAGTGTTACAATCTAAGATTAAACAAAGCTGTGGAAAGCTTCAATGTAAAAATTGATGAAACAGACAGAGCAGAATCAAAGGAAGAAGAAAAAAAATCAATGGAACAACTTTTAGAAGAAGAAGATGAAAAAGAAGTAGAAGAGGAAGATGAATATGAAGAGAATCCGAAAGAAGCTGAAGAGCAAGTTCAACAAGTATCTCCAAATATACCTAGCAAACGAGTACAAAAGAATCATCCTTTAGATCAGATTATTGGAAACAAAGATGCATGAGTTGAGACTAGAAGAAAAATCCATTCACCAGAACAAACACACTTAGAACTCTTATCTATAATTGAACCAAATTGTTTTGAAGAATCCAACAAGGATGAATTTTGGAATAAGGCCATGGATGAAGAATTGGATCAAATAGAGAAAAATGACACTTGGTAATTGGTTCCAAGACCAAAGAATAATAATGTGATTGACACAAAATGGTTTTTTAGGAATAAATTGAATGAAGATGGATAGGTTACAAGGAACAAAGCTAGATTGGTATGTAAAGGATATGCACAGATTGAAGGAATCGACTTTGAAGAGACATTTTTCCAAGTTGTCAGAATGGAAGCAATCCATTTGCTTTTATCTTATGCATGTTTCAAAAATGTTAAAGTATATTAGATGGATGTAAAATCATCTTTTCTGAATGGGGAACTTGAAGAAGAAGTCTAGATTGAACAACTAGAAGGATTTCAGTTGTCAGAGAACACAGACTATGTGTGTAAATTAAAGAAGGCATTGTATGGTATAAAACATGCTCCTAGAGCATGATACTCCAGACTGGATAAGTATCTGCAGAAGGAAGGGTTCATAAAAGGAAGTGCAGACAACAACCTCTACATCAAGGTAAGTCAAGGTAATATTTTATTAATTGAAGTTTATGTTGATGATATTATTTTTGGTAGTGATGATGACAGATTAAGCCAGAAATTTGCAAAAGACATGCAGAATGAATTTGAAATGTCATTACTTGGAGAACTATCCTTATTTTTGGGACTTCAGATACGTTAAAGCAACCAAGGAATTTTTATTTCTCAAACCAAGTATATCAGAGAAATTCTAAAGAGGTTCAGAATGGAAGATTGCAAACCAGTTATTACTCCCATGCAAACCAGTTGTAAGTTGAGAAAAGATGATGATTCGAATTCTACAGATCAGAGGCAATATAGGTCAATGATTGGCAGCCTACTATATGTGACAACATCCAGACCAGATGTAATGCAGGCAGTTGGAAAGGTGGCATGATTTCATGCACCACCAAAGGAATCACATGTATTAGAAGTAAAGAAGATCTTCAGATATCTCAAAGGAACAAAAGAGTTTGGATTATGGTATCCAAAAGGAAAAGATCTATCACTTATTGCCTACACAAATGTAGTTGAGTATGATGAGCCCATTCCAATATATTGTGATAATACAAGTGCCATCAGTATCTCAAAAAACCCAGTGATGCACTCCAAGACGAAGCACATTCCAATCAAGTATCACTTTCTATGGGAACAGGTTGTAGAAAATAAAATCAGAATTGAGTATGTGGGCACAAAAGAACAAGTGGCAGACATCTTTACAAAACCACTTCCACAGGAAGCTTTTGAATATCTTCACCAAAGACTTGGAGTTATTTCTACTCCAAAATGAATGATTTTTTATTGCTTATCTTATATGTCTTATATGTACACGAGGAAACACCATAAGAGGAAAGTTCAGTCAGGGGGAGTAGCCCCAGATGGAAAGATACCTTTGCCATTGATGACAAAGGGGGAGAGATTTATTAGATGCAGAGGATAGAGGCATGGTTCCAGTGGGAACATGAGTGATATGATTTCAGTATTGCATCAAAGTGGTGCATCAATGCCAAAGGGGGAGATTGTTGATTAAGGTTGGTTGTCATTGATGTCAACCCTTGAAGAAAGCCCCGTAGCACAAAGGTTTGGGTAATGGACCCAATATTGTTTGATGTAAATATGAATCATTATTGTTTTGTCATGTTTGATAAGAAGTAAATATGGATGAACTCCAAAGTGGTCCCCTTATGGTAAAATCCCTCACGGGAAGATGCTTTGCAGAGTAAGACACTTGGATTATAGGGTTAAAGGATTAAATTGCTCTATTACTGATTCACCCCCCCTCTCAGTAAATGAACAATCTTCTCTCCTTTTTTCCTATTTACAGGTATGGGCAATGAGAATGAGGGTATGCAAAGTTTTGGTATTAAAAGTATTGCTTGGAGACTGAGAAGGGCCAAGAGCAACACCCACACTATCATGGATCATTCTGGGCCTAAGTTGGGGTCCATACCTTCTTAGGAAAATATCTGTGTTGTTGATACTATTTCCATCTGTCTAAATTATATATATTTTGTTTGAACTATGGGTTTACAGATTCACTGTGTTGTAGTTCCAGACTATATAATTGTTGTGATTCCTTTTACTATGTTGAATATTACAACCATTAATCAAAAAACTGATACATTCCATTTGTCGAATTTATTCTGTTACCTTTGCAAGATCAAATCAGATGTCAAAATTAGGCTCATAACATAATTCAACCCAGAGTACATAGACCTTCACAAGGGGGAATTTGGAATCAACCTTTACAAATGGCATACAATCAAGCATACAAAGATTAAATCTACTCATCTTTAGTTGTCCCTAGGCAATGGAGGAATTCAACATACATGTATCTAACCAACCATGTTAATTCTCTGATCACACTCCCAACACAATAGTCATGTGGCCTTCAGATGTTTTCTTTGTGAATGCTTCCATCAAAAGGAGCTTCACCTCCTTTGTTTCAAAGTTGTTAAAAATAACTTAATAATTATTGTTACCCCCTCTCACCTAGGGGTAACTAGAGGAGATCATGTCTCATGGCCTGCAATGAAAACAATGATCATGACAATTGTGATGATCAGCATGTCCACATAGATCAGCCCAACAACCCCTCAAATTGCCTCTTCCCTGCCAACATAGCTCATCACACCCAATAAACAAGGCTCATTAGGAGATGGTGGCCCAACACATTATGAGGTACATTAATCCTTGTTTCATATAAAGTGTCATATTTGTTACATTGGGCATTTAAGTAATTATCATAGGTTGAAGTTTGATAATGAATCATGAGCCCAAAAGTTATTTTTTTTTCCTTGTTTCACCTTGGTGGCCATCCTAGGCATCCTAGTCCCGTGTTATCACTCTTGGGAAAAAGGGTACTACTGGTGGTTCCTTGAAAGAGGTAGCATACCATTCCCAATCATACTTACCACTTTTTCATCCTTGATCATTCCATTCTCCCACCTTTTGGGTAATGTGGTTACATGTACACCAAAAAGGCTTGTACCTCATTCTCTTATGAAAAGAAAGGTTTAAAGGCCTAGAGGTAGATTGTAGCTAGTTGACAAAAAGAAATAAATGGGACAATGAGGACAGTTAAAATCCATAGTCCAGAATTGAGCTCTACCCCCTCATTAATCGAAATCACCCCTAGTCCTAACATGAATAAACACATTCATCTACCAAAAAGGACTTGAATATATCCCACCCAAAATCAAAGGAAATGCTATGCTTGAAATGTTTTTAAGGGAACTCACAAAAAAAAAAACAATGAATAAAAAAGCAAAAGAAAGGGTTTGGAATGTAAAAAGTGTTGAGAAAAGGATAACTCAACCACCAAGCACACCCTCTACAAAGGCACTCATGGAGGTGATCCCATACATTGTCTTGCATGTTAATAACTCCATTCCTAGAAGTAAACCACATGACCACCTCACATTCATTACATATCTTTGATGGGTTCTTCTGGGGAATATCTCTCTACTTGGGTACCGACACACCTAATAGGTTCCTTTGATGGCCCTTCCATACCTAAACTTGCCAAATTGCATAAAGTATTAGGCTTGTGTGAATTTTGAAGGGGATACCCAATGAGAGTTGTTCATATGTCTTTTGTATTAATTGATGGACTACTTTGTATGCTTCTTAGGACTATTTCCCCTTGTGATTGTTCATTATACTTGATTTCATGGTTTTGATTGACTTGGGTGCACCTAACATGGGCTTGGAGAACGTATGTGTTCTTTCACCCAGGGACATTGTGCACTTCATACAGGATACAACACATGTATTGCAGAGCATTGGGTCACCTGGTAATTGACCCACTTTAGATACATCCTCTCACACTTTGTGGACCTTGGAAGATGGATAAATGAGATCCCATTTGACAAATATTGTTAAGTTCCAAAGATCTGCAAATACAATCACCACACAAGATCCAGAGAACAATATAGAAAACCCACACTTTATTATTATGAAAATCCTTCAGGTAGGGAAACACCATATAATAGATCCTATTATGGAAGGGATCCACTCCCGTTCACTTGCCTCTTCGAGGGGGAAACCTCCTGATGAGCTACCACTCCAAATACCATACTTATTGACTTTCCATTACATTGTTTGAACCCCTTTATATAGTTCTACCAACCACCTAATAGCATTCTAGAGTAGAAACATTATAGAAGCAAAACCTTCTAATAAGTCCTCTTACATTTATAATGTTCACACTAATATGTCTAACTACAATTATCTATAGTGGGCCTTTTTTAATAATACAGTGGACCTAGTCCACCTTACATTGAATGGCCTCCACTAATATCACTATGGGCCCTTTGACCCACCCATTACCTCTCTAGCTACACTACATTCCATCCCCCTTATGAAAGCATTGTCCTTGTTACCCACAAAGTTCCACTAGGATGGACTTGCAGTTGAGCAGCCAAAGATTGAACAAATACTTGTTCAAAATTGAGAACTCACAAGCCCAGTGGGCCATTTTGGCCCCTTTTCTTCTTCCTCTTCTTCATAACCACATTTCCATACCCCCTATGGGGAATTATAATAATATTAATTTAGCATGATGAACTTGTAACAGGCTTAGCCTCCTAGGACTTAATCATGAGTGCATTAATATAGCATGTTTTTTTTTACTTAGTAATTATTCCTTGCTTGAATTAACTTTAAGCAAGTTATAATTTCTGAGTTTTTTCATTCATTTTATCCATAGCTAGAGTGTGTATTGAAGGTTAGGCCTTAGCTTGAAAATAATAATTCTAGTGTCTAATGTATATTACCATGCAAATCATTCTCCTAGATTCTCATGGAAATGCGCTAAGTCCCCCTTAAGTTTTTTCTAATGTTTTATGCAAAAATAAAACTTCCTGCAAAATTAGGATATTTTAATTGTAAATAAGTCCTAAGTTAAATAAGTGGTATTGGTACTATGAGGAATTATATGCCTGTTGATAGGAAAAAATGACTGCTCGTCAACTGGAGGAGTGAATCTGGTCCGGGGTTGTCTAATTAACCCAAGCCGTTTGGATTAATCAACTCCGACGGGTTTAGCGGCTCCGTTGGCCGATATAAGTCCTAAAGAAATCGAAAAATATAACTAAAGAAAATACAATAACTTAATAAATAACAGTCGTTGAAAAATATATATACATCTAATAATATCTACAACTTAACTAATTAATATTTATGAAATAATTTCTACTTATCATATGCACAATATATATAAATAATTCTATTTCTAATATATATAATATGTACAAAATACGAATTTTAATCTAAATCTGTGAAAATCGAATGTAGTTTGATTTTTTAAACAACAGTAAAGCTATTATCTAATCTTTTTGATTTGTTTTCTTATAATGTTTACAAAGGAAATCGAATATCAAATTGTCTAATTAAACAAAAGAAATAATAGATGGTAAAAAGTGTTTTAACTACAGGGGACTTCTATATCTATTATACTAATGAAATTAAATAACAAGATGACCTGTTATTGCATCTGATATCTATTCGATGTGTGGCATCCAGCCACCTTATCTGACGAGGTAAACCTACAACAGATCCTGAAAATGCTTCTCATAAATGTGAAGCAGTAATGATGGAATTCGAATGATAGAACACATAAAAGATACGATCACACCAATCTCATAACTTTACAAGCAGTCACATTAAGATACATCCTGCTGGGAGAACTTGTGTATAAATGTTCAATCAAAGATAAAAATAAATCTCTTAATTCAAATTTGAACAAATGATTATTGTGTGTTAAATCCGGAACATGAAACATGGATAATATGTAAACTTTTAATCTATCAGCTTGTAGTAAACCATGACAGCGAAATCAATCATAATATATTTACAAATTGAAATAAACATGACTTGAATAAAAACACAATAGGGAAAAGCTAAAGCTGTGACGCGTATTATATTCCATTCAAGTCTGTAAATGAAAAATCCATAGTCTTGCCCCAAGCTGAGATGATGCCATGTTTACAAAATAGCATGCTTATATAGGTTCTAGGAACAAAAATGATTCCTATTGATAATATCAAATCTGTTCCAAAAATTTGGGGGATGCAACCTCCCTGATTTTACTAGATATCAAAACTATCAAGAGTCTAATCTATTTACTAAAAACACAAAGTTGATATGGCTGGGAGATGTCAACAGTGCTTCATATCTCCTTGGAAATCATGGGTTCCTGAAAACAAATGAAAATGGGAAGATTTTAGATATGTTTTCAATTGTCAAATCAAGCAATTCAAAATTTTCTAACTGGCTACAGAATCTTACGATTCTGTAGCTAGTTATAATAGCAATTACAATCATATTTTATTCAATAAAAAAAACAAACTAATCTTTATAAGAAAGCTAATCTATTCAATCAAATCATCTATCCTAACTTGAGAGTGACAAAATCATGCTAAAATTAAAAGGACAATCATACCTCAAATCACAGTATCAAAACATATCAAGCAATCTTGGAGTTTACAATTTTTGTTGTTGCCTCTACATTCTTAAAAATGACAGATCCTGTAGTTTTTAGGCATTTATCCTTTGCTTGAGTTATGGATTGTAGTCTACTATTCTCGTTTGTCAACAAATCCACTTGGTATTTTAAAGATTTAAGCCGAGACTATAGTAAAGGCACATCCATATAATACCTATCGATCCATGATCGACACTCATCACACTATGGCTATAGGGACTGTGCATTGGCACTGACAGCATTAAGGGTTGGAGAATCATCCACGCGAAAGGTAGGTTTATCACATAGTTGAATGTCCGAGAATTCTGGGTTACCTTTTAGACATGGAGGCAGGTTGTTTACATAGTCATAGGGTGTGTCAGGATAGAGCGCATATGACATGGGATCTTCTTCAGCCAAAAACCTCTCAATTTATGAATCTGAGTCTTCACTTACTTCAATTGTGTTTCTTGTTTCTTCACAGGGTTTGATTTTATTCCGAACACTTCATGAAATCAAACAACCAACCCTTTTATTCTTGAAATTAACATTGACGCTGCCCTTTAGCTTCTTCCCTGTGGGTTTTTTAACAGTTTTAGTGCAACTCTTTGGGTGTGAACTCGGTTCATTGTCCGGTTGAGTAACAATAGGGTAGGTCGAGGGTTCATTATTAGGGGCAAGATCATAGGGAATGAGCAGTGGAGGAGAGGCGGTAGGTTTCATAAGGGTTTCTATGATAACTGACTTATCAACCTGTCCCAATTCATGATTTGCAAAACCATAAAATAAATACATCCCAACAATCATTTTGTAATTGAAACTGGTGCACAAGGATAATTTTTATGAGCCCATGGTGAAATAAACTCGAATCAGACCTCTGCATCCTAAACCGTTTACCCATCTTGTACAGACTTCTAAGAAGGAAGTAGGGCATATTCAACGTGAAGCCAATGAAACTCATAAGCAAGCGCAGATGATACATGAAAACTAATAAAAATCTTCTTTCACACATAATGAATTTCTTAACAATAGAAAGTATATCATGCCACCTAGGTTTTAAGGATGAGACTGGCATACCTCGATTGCAACTAGTAATTTTCCGTGAGGTGAACATCAAAGTCCAAGGGACCTCTTCAAATTTTGCATTCTTGAACCATTTTTTCCCAACAGCTGGTAAACCCATGGCTTGGTTTAAAAAATATTCCGTTACTTCTAACTACACATCACCTATCTTTTCTATGCAGCCATCGAAGGTCAAGGCAAAATCTTGGGCAACTCGAAGATTGAAACCCTTAAATTTTTTAATGAACAAATGCCAATCGTTCCTTTCTAAATCGTCCTTGGCATTATCATACGATAGCAAGGTTTGGATTCCATTCAGCTCGATCCTTACCAATGGAGGCATGGCGAATAGAAGGGAATCAACACAGAATTCACAGGTATGGTTTGATAAAAATCCATAGAGACATAATCCCAAGCCTCAACAAAACAATGCTATGATAGTTTAAATGGTAGGCAGAGGCATTAATCACCATGCATGGAACAAAATCGTGAAGCCCAAGACCATACAGAAGAGTAATGGCATGTTGTACTTCATATACCACCTTGGCATTGGTCACATATTAGGATGAGAGCACTTTGAAAACCATAGTACACACATTCATAGATTAATCACAAAGGTAAGTGTATCGAATAACAATTGAATAATTCAAAGTTTCATGAATCAAAACTCCATCAATATCAATCGAATATTAATGAATGAAGGTCTTTCACTTATGCAACCAAGGCATGTTTAGAACCAAGGGGTTATAAATAAGGAGAACAATCATGTTCATGGAAAAGATATGACAATTCTATAATAAACCACATGAGCAATCTTCCTTTAATCACAAATCAAAACAAAGTGTTAATCCCAGCCGTGAGTTTTCATTCTTACAGTCATGAAAACAAAAATCGAAAAGAAGATATGTAAAAAGAGACAAGTGACAAGTGTTGTTTAGTGAGAATGCTCATGACAAGTAATGAAAATTTAGAGACCCTGTGTAGGCAGCTTACAAACAATAGAAATTATATTATTGCTGCCAACAATGGTGACACGCTGGGAGAAGCAGTTAGCTCTGCCAAATGACTAGTTCAGATTAGGATAATCAGAAAAAACTTTGAATTGAAAACAACCGAAAAGCTGTCTGAATATCATAAATAATTATAATGCATTCCAGTTTTCAGACAACTATTATTTTTAAAGAGACGAAAACTGACAACAATCTTAACAGAAGAGAGTCATGATATTAAAGTTAAAATCTTCAATACTGTTGACGGGGCCACTGCTGCCAGTAGGCGTCCATAGCCTCGACAGGGATTTCAATTAACCCACTCTGATATATGTATCCTATCAAGAAGTTCTAGATCAGAACGAAGGACATTTAAGGTCAAAACAGAATCCATATCTAAGAATTTTCTTATACCTGACATTGCTTCACTGCCAACAGGCCTGTTCAGTACCTCAGCGAAGTTATCCTGGTGTCATGCATGCATTTACCTGCTGCCAACAGACCTGTTCAGTATCCCGGCGGGCTTACAAGCACTTCCCATAGCTCTCTGAAAATTTATTTAGTTTTTTAAAGATATTTAATAGAGCAGGGTGATGATGAATTTTTTTTTTTTTTAACACATCTTAGTATGTCACAGACCTTGAAGAAATTTTGTAGCTTTCCTTCGTCAAGATTTAGAAATAGTTTGTTAATAAAACCGACTTTCAAGAGCAGGGAGACATCTCTGATTTTTTCTCTTAAGGAACAGGGATAGCGTAAAAAGAATTTTTATGGATGATCGTGAATACCTTCAGTTGCAGATTGAAATCAAGAAATGTTTTTCAAACAACAAATTATCTTCAACATGGATCCAAACTCATAGAAATACCACAATTGATGTTTAAACAACTTTCAGCAGTCATTTTGGAGGGGAAAATTTTCTATTCTCTTCGTCTGAGCTAGTCTGTGATGCAGGCATGTGTGTTTCAAAAACAAAGACCGATAAGCATAAAGGAAAAATCAAAAGAAACCAGCAAAGAAAAACAAACAACAAACAACAAACAACAAACAAAACAAAAAAATATTTACACAGTGTGTGTGGGAGCATCATCAAGCAAAGTACCTTTTTAGAGCTTGGCCATTCATCGGAAAGGTGTCTGGTTGTCCCTCTAAATTCTATAATCGGAAGGAACTGGGACCCAATTTCTCAGCAATTAAAATTGGTCTCAACCACAAGTTCTGAAACTTAGTATGCTCTCCTTTTCCCTCATGAGGTTTGTCCCATTTTAGGACAAGGTCACCGACCTCAAAATTTCTGTCAGAGGCAGAATTGAAATCAAACTAGTTTTTAACAATGAGTTGATGTTGATCCAATTTCCATTTTGCTTAAGCCCTCACTTCTTCTAATTTTAACAAAGCATTAATTCGACTCTCCAAAGGGGGACAGTCTTCTTCCTGTACTTTCTGTGATAACTGCAGAGATGGAAGAAGAACATGTGGTGGAAGAATCGCCTCCCTGCCGTAAACAAGAAAGAAAGGTGAGTTACCCACAACAACTTTAGGAGTTACTCTATCAACCCAGATTGTGTTTAACAATGTGTTATGCCAATTTTATGGTTTTCGGGGACCGTTCTCTTGATAATTTTGATCAAATTTTTATTAGTTGATCCTGCCAAACCGTTGCCTTGGGAGTAATAGCTGGTAGAGTACTTTAATTTAATTCTTTTTTCCAGAGCGAAGTCACTCATTTCAAGAGATGAAAAATAAGAAGCATTGTTAAATACTAGGCATTCAGGGATACCAAAACGAGTAATAATATTTGAATTCAAGAAGGATATTACCTAGCTGGTATTTACAGCTTTTAATGGGAAACCTCAGACCACCTGGTGAAGTAATCTGTGGCTGTTATGATATATTTATGCTGCTACAAGGATGGCAGATTGATTGGGCCTATAATATCTAGACCCCACTACTGAAAATGAGAGTCTATCGAAACTAGTTGCAAAGGGAAAGCTGGTTTTTGTATTCGTTTGGATGCCTTTTGACAAATCACACACTTGCAACATAAAGCATGAGCATCTTTAAAAAGAGTAGGCCAGTAATAACCTGCTCTTAATACTTTATGGGCAGTGGTGTGCCAACTGAAATGCCCACCAGCTTCTCCTGCATGCAATTCCGATAAGACTTTTTCTGCTTCATCTTTCTCAAGACAGCGCATTAGTACTCCATCAAAATTTTGATGAAACAAAAAACCATTAATTAGCTGAAAAGAAGTAGATTTTAATCTTAGTGCTCTCCCTTTTATGGGATCAAGGTGACAGGGAGCTTATCCATGTATAAGACAAAATTTTATGTCATCGTACCAGGGACTAACAGGGTTTTGTGCATAGTAGATTTGATTTTGATAGTATTGTCCTAGATTTAACATATCATTTTCCTCTTGCTGTCCTACAACTGAATCAGTGACCAATTTGCATAAACCTTGGCCTCCTACAATTTGTGCTGGGATCATTTCTATGTCATATTCTTGTAAGGATGTGACCCAATTCGCCCTTTTTTCGCCTAGTTCTTTCTGTACTAATAAATTTCTGACAGCCGGGTAAGGGACAACGATTTTCGTCCTAGATTTCAACAGATAAGATTGAAAGTGTTTTACTACTTTGAAAATAGCATAGGCTTGCTGGTCTACTGCTGGGTAATTAAGTTCCGCCCCTTGAAGGATGAACTCATAAAGGCGATTGGGACTTTGTTGTTTTTGACGTTCTTTTGAGTTAGGATGACAGTGTAGGATCGGTCGGAGGCAAACGTGTAGAGGGTGAAGTCTTGCAAAAAGTCAGGGTTCATTAGAGAAGGAGCGTCTATTATGCCCTTTTTTATTGAATCAAAAGCCTAGCTTTCTAAAGGTCCTCAATGGTACTGTACATCCTTTTTTATTAGGTTTTGTAATGGTCTCACCATTTCCGAAAAGCTGGGGACTAATCTCCTAACAAAGTTTATCTGTCCTAAGAAGGACTGGATGGAATTTTTTGACGAGGGAGGTGGCAGTTTTGAAATGAGTTGGGTTCTTTTAGGGTCAATAATCATCCCTTCACTTGATACAATGAATCTGAGGAGCTTACCTTGTTCTACTGCGAAGATAGATTTTTTAGGGTTCAAAGAAATGTCGTACTTACGACGTCGCTGTAGAACGGATCTTAAATGAGCTAGATGATCTTCTTTATTTTTCGAGAAGACAGTGATGCCATCTAGGTAAAATACTATAGAGTGATTAATTAAGCCTCGAAAAGTGATGTCCATCGCTCTCTGGAAAGTAGCACCAGTGTTTATGAGTCCAAAGGACATCTTTCTATAAGCATAGGTGCCCCATGGAGTGTGGAAGGTGGTTTTGAGTTGGTCTGGAGGACACATAAGGACTTGGTTGTACCCTGAAAAACCATCCAATAAGGATAATCTTTCAGAACCAGATACCTGTTGAAGGATCTATTCCATGGGAGGGACAGGGTAGTTGTCTTTATCAGATGCTCGGTTAAGATTTCGGAAATCGACACATAGTCAAATTTCACCTCTCTTCTTTCTGACAGGGACAATATTAGAGACCCATTGTGTGTACCTAACTGGGAAAATTATCTTAGCATTCAAGAGTTTGTTTAATTCCTTCTTGACCATTGGTTCGAGTTTTGTGTGCATTTTCCTTAACTTTTGTTGAAAATGTTGGGTTTGGGGTTTCATGGGAATAAAGTGTTGTATGATGTTAGGATCAAAGGTTTTTAGGTCATCGTACATCCAAGTAAAAACATCTTTTTCTTTGATATGGTTTCACTTTTTACTAAGATCCCGTTAAATGAGGCCATTCAAGTTATAAATGAGGTTGCAGACCCTCAAACAACCAAACTAGAAAAAGTTTATCTTAAATCAACCTTCTTCGGTTTCCAAGGAGAGTTCTTTGAACAAACAAGTGGAGTAGCCATGGGATCCCCCTTATCCCCAATCGTAGAAAACCTCTACATGGAGAAGTTCGAGAAAATTTCCCTTGAAACATACCCCCTTAAACCATCTAGATGGAAAAGGTATGTTGATGACACCAATGTCAAGTGGCCTCATGGCAAAGAAGAACTGGACAGATTCTTTGAGCACCTCAATGGCATTTTTGAGAACATAAAATTCACCATGGAACTAGAAGAAAACAATAGCATACCCTTCCTAGACGTGCTTATGATTAAAAACCAATATGGTACATTGGGACACAAGGTCTTCAGGAAGAAAACCCACACATACAACTACCTTTATGCGGATTCCAACCACCATCCCTCTCAAAAAATGGGGGTTCTTAACACCATGGCCACAAGGGCAGCAAGAATTTCCGATAAAGAACATATAGAGGAGGAAATAAACCAATTAACTAGGGTCTTTAAGAACATTGGATATAGAGACAAAGACATCAAAAAGGCAATGAATAAGAAGGATAGAATGACTCAGGTCCAGAATGATCAAAACTCCAACCAAAAATCCTTTCTTCCCTACATTCGAGGTGTCACAGACAAGATTGCTAAGATCTTAAAAAGAAAAGAAATTGTAACCTCCTTCAAACCCCTAATCACTATCAGACAAAGAATGAAATTTGTAAAGGACCCCATAGACCAACAACAAGGAAAAGGCATTTACAAGGTCTCTTGCTCATGCGACAAGTGTTACATTGGGGAAACCGGATGATCATTTCAGGTAAGGATCAAGGAACATGAAGCAGACATTAGAAATGAACGCACTCGCACTTCGGCCTTAGCAGAACACTCATTTAAAACCAAACATCATGTCTGCCTTGAGGATACTAAGATTTTAGCAAAAGAGTATCATTACTACAAGAGACGCTCAAGAGAAGCCCTAGAAATAATCGAACACCCTAACAATATGAACAGAGATGACGGCCTAGAAGTAAGCAACTTTTGGCACCCATTAATCAACCAACTTAGAGGCCCTCTCAGATCAAATTAGGTTTGACACCTTCCTCCTCCTTTTCCTTACTTGTTTATGTTCTACCTTTGAGTCGGTAACTAGATGTAAAAGTCCAACTAACCATGTACTACCTACCACATTATTCTAATTAAAAAAAAAAAACATAGTACTATATTTATCACTAATTAAACCATATATATACCCTAATCCTTTGACACTTTATTTATTAATATTCATTACATCCTAAAAAATTAAAAAATTGAATCATAAATCAACCCCTAGAATATCTAATAGAATTATACATTTATAGATATCAACATCTATAAAATCACTCATGACATATTAATAATTATCACTAATCATGATTAGCTACCAAATTTAAAAACTTTTTAAACAAACCATTAGAAACCCTAGACCTATATACATTGTCAGACATATCAACATTTAGAAATCACTTATGTTATATTAATTATTATTACTAATTATCTTTAGATTATTAGGTTATAAATAAAAACACTACAAAACAAATACTACAAAACCCTAGAACTTTATACCTATTTAGAGATATCAACATCTATAAAATCACTCATGATATATTAATAATTATCACTAATCATCCTAATTTATTAAGTTCCTTAAGCTCTATTAAAAAATTAAAATGTAAAACAAAATACTATTAAGTAATATAATAAAATTAAACTCCTTCTAACCCTAAAAACTTTAAATTATTTATATTTATTAAAAAACTTTAATTATTTATATTATTCACTATTAAAAGTTATGTTTAAATTTATTAATAATTAATTTGTTTTTAATTAGCTCCGAATTAGGGTTACATTTAGCCGACCTGGTTATCTTATTTACTATCTTGCATATACACTATTAATGACTAAGATCATCTAGCTCTCTAATTGATGATTAGTCCTGATGATGAATCCCGATCCGGATTCGAAACATCGATGACAAAATGACACCAACTGTGGACTCTCCGACAAATGATTTTTAAATATTTGAATTCCTTAAACAACTTAATAAATGCTACTTTTCTTGCTTAGAACACCCCAACCCTAAATTAATGCATTGTGGATTGTCTTTAGTTCCCAAATTTACTTTTTCATGCATCAAGGTGGAACTATTTGTTTTACAGTTCACAGATTTTCTGAACTTGTCGTGAAGATCATAAAAATTTTCTAATATAACCACAGATTTCGGAATAGAGTTTACCATGTTTGATGAAGATTTTGGAGATCTTGGATCTGGAATTATCGTAAAGTCACGAAGATTTTCGTCATGGGTACCTCCGTCGATCATCGCGCCCTAGAATGTTTCTTCCATATGCAGAAAACTTATAATCTGTTGATCATCATCGAAGACTCTCTAATTCGTGATGTTGTCTGGGATGGATAGTCTGAACAACAGTTCAATGGAAAATGTATTCGGAGATAAACCTTTTGCAAGAAAAAGTTTTGAAGTGATGTTAGCTAACAAATCAGCTTCCGAATTATTCAATCTAGGAATAGAATTTATGTTAAATGCGGAAAACTTGTTCATCAAATTCCATACCTCAGTTTGATAGCTTTTAAGGTGCAGGGATAAATAGTGGATATAATTTTTTACCTGTCTAACCACGATTTTCGAATCACCAAAGACAGTCAAATTTTGAATGTTCAGATCTAATGCTTTTTTGAGGCCTTGTAGGAGTGCCTCATATTCGATAGTGTTGTTTGTACATTCGAATTCTAACCGGCAAGCAATCAAAGTCTTGTTACTTGCTAGATCGATGAGCACGCACCCTACACCATCTCCTTCCTTAGATTTTGACCCATCAAAGTACAGAGACCATATTTGATTTTCGTCGGTTGCATGTGACCGCTGAGAGAAGGCTGTTGACTGTGTGCATGTCATAACTTCAGATTGTTGTTCCGGGACAGTGATGGTAGAAGTTTTGGCCATGAAATTGCCAAAAAAAGTATCCATCCCCTATATTTTAGGCGAATTGGCAGAAGGAGTGAATGGTTCATTGGGATCATTTAAATCAGTCACCGTGAACTTTAGATAACGTTCATGATTTACCTTGATCCTGTTGGGCTTTCCATTCTCGGGAAGCCACAAGTGAAACCAATCCATTGCAAAATAGCCATGTAATTGTTCTGACCAATCTCTACCTAAAAACAAACCATAAACTTATGGGATATCTACAACAATAATATCAATCACTTGATGAACTTTAGGATTAGACGACAATTGTATAAGCACATTTCTTAATTTACTTATCACTTTAACACTAGTTCAATCAAGCTGGATAATTTTCAAGGTGGATGGTTGAACTTCGGCACTAATTTTTTGATAGACAGACCAAATCATTACGTTAGATGATGCACCTGAATCTACCATACAGTTATGTACATTCCTATTGAAAATTTCAAAAGTCAACAAAAATGGAGGGACATTTATGCAAGTATTAACGGTGGAAGTTTGTTGTTTTTTACTCGCAGCCTCTGAAACTGGTTTATCTACATTTGTTACATTATTTACAGGAAGGTCCCTTTTATCATGAGGCTCGGATGTAGTTTTGGCAGAGGCCTTTAGAGGAATTTTGGGGCTGTTTTGAACACCTTTGTTGTTGTTTGGGTTGTTGTTTTTGTTGTTCTCTGCAATATTCTGCAGCATTTTTTGCAGAAGAAAAGGGAATTTTAATAATTTGTAAACAGAAATATTAGCCCTAAGATTTTTTAGATCTTCGATTAAATCATAATCTAAACTTGGGTTTACTGAATTCTATTTGGTCTCAGTTGGTTTAGACTATTTTGGAGGCAAAGTCGTAGTGATTTCAGAAGAAGGTTTATTTGCTGTCTTGCTCCTAGTATTGTAAGGATGCACTGTTTCGAAATTAGCTTGAAAATTGCTATCCGAAAAATGTCTGAAATGTTCGAAGAGGATTCATATTCTTCTATTGTCTCTTGTTCAGCTACTTCTTCAGGAATCTCGGGAGGATTCAAGTTATCGTGTGCTTCTAGAATCGTTTGAATAGCAAATTGCAGGCTTTCTAGATTTAGGCCTTTAGTAGTTGAATTGGGTCGGTTGGTGGGAAAATGATTCCTAAAAGGGGGTTTGTAAGGCCCTTTGCTCGAAGAAGCTTCTTCAGCCAACCTTTTCAAATCTATAACTTGGTTGGAAAAATTTTGAACGAATTTCTATAAGTTTTCTAAATACGAACTCTCAAGTTGATCTTTGTTTTGGGAAGGTCTAGGAAGGATTTCGATTTTCTTTTTGGAAGATGAACTAGTCTCTATCTCATTGCTAGTAGTGTCTTTTAAATTGAGAATTTCTTTCTCGATTTGACTGGCCTCTTCGAAGGCTTCTAACAGTGTGGCTTTCTTGGATCTCTTTACCCAAATGGCTATGTTTTGATGTAATGCTTTCGTGTAGTATGCGACAATAAGATTTTTGACAGGCATCGAATCTGTGGGGATTCGGTTCTTTAGTGTCAAAACCCTTTGATTAAAGTCTTTGATATTTTCTTTGGGGTTCATTTTTAAACTATAAAGCTCCATGACTAGAACTTCAGGAGACTTGTCGTCTCTGAACTTCTCAGGGAAACAGGATTCAAATTTCTCGCATGACACGATGGTGTGAGGTTGTTGGGCAAATTACTAGGTAGAGGCATTGCCTTCAAAGGTGTAGGGAAAAAATATACAGACTACATCTTTGTGCTCAACACTATGGAGTCTAATGGCTAGCATAAAATTATTGATGTGATCTTCAGTGATCTGTTTGGAGTCCGAGTCGAATTTAGGGAGCCATTTCTCTGGGTGTTTGGGTAAAGGATGCTGAGGCCCAAGTATGGCCACTGCATCTTGGTAGAGCCAGGGTTTGGCGGGATTGTTTGGATTGGCCATAGGTGTGGGTGGTGTCAAAGGCTGGGATGAGGAACTGCCTTCGTCAGAGGATTCTTCTCTAGAATAAGAAGGAGATGAAGGAGGTGGTGACGGTGGAATACCAGATCCTCCCATGGCAGGAGTGAGGATTGGATCTGTAGGGTTTAAGGTAAGGTCAGTACCTCCATGTTGTTCTCTGATATATGAGAAGTCTAATGGCGATTCAAATATCAGTTTGGTTGTCTTATATGGGCTAAGGTACTGTGCGTTCTTATGAGATATTGACGAATAATCTCTTGTATATCACCACCCGAAGGATTTGGAGTTATTGGTTCAACCGTGATTCGTAGATCGTCATTTGATGTGGTTGTTGTTTGAGGGACAATGTTTTCGTCTAAATGACTTCTAGTTACTATAGGTGAGCAGGTAGGTGGGGGAGGAGTCTTACGACCTCCTTGTGTCATTAATAGTTTTCAGTCCCTCCTTCTAGTGCCATTTGTTGATGGGCGAAATTGACTGCTCGTCAACTGGAGGAGTGAATCCGGTCTGGGGTTGTCTAATTAATCCAAGCCGTTTGGATTAATCCACTCTGATGGGTTTAGCGGCTCCGTTGGCCGATCTAAGTCCTAAAGAAAGAAAAAAATATAACTAAAGAAAATACAATAACTTAATAAATAACACTTGCTGAAAAATATATATACATCTAATAATATCTACAACTTAACTAATTAATATTTATGAAATAATTTCTACATATCATATGCACAATATATATAAATAATTCTATTTCTAATATATATAATATGTACAACATATGAATTTTAATCTAAATCCATGAAAATCGAATGTAGTTTGATTTTTTAAACAACAGTAAAGCTATTATCTAATCTTTTTGATTTGTTTTCTTATAATGTTTACAAAGGAGATCGAATATCAAACTGTCTAATTAAACAAAAGAAATAATAGATGGTAAAAAGTGTTTTAACTACAGGGGACTTCTATATCTATTATACTAATGAAATTAAATAACAAGCTGACCTGTTATCGCATCTAATATCTGTTTGATGTGTAGCATCTAGTCACCTTATTTGATGAGGTAAACTTGCAACAGATCCTGAAATTGCTTCTCATAAATGTGAAGCAGTAATGATGGAATTCGAATGACAGAACACATAAAAGATATGATCACAGCAATCTCATAACTTTACAAGCTATCACATTAAGATAAATCCTTCTGTGAGAACTTGTGTATAAATGTTCAATCAAAGATAAAGATAAATCTCTTAATTCAAATTTGAACAAATGATTACTGTGTGTTAAATCTGGAACATGAAACATGGATAGTATGTAAACTTTTATTCTATCAACTTGTAGTAAACCATGACAGCGAAAGCAATCATAATATATTTACAAATTGAAATAAACATGACTTGAATAAAAACACAATACAGAAAAGCTAAAGCTATGATGAGTATTATATTCCATTCAAGTCTGTAAATGAAAAATCCATAGTCTTTCCCTAGGTTGAGATGATGGCATGTTTACAAAATAGCATGCTTATACAGGTTCCAGGAACAAAAATGTTTCCTATTGATAATATCAAATTTGTTCCAAAAATATGGAGGATGCAACCTCCATGATTTTACTAGATATCAAAACTATCAAGAGTCTAATCTGTTTACTAAAAACACAAAGTTGATATGGCCGGGAGATGTCAACAGTGCTTCACATCTCCTTGGAAATCATGGGTTCCTGAAAAAAAATGAAAATGGGAAGATTTTAGATATGTTTTCAATTGTCAAATCAAGCGAATCGAATTTTTGTAATTGGCTATAGAATCTTACGATTCTGTAGCTAGTTATAATAGCAATTACAATCATATTTTATTCAATAAACAAAACAAACTAGTCTTTATAAGAAATCTAATATATTCAATCAAATCGTCTATCCTAACTTGAGAGTGACAAAATCATGCTAAAATTAAAAAGACAATCATACCTCAAATCACAGTATCAAAACATATCAAGCAATCTTGGAGTTTACAATTGCTGTTGCTGCCTCTACATTCTTAAAAATGATAGATCCTGTAGTTTTTAGGTGTTTCTCCTTTGCTTGAGTTATGTACTGGAGTCTACTATTCTCGTTTGTCAACAAATCCACTTGGTCTTTTAAAGATTTAAGACGAGACTATAGTAAAGGCACATCCGTATAATGCATGTCGATCTAGGATCGACACTCATCACACTGTGGTTGTAGGGACTGTGCATTGGCACTGACAGCATTAAGGGTTGGAGAATCATCCATGCGAAAGGTAGGTTTATCATAGAGTTGAATGCCCGAGAATTCTGTATTACCTTTTAGACATGGAGGAAGGTTGTTTACATAGTCATAGGGTGTGTCAGGATAGAGCCCGTATGACATGGGATCTTCTTCAGCCAAAAACCTTTCAATTTCTGAATCCAAGTCTTCACTTACTTCAATTGTGTTGTTTGTGTCTATACAGGGTTTGATTTTATTATGAACTTTTCATGAAATCAAATGACCAGCCCTTTTATTCTTTAAATTAACATCGACGCTGCCCTTTAGCTTCTTCCCTGTGGGTTTTTTAACAATTTTAGTGCAACTCTTTGGGTGTGAACCCGATTGATTGTCCGCTTGAGTAACATCAGGGTAGGTCGAGGTTCATTATTAGGGGAAAGATCACAGGGCAGGAGAAGTGGAGGAGATGCAGTAGGTTTCACAAGGGTTTCTATGATAACCGACTTATCAACCTGTCCCAATTCATTATTTCTGAAACCATTTCATAAAATAAATGCATCCCAACAATCATTTTGTAATTGCAACTGGTGCACAAGGATAATTTTTATGAGCCCATGGTGAAATAAACTCGAATCAGACCTCTGCCTCCTAAACCATTTACCCATCTTGTACAGACTTCTAAGTAGGAAGTAGGGCATATTCAATGGGAAGCCAATGAAACTCATAAGAAAGAACAAATGATACAGGGAAACTAATCCAAATCTTCCTTCACATGTAATGAATTGCTTCACAATAGAAAGTAGATCATGCCACCTAGGTTTTAAGGATGAGACTGGCATACCTCGATCACAACTAGTAATTTTCCGTGAGGTGAACATCAAATTCCAGGGGACCTCTTCAACTTTTGCATTCTTGAACCATTTTTGCCTGACAGCTGGTAAACCCGTGGCTTGGCTTAAAAAATCGTTTATTACTTCTAACTGCACGTCACCTATCTTTTCTTTGCAGCCATCGAAGGTCAAGGCAAAATCTTGGGCAACTCGAAGATTGAAACCCTTAAATTTTTCAATGAACAAATGCCCACCATTCCTTTCTAAATCGTCCCTAGCGTTATCATATGATAGCAAGGTTTGGATGCCATTCGGATCGATCCTTACCACTGGAGCCATGGCGAACAGAAGGGAATCAACACAAAATTCACAAGTAGGGCTTGATAAAAATCCACAGAGCCATAACCCCGAGCCTCAACAAAACAATGCTATGATAGTTCAAGCGGTAGGCAGAGGCGTTAATCACCATGCATGGGAACAAAATCATGAAGCCGGAGACCATAAAAAAGAGTAATGGCATGATGTACTTCATATACCACCTTGGCATTGGTCATGTATTAGGATGAGAGAACTTTGAGAACCATAATACGCGCATTCATAGATTATTCACAAAGGTAAGTGCATCAAATAACAATTGAATAATTCAAAGTTTCATGAATCAAAACTCCATCAATATCAATCGAATATTAATGAATGGAGGTCTTTCACTTATGCAACCAAGGCATGTTTAGAACCAAGGGGTTATAAACAAGGAGAACAATCATGTTCATGGCAAAGATATGACAATTCTATAATAAACCACATGAGCAATCTTCCTTTAATCAAAAATCAAAACAAAGTGTCAATTCCAGCCGCGAGTTTTCATGCTTACAGTCATGAAAACAAAAATCGAAAAGAAGATATGTAAAAAGCAACAAGTGACAAGTGTCGTTTAGTGAGAATTCTCATGACAAGTAATGAAAATTTAGAGACCCTGTGTAGGCATCTTACAAACAATAGAAATTATATTATTGCTACCAACAATGCCTTGGGGGTATTCATTTTTGCACTCAAAATACCGACTTTACATGTGTACCCACTTTGTGAGTGAAATTAGTGATTTTTAATCACTTAAAACTATTTTTACTCACAAAAGTCAAAATAAAAGACATAAAAAAACAAAAAAATAAACATCCCTATTATTGAGGAAACATGTTGAAACATGTTTTTGGCTTGTCTCTAGTTAACCAGAGTTCAAAATGAGTAAGTGGCACTCAAGGGAGACTTCATTGGGAGTTGAATTGGGTTATGTGGCAACCCACTTGGATTTTGAAGAGATTCTCATAGAGAGGTGCGTGCTCCCTCTCTAGAGGTGGCACACTCTTGGAGAGATGTGCCTACCTCTTGAGAGGTGGTGCCCTCCTACCTCTCCTTTGTCATAGTGGTGGCATTCTATTGATTCTTTGGGAGTTGTGGCATCTTGTGATCCATCAATTTTCCTCTCCTCTTTGAGATGGTGTGCCCCCCCCTCCTTGGGATCTTCACCCATGGAGAAATTTATACAAGCACTCTCTCCATTTTAAACTAGTTGGAGTAGGGGAGAAATGCCTGTAATAGTTTGCATTGTTGATCATTTGTGGAATAAAAGAGAAGACTTTGGAGGTCAAATTGGTGTTCTGATTCATGTTTGTGGATAAACGTTTTCTTGGTTCAATAATATGAGGTAACCTTGTATTTTTCTTTGCATATGCTCTTATTGAATGAAGGTATTGTTTCCTAGATAGTGTTAAGTTTTTACTGTTGTTATTAGGTTATTTCAAAATTACATGAGCATTCAATGCATTTCCAAAACAACAACACAAAGAGGATCATTGAAAGAAACACAATCACAAAGTATGCAACATTTTATCCCAGGAAACCCTCATGGGGGAGAAAACCCAACAAAAACTTCCTCAATAATAGATTGCCAATACCATGGCAAGACTAAGAACAAAACACCAAAGATAGACCAAGACTCAACATGTGCCTCTCTTCTCCTTCCTCCTATAACTACAACTTCCTTCAAGATATGCGCACTAGATGAGTGAGTGAGTGTGTTCAAATGAGGCACCATCCTCACATATAAATACAAGTTGAGGAGGCACTAGGGTTATGTCTCTTCACTTGGTGGGGACAACTTCTCCTAGAAGCGGTTAAAACCACTTTATAATTACTAGGGGTCAAATTTACAAATATCACTATACAAATGCAGTTTGACCAATCGAAAAAAGGGGATTTGATCTTATACAAGACCTAAATTGATCAATCCATAAAAGGGGACTTGATCTATAAAATAATAAATCAAATATAATTAGAATATTTTTCGAAGTTACAATATTTCAATAGTCCCCCTTAATGATAAGGGTATTCTACTGACATGACTCAACATCATGAAGAGAAGGAGAGGGAAACATCATCATCAACATATGGAACATTGACTGACACATCTATAAATCATCAGAAGTTTTTCTCATCTTTAGTATCATCATCATTTACAACATGGAGTTGGAGTAACATCATCATCATCATCAACATGGAGATAAAAAATCAACATCAATAGCACGAAGCTGGAACAAAAAAATTATCAACAACACGAGGATGGAACATCATCATCAATAGCACGAAGCTGGAATAACATCATCAACAAAAGCACGAAGCTGGAACAACAACATCATCAACATGTGGCAACAGAATGAGGTAGGTGCATCAACAACAACATTTGTGGTACTCTGATAGACCGTCCTTACCGAACCTTCAAGATCTACCCAGGAACCATAAGATTCCCTAGGATATAAAATACTAACAATCTACCATGTGGTACTCTGACATAATGTCCTTATCATACCTTCAGGATCTGCCCCGGAATCATAAGATTCCCTAGCATATAAAATCCTAATGGAGCTACCCACTACTGACCACAACTGGCATATACATGCACAAGTACTCTGACAGACCGTCCTTACCGTACCTTCAAGATCTGCCCAGGGATGATCAATCCCCTAGAATATAAAATCCTAATGGAGCTACCCGTTGTTGGTCAGGACACCATAGTATCATTAACATCACTCCCCCTTTCAAGGGGGATCCTTTTAGACTACACCAAGCTTGTCTTAGAAGTACTCAAACTTCACACAATATAGAGGCTTGGTCAACACATATGTAACTTTCTCATTTGTGCCAACATATTGGAGCTTTACAACTCCCCTCTGCACCATATCAAAAATGTAGTGGTACCAGATCTCTATGTGCTTCGACTTATCATGGAACACTGGGTTCTTCGTCATCTTTATACAACTCATGTTATCACATAGATTCATGGTGGCTTCCATCTCTAGATCGAACAGACCTATCAACAACTTCCGAAGCCATGTGGCTTCACAACTAGCAGAACATGCTGCAATGTACTCCGCTTTTTCCATGCTGAGAGCAATACTGGATTTCCTCCTACTTTGCCATGAATTCATGGCTGACCCCAAACTAAAACAACATCCTGAATTGCTATTCTTATCAAAATCACTTCCAATCCAATCTGAATTATTATAACCATACAGTCTGAAGTCATGATCTCCAGTATAATAGAGACCATAATCCAACATACCCTTAAGTTATCTCATCACATGCTTTGAATCTACAAGGTGAACACATCTGGGCTCCACCAAATACTGACTCAAGGTGTTCACAGCAAAGCATATATCTAGCCTTGTATTCATGAGATACATCAATGATCCAATAATCTATCTGTATAGAGTAGCATCAACCAACTCTAATGAAGTATCAAGCAAGAGCTTCAAATTCGTTTCTATGGGAGTGTTCATGGTCTTACATTCCACAAGTCAAATCTCTTTAATATTTCAACTGCATACTTCCATTGGTTAAGGAAGATATCCTCTGTTCTCTGCCAAACTTCAAGACCTAAGAAATAATGCATCAGGCCTAGGTCTTTTATCTCAAACTCTGTAGTGAGCTTCTTCTTGCAATCTGTGATGAGCTTTTCTTCTCCTGTCAAGAATAAATCATCCACATATATGTTGAAATATTTTAACTTCGAATAATATTATAATTATATTTGAGTTATTATCTTATAGATCAAATCCCCTTTTGTGGGTTGATCATGTCAGGTCTTATATAAGACCAAATCCCCTTTTGTGGATTGGTCAAACCATATTTATATGGTGGTATTTGTAAATTCACCCCCTAGGGTTTATAAAGTGGTTTTAACCACTCTTGGAAGAATTTGGCCCTACTAAGTGAAGAGACATAACCCTAGCATCTCCTGAATAGTATTTATAAGTGAGGATGGCCCCTCATTTGTTCACTCACTCACTCACACTTCCAGTGCACATATTTTGAAGAAAGTTGCAGTTGCAAGAAGGAGAAGAGAGGTGCATGCTCAGTTCTAGGTTATTCTTGGTGGTTTGGTCTTAGTCTTGGCATTGTATTGGAAATCTATTATTGAGGAAGTTTTTGTTGGGTTTTCTCCCCCATCAGGGTTTCCTAGGATAAAATGATGTGTACCTTGTGATTTTGTTTCTTTCAATGATCCTACTTATGTTGTTGTTTTGGAAATGCTCTAGTAAATTGAAAAGAACCTAATAACAACATTAAAACTTAAAATGGAATCAAATCTTGACTTAATAGAGCACCTTTCACTGGGTATCTAAAAACGTCATTGTTGTCGTACATGAATATTAAGGATTTTTATTGGAGAGGAATTTCTGACTAAAAACCATCTAGGGAAGTGCACCCTACCCTTGCACATCCTTTAGCAGCTTGAGCGCACCTTTTTAGTGGCCAGATTATTTGGAAATTCAAACCCTAGTTTTGACTGGTACCAAAAAACCAGAAAATTGGGAAACCAAAACCAGTACCAGAAGTACCAATCCATATTTATGCAAGTCAAATTTCAAGGGATAAATATTGGAATTTTTGGAAACAATGAACTCCAGCGAACTCGCCTCAGGCCAACGCATCTCCTGGTAAGTTCAGATTCATTTTCTGAGCACTTTCATTTCCTAGTCATTTTCCTAGCTCCAGGTCAAGATGTATGTAATCACCAAGCTTGTTGACAAGTTAGAAGGTGTGGAAAACTTTTGTTCTTGGAAATACATAATTTGACTCATTCTTGAAGAGAATGACCTTGCAAATTTCATAAAAGAAAATGCACCAGAACCCGAAGAAAATGCATCCAAAGCAAAGTATAAGAAGGATATGGTTAGGGCCAAAAGGATAATTGCATATTCCATTAAATATAACTTGATCCCTCAAGTGTCTTCTAAGAATACTCCAAAAGAGATGTTTGATTCCCTAACCAGAATGTATGAAGGAAAGAACATCAACCAAAAAATGAACTTGAGAACCAATCTCAAGAACACAAAGATGCAGAAAGGAGAAATAGTTCAAGACTATTTCTCTAGGGTTACACATTTCAAATAACAATTAGAAGCAATTAGAGAGAACTTGGATAACTCTTAATGGTCTCACAATACCTTGGGATGCCTTCATCCAAACTATATGTGCAATAAAAGAGAAACTCCAATTTGACAATCTATGGGAAGAATGTGTTCAAGAAGAAGCAAGAGTGGCCAACCGAGAAGCAGTACTATTAAGGGATGAAGATCAAGCCCTACATGCTCATGCTAAAGGAGGAAAGAAAATATTTCATTTTCAAAAGGAGACCCACCTTCATAAATAATCTCACTCCCCAAAGAGATTCACCCACTTCCATAAAGAATCTAACCTTCCAAGGAGATTCCAGAAATATCATAAGGGTCAAAGAAAAGAAAAATATGTATCCTCTTATCAATTTTATCATTGTGATAAGATGGGACACATTGTTAATAATTTTCCTGCCAAAGAGAAGAATACAAGAAGAGAAATAAAAAAATACACCATGCCCATGCATTTTAAGATGATGATCCACCCACAAAGTTGACTAAAGAAGAGATTGAAGATTATGTTTTATTTTCCGCCCCCTTAGGATCTGTGACACCTAGAGAGGATACTTGGCTCATAGATCATGATGCCTCTAAGCACTTGATAGGTTAGAGAGACAATCTTTGTAGCCTTACAGAAAAGGACTTCCCCAGAAAGTTTCACTTGGAGATGATTATCAGTACCCTATCAAAGGAATGGGAGAATCCACCTACAAACTTGATTCAGGAACTCTAATGAGAATGAAGGATGTACTTTATGCACCAAGTTTGAAAAAGAACTTACTTTCTATATCAACTTTAGATAAGAAATGTTTTAGGGTTGCATTCATAGATGGTGAAGTTCTTATGTGGCCTAAAGGAAAAACCATAGAAGATGCAATTGGTATTGGAAGAGAAGAAGGTGGTTTGTACAAGTTAAAAGGTCACTCAGATGTATCCTTGATTCTTGAATCACTCCACTTATATTCCTTGTGAACTTTGGCATAGAATACTATCTCACATCAACTACAAAGCCTTACCATATGTAATCAAGGTAGTTACAGGTTTACCAAAATTCAAGGTTGATCATGAAGGTGTATGCAAGGGATGTGCACAAGGAAAGAACATAAAGAATCCTTTCCCAAAGAGCGATAGTAAAGCAGAAGAAATCTTGGATCTTATCCACTCAGATGTATGTTGTCCAATGCCATAAACCTCTCTAAGAGGGTATGTATACTATGTGTCATTTATTGATGATTACTCTCATAAGACTTGGGTTTATTTCTTGAAATCAAAAGATGAAGTACTAAAAAATTTCAAGGAATTCAAAGCCTTGGTAGAAAACCTCTCCAAAATAAAAATCAAGATACTCATGTCAAATAATGGAGGAGAGTACACCTCAAATGAATTTGGAATGTTTTGCAGATATGTCAGGATTAAGAGGGAGCTCACCACTCCCTATAATCCTCAACAAAATAGTGTAGAAGAAAGAAAGAATATAACAATTATGGAAGCAATGAAGACTATTATTCATGATTAAGATATTCCAATGAACTTATGGGATGAAACAACAAGAACAACAATTTATGTCCAAAAAAGATTATCTCATAGTGCAATTGGATTCAAAACCACTGAAGAAATGTTCGCCAGAAAGAAGCCAGAAGTAAGCCATCTTAAAATATTTGGTTGTTCAGTGTTTGTACACATTTTAAAAGAAAAGATAACTAAGATGGATCCTCCAAGAAATAAGGGAATATTTATTGGATACTGCGAGGTCTCTAAAGCCTTCATAATTTATATACCAAGCTACCATATATTGAGATCAACAGAGATGTAACCTTTGATGAAGATGTAGCACTCAAGAGATCAAGGAAATGCCATCTTGAATAAGTATATGAAGAAGAACCTGTAGCTCCTAGAGTTTTAAAACCAGCGTAGGAAGTTATAGTTACTCATGATGATGAGATTCCAAAAGATCATGATATGATAGAATCTCAAGAACCTCCCTAGATGACGATATCTCACAAGAGAAAGCTAGCTTGGGAAAGGGAACTTATTCAATATGAAAAGAAGTATGGTGCCCCAGAAGGAACCATGAGACAAAGAAAGAAACCTAATCCATTCTCCAGTTATATGGCCCTGATGTGTGATCTCATAGAAAAGGAACCTACTTGATTTGAAGAAGCCATTCAGAAGAAAGAATGGGTGGATGCCATGACAGAAGAATACCAGTCCATTATAGAGAATGATATATGGGAAGTAGTGCCCAGGCCAAAGAACAAAGATGTGGTATCTTCCAAATGCATATATAAGATAAAACATGCAGCAGAAGAAAGTATTGAAAATCCTAAAGAAATATTTGTGGCTCGTGTTTATTCTCAAAAGGAAGGTATTGATTATGAAGAGACATTTTCTCTTGTAGCCAAATACACTTCTATCAGAACCATCATAGCTCTTGCAGCCAAAATGAAGTGAAAGTTACACCAGATGGATGTGAAAACAACCTTCTTAAATGGTGTTATTGAAGAAGAAGTATATATAGAACAACCACAAGGGTTTGAAGTTGAATATAGAAAGACTCATGTATGCAGGTTGAAGAAAGATCTATACAGGTTGAAGCAAGATCCTAGAGCTTGGTATGGTAGAATTGACAGTTTCCTAACAAGCTTGGGATTTACCAAGAGTAAAGTCGATTCTAACCTTTACTTCAAGGTTATGAATGATGAGATAGTTATATTTCTACTATATGTGGATGAATTATTCTTAACAAGAGAAGAAAATATCATCCCAGATTGTAAGAAGGAGCTTGTTGCAGAATTTGAGATGAAAGACCTAGGAATGATGCATTATTTCTTAGGTCTTGAAGTTCGGCAAAGCCTAGAGATTATCTTCCTTAACCATGGGAAGTATGCAATTGAAATACTAAAGAGGTTTGACATGTTGGAATATAAATCCATGAACACACCCATGGAAACAAAGTTGAAGCTCTTGGTTGATACTTCATCAGAGTTGGTCAATGCTACTCTATATAGACAAATCAGTAGTCTGTTAATGTATCTGACGAATACCAGGCCAGATATATGATTTTCTATGAACACCTTGAGTCAGTATCTGGTAGAGACCATATCTGTTCACCTTGTAGCTGCAAAGCATGTGATGAGATACATTAAAGGATGTTGGATTATGATCTCTATTATACTGGAGATCATGACTTCAGACTATTTGGTTATACTGATTCAGATTGGGATGGAAGTTCTTCTGATAGAAAGAGAACTTTAGGATGTTGTTTCAGTCTAGGGTTAGCCATGAATTCATGGAAAAGAAGGAAGCAATCTAGTATTGCTCTCAACATAGTAGACGTAGAATACATTGCAACATGTTCCACTAGTTGTGAAGCCATATGGATTTGAAAGTTGTTGACAAGTCTATTTGATCTGAATATGGAAGTCATCGTGATTCTATGTGATAACCAAAGTTGCATAAAGATGACGGAGAACCCAATGTTCCATGATAAGTCAAAGCACATAGAGATCTGGTATCACTACATTTGTGATATGGTGTAGAGGGGAGTTGTAAAGCTATTATATGTTAGCACAAATGAGAAGGTTGTAGATGTGTTGACCAAGCCTCTGTCTCATGTGAAGTTTGAGTATTTCTGAGACAAGGTTGGTGTTGTTCGAAAGGAACAACCTCGAAAGGAGGAGTGATGGTTTATGGTATCCTGACCAACAACAGGTAGATCCGTTAGGATTTTATATCCTAGGGGATTGATCATCCCATGACAGATCTCAAAGGTCCAATAAGGATGGTCTATTAGAGTACATGTGCATGTATATGCCAGTTGTGTTCAATAGTGGTAGCTCCGTTAGGATTTTATATCCTAGGGAATATTTTGATTCTTGGGTAGATCCCAAAGGTTCGGTAAGGACGGTTTGTCAAATTACCACGTGGTAACTTGTTAGGATTTTATATCCTATGGAATCTTATGATTCCTAGGTAGATCCGGAAGGTCTGGTAAGGACGGTCTGTCAGAGTACCAAAAAATATTGTTGTTGCACCTGCCTGATTCTGTTGCTATATGATGATGATGATATTGTTGTCTCAGCCTCATGTTGATGATGTTGTTGTTTCAACCTCGTTTTGTTGATGATGTTATTGTATCAGCCTCATGTTGTTGATGATGGTGTACCAACCTCGGGTTGGTAATATTGTTTCTTTAGTGTTATACTAATTGATGTTGATGTTTCAACTTGATACAAATGATGATGATGATGCTACTCTAGCTCCATGTTGTGAATGATGATGATATTGATCATGAGAAATTTTTTTGATTATTTGTAGATATTCCATTCAGTGTTCCAAATGTTGATGATGTTGCTTCCCTCTCTCTCACTCTTGATTATGTTGTATGGGGTTATGTCAGTAGAATACCCTTCTCATTAAGGGGGAGTGTTAAAATATTGTAACTTCGAAGAATATTCTAATTATATTTGAGTTATTATCTTATAGATCAAATCCCCTTTTGTGGATTGATAATGTCACATCTTGTATAAGACAAAATCCCTTTTTGTGGATTGGTCAAACCATATTTATATGGTGGTATTTGTAAAGTCATCCCCTAGGGTTTATAAAGTGGTTTTAACCACTCTTAGAAGAAGTCGGCCCTACTAATTGAAGAGACATAACCATAGCATCTCCTCACTAGTATTTATAAGTGAGGATGGTGCCTCATTTGTTCACTCACTCACTCACACTTCTAGTGCGCATCTTTTAAAGGAAGCTACAGTTGCACGAACGATAAGAGAGGTGCATGCTCAGTCCTAGGTTATTCTTGGTGGTTTGGTCTTAGTCTTGGCATTGTATTGACAATATATTATTGAGGAAGTTTTTGTTGGGTTTTCTCTCCCATGAGGGCTTCCTAGGATAAAATGTTGTGTACCTTGTGATTGTGGTTCTTTCAATGATACTACTTATGCTATTGTTTTTGAAAATCTCTAGTAAATTGAAAAGAACCTAATAACATGATTAAAACTTAACAATATAGTAGCAATATAATTGGCTCATGATTTATAACCTTGAAGTATAGGTTAGGATCAACATTACTCTTGGGAAAGCCTTACTCTTCGTAAATCCCAAGCTTTTCAGGAAACTATAAATTTTTCCATACCAAGCTCTAGGAGATTGCTTCAACCCGTACAGATCTTTCTTCAACTTACAGACATGAGTCTTTCTATCTTCAACTTCAAACCCTTGTGATTGTTCTATATACACTTATTCTTCAATAACACCATTTAAGAAAGTTGTTTTCACATCCATCTGGTGTAAATTCCTCTTCATTTTGGCTACAAGAGCTATGATGGTTCTGATAGAAGTGTATTTGGCTATAGGAGAAAATGTTTCTTCATAGTCAATACCTTCCTTTTGAGAAAATCCATGAGCCACAAATCTTGCCTTATGTTTTTCAATACTTTCGTTTGCTACATGTTTTATTTTGTATATTTATTAGCACATAATCATGTATGGGGTATTTTCCTAAAAGAAACGTCCCCTTGGGCAAAAAGAAGGTCAGGAGGTGGGCTAAAAACCCATTTATCCCAAAGTTTTGAGGCAGGTGCATTATTTTAATGAACACAAAGATATGGACGACCAAGATCTGCATGCCCAGATCTACAGCCGAAGTTCCATTCTGGAGCCCACTTTCTATTCTACCTTTAAAGG
>ML778030.1:536438-571006 GCA_009831015.1 Picea engelmannii
CTGCGTACTATTTCCAAAAATGTGATTTTGAGAAAATGACAAGTGTAACTTTCTTCATGAAAATGATCTTAATGAAGAGTTTGATCTTCCATCACCATGTCATTATCATGTCATCATCTCGATAACCAAAAATGTGGATAACAATCGCGATTGTAAATTTTTTATGAAGCATTGGTTGCTTTGGTTATGTATTGGCACTTGAGACTTCTTGTCTAATGAATGTCAACCTCTTTCCATCTCTCTGTTAACATTGTGTTAGAACAACTCGAAATTGGAGGATCCATTCGAGTTGCACTGTTATAGGATGATGTATGTTTGATCACTGTGATAGTTGCACCATTTCTAATCAGTTCTTGTATTTTCTCAGCGCTGAATGACTTGGAATTGGAAGATCTAGTCAAGTCACCTTTCAGTTCCCTGAAACTCTGAACCAAGAGGATCTTGTCTTCTGATTTTTTCCTCCTCAAGCTGCTGGAAGGTCTGATGCCCAAATAATTCTTTTTCACTTCTCATACGAGGTCTTCCCTCTACTCATTTTATACTCAACCTACTGACGGAAGTTAGATCAAGATCTCACCTGTTCTTGCATGCCAGGCTTGGTTTTCTGAGTGAAAGTGATATCTTCCTGGGTCCCTATCCATTCAACCACCCCCATTAAATTATTTGTGACATAAAACTAATGGGAATTGGGCTCTACTCCTGCCACAATCTGGGAGTGAATTCTGACACTAACAATATCCACTTGGTAGATATCGCATCTTTGTTCTTTGGTCTGCAAACTACTTCCCATACATCATTCTTCATAATGGACTAGTATTCTTCTATCATAGAGTCCATCCATTCTTTCTTCTGAATGACTTCCTCAAAGAAAGTAGGTTCATTTTCTATGAGATCACACATCAAGGCCATATAGTTGGAGAATGGCTTAGGTTTCTTTCTTTGTCTCATGGTTCCTTCTATGAACCATACTTCTCTGCATCTTGAATAAGTTATTTCACCCAAGATGGCTTTCTCTTATAAGAGATCTTCATACAGGGATGTTCTTGAGATTCTATCATATCACGATCTTCTGAAATATCCTCATCAGAGGTAACTACAACTTCCTTTATGGGTTTTGCAACTATGGGAGCTATAGGTTGTTCTTCATATACTTATTCAAGCTGTCATTTCCTTGATCTTTTGAGTGTTGCATCTTCATCAAAGGCTACATCTTTGTTGATCTCAATATGATGTTATCCTGGTATGTAAATTTTGAAGGCCTTAGAGACCTCACAATATCCAACAAATATTCCCTTCTTTCCTGAAGAATCCAACTTAGTTCTCTTTTCTTTCAGAATGTGTACAAATATTGGACGACCAAATATTTTGAGATGGCTTACTTTTGGCTTCTTTGTGGTGAATATTTCTTCAGGAGTTTTGAATCCAAGTGCACTATGGGATAATTTGTTTTGGACATATACTGTTGTTCTTGCTTCTTCAGCCCATAAGTGCACTAGAAGATCTTGATCGTGAATCATAGTCTTTACTGCTTCCATAATCATTCTATTCTTTCTTTCTGCTACACTGTTTTGTTGAGGATTATAGGGAGTGGTGAGCTCCCTCTTGATCTTGACATCTCTACAAAATATTCCAAATTCATTTGAAGTGTATTCTCCTCCATTATCTGACATGAGTATCTTGATTTTCCTTTCAGAGAGGTTGTGTACCAAGGCTTTGAATTGCTTGAACTTTCCAAGTACTTCATCTTTTGACTTCAAGAAATAAACCCAATTCTTACGAGAGTGATCATCAATAAAAGATACATAGTCTACATACCCTCTTAGAGAGGTTGATGGCATTGGATCGCATAAATATGAGTGGACAAGTTCCAAGATTCCTTCTACTTTACCGTCACTCTTTGGAAAAGGGTTATTTATGTTCTTTCCTTGTGCACATCCCTTGCATACACCTTCATGATCAACCTTTAATTCTGGTAAACTTGTAACTACCTTGCTTACATATGGTAAGGATTTGTAGTTGATGTGAGCTAGTCTTCTATGCCAAAGTTCACAAAGAATTTCAGTAGAGTGAGTCAAGGCTACATCTAAGTGACCTTTTAACTTGTACAAACCACCTTCTTTTGTTCCAATAACAACTACATCTTCTATAGTTTTTCATTTAGAGCACATAAGAGCTTCACCATCTATGAATGCAACCCTGAATCCTTTCTTATCTAGGGCTGAAATAGAAAGTAAGTTATTTTTCAAACCTGGTATATAGAGTACATCCTTCATTCAAGTTGTCTCCAATTGCCTCTAATTGTTCCTTGAATTGAGAAACCCTAGAGAAATAGTCTTGAATTGTTTCTCCTTTTTGAATCTTTGTATTCTTGAGTTGGGTTCTCAAGTTCATCTTCTAGTTGATGTTCTTTCCTTCATACATTCTGGTTAGGGAATCAAACATATCCTTTGGAGTATTCTTAGAAGACACTTGAGGGATCAAGTGGTATTTAATGGAATCTACAATTATTCTTTTAGCCTTAATCATATACTTCTTGGACTTCTCTTTGGCTGCATTTTCTTTGGGTTCCGGTACCTTTTCTTTTATGAATTTTCCAGGGTCATTCTCTTCAAGAATGAGTCCAATTTTGTACTTCCAGGAATGAAAAATTTTCCACTCCTTCTAGCTTGTCAACAAGCTTGGTGCTTGCATACATCTTGCCCTAGAGCTAAGAAAAATGACCAGAAAATGAAAGTGCTCAAAAATTGAAACTAAGATTACTAGGAGATGCGCTGGGCTGAGGCAAGTTTGTTGGAGCTGACTGTTTCATAAAATTCCAAGTTTTACCCCTTGAAAATTGACCTACGCAATTCTCGACTGGTACTTTTGGTACTGGTTCTAGTTTTTTAGTACTAGTCAAAACTAGGGTTTGAATTTTCGGAGAATCTAGCCACTGAAAGAGTTTGCTCAAGCTGCCAAAAGATGCGTTATGACAGGGTGCACTTCCCAAGATGGTTTTTGGTCAAACATTCCTCTTTAGTAAAAGTCACTAATTTTCTTGTACAACAATAGTGACATCTAGATACCCAGTGATAGATGCTCTATTCATTCAAGATCTGATACGATGTTAATTTTTTACTGTTGTTATTAGGTTATTTCCAAATTACATGAGAATTCAATGCATTTCCAAAACAACATCATAAACAGGATCAAACCCAATCACAAAGTATGCAACATTTTATCCTAGGAAACCCTCATGGGGGAGAAAACCCAGCAAAAAATTCCTCAATAATAGATTTCCAATACAATGGCAAAATTAAGACCAAAACACCAAAGATAGACCAAGACTGAGCATGCGCCTCTCTTCTCCTTCCTCCTGCAACTGCAACTGCCTTCAAGATATGCGCACTAGATGAGTGAGTGAGTGTGTTCAAATGAGGCACCATTCTCACATATAAATACAAGCTCAGGAAGCACTAGGGTTATGTCTCTTCACTTGGTGGGGCCGACTTCTCCTAGAAGTGTTTAAAACCACTTTATAATTACTAGGGGCCGACTTTACAAATACCACTATAAAAATGCAGTTTGACCAATCCAAAAATGGGGATTTGATCTTATACAAGACCTAACTTGATCAATCTGTAAAAGGGGATTTGATCTATAAAATAATAAATCAAATATAATTAGAATATTCTTTGAAGTTACAATATTTCAACAGATAGTAAAATCATTCAAGATTATTTTTATTGCTTAATTTTACTCTCTTTAATATTATGAGATTGTTGATTTTCATACTTTTTCGGATGGATTAACTTGTCATTGAGATCTCATGTGTAGGAAGGATTTTATTTGATTGGAATTTGGGAGTGCACACCCCGTTTGTGAAGCATTTTTCTTGCAGGTTATCCATCCTCCAAGAAGTGGAAGGAGTTTCCTAGCGTATCCTCTACATGCTTGAAGGATTTAAGTGGACAAATTCCCTCTGCATAAACACTAAAAAGACTCCATAGCCCAAAAGAAGTTCCATCTTCCAGGAATAATTTTTCTCTCTCTTTCTCACAAAGATTCTACATTTTATTTTGGTTAGTTGGTTGCGTGCAAGTATTTAGATTTAAATTGTTGAATTTTCTCTATGCTTGTCTCATGCACATGTATATTATTTCATTTAGCATGTACTTGAACCATAAACAATGCAACAATACCATACGCAAGTGCTGCAATAACCAAGATCACAAGAAGAATAACCATGCACAAGAACACAAGAAGTATCCTCGGAAAACCCTTTTCAAACAAGGGAAAAACCCAACAATCCTTTGCTATATTCTCAAGAGAATATCCCCCACACCATATACCTAGCACACAAGAGGGTGCTTACCAAAACCTAGAACCTAGCGCCCAACAGAGGTGCACACTTCAACCGTACATGGACTTGCTGAAATTCTGAGTTGACAAGTGAGAGTGTGTAATCCTCAATGGGGATTCACCTTTATTTATACAAGAACTGACACAGAAAAAGGTGTGTCTATTGGCACAATAGGGCCGACCTCAATAACTCAATAATATAATTAATCATTACACAATATTAATTATCTTACATATGGTGGGGTAGAATTGTACCCTTTACATCACAAATTAGGGTTACAAGTAAATATTACTCTTAGAAAATATAGAAAGGATCTCACACGTCCACTAGGGCTCAACCACTAGGGACATGTCCACCTGTGCTCAGACACAGGGACGTTCTACTCAACAGATCAACCAATTGAGTCCACAGGAGTACCATCTCAAGCCAAATCAACTAAGTCCATAGGAGTACAAGGCAATAGACCATATCAGGATGATTCAACTCAGTCCATAGGAGTACAAAGCAGGAGACCATATCAAGTCATCTCAACTCAGTCCAAAGGAGAAAAACCTTCGAATTATAAAGTAGTATGCCCATCCTAATTCAATCTTCTATAGAATTGGGATTTTATAGAGTTCTTGGAAAGAACTTGATGCATTTTGAATCCCATGATAGCTTCTACTTTGAGCCCCACTTGTGGTGGAAGTAATATTCTTCGGCATATCAGTTATTTGTTTTTGTTGATACATTGATTGGTTGAAGTATCAACTTTTGTGATTAGGATGTTGATAAGGCATCCTTGCAACTTGATCTTTACTTCGTATACTTGTATATTTTTATTGACTAACTTTTGGAATTGAGTCTTCTTCATACTCCTGGATTGTTTCTGCTTTGACATTTGAATACCTCTTTACATGATTTGTAAGGTTGACTAGGTCTGTATCGATTCCTTTATCCAGAATTGACATTTTTACGTCTAAAGACTTCTCTAGTTCCATAGGTTCAGTCATTGTCTCTTTATTGACTATTGATGTTTTGCGAGCTAGATCTTCTTGTAAAAACTTCTTATCATTCTTAAATCTTTTAATTTGTGTTAGTAAATCCTGATTATGTTGTTTTAATCGTAAAATTTCTTCTTTATCTTCTGACTTGTCGTCTTTATCTTTTGATTCTAGATTATCCTTTCTTTCATCCTTTAAGATTTTAATTTTTTCTAGTAAATTTTGACTAAGGTTCCTTAGGTTGAAGCTTCCTTCCTTTTCTTTGGTTAATTTCTCTTTGAGACCTTTATTTTCTTGTTAAAATTTTTTAAAACACCGCTTCTTCTCCTTGGACTTGATGATTTTTGCAAGAAGTTTTTTATTATGATTTCTTAGGAAAGAAATCTCTTCGTCTTTTTCAATGATGATCTTGTCACATTATTTCTGTCGATCTTGTAACTTTCGTATTGTCTTTTGGTTATCTTGAAGGATCACTTCTGATATGTCCTTCAGGTCTTCTGATGATGGAGCTTCTGAAATTAACTTCATCGTAACGTCCTGTAATGTGATTTTCTTCTTATTATAAGAAAATGTCAAAAACTTTCTCCTTGTGTTGAAAATAAAAGTACCCAATGTATCTACCCAAGTTGACCCTAGAATTATATCAACATTGTCTTGATACATTGATACGACATTGAGTTGAGCTATGAATTTGTAATCACCAATAGATAGTTGTAGGTTTTTAATTTCATACTTCTCTTCTTAAAGACACATGTCATTTTCAATTATATTTTTTTCTAAAACCATTAACTGGTTCACCAGGTCAACATCATTGTGATTTTTCCTAGCGTTCGGGCAAATAGCGATGTTGATATTCTTTCCTTGAATAATCCCATTAACTTCTAATAAGGCATCCACATATTTTTTATAAATATGAGGGAATCTTCCTTGTTTTTCCTTACTATAATCCATTTTGCTCATTTTGCTTTCGTTGATAAGTTACAATAATCAATTTCTTAAATAACCCTTAAATCGATACTATCAATTACCTTTTTTTAATCACCTTTTGTACTACTTGATATATTAACTCCTTATATAATATAATATAAGGATTATCACTTATTTGAAGTGTAACCCTTTTAGTAACTTTTGATCCCACTCGTCCTAATAATAATAAATCCCTAAAAGTGACCTTAAAATATAATAATATATTTTCTTTTAACTTTTTCTTTATCCTTTACGTCTTATATCTTCTTATAATAGGTTAGTTGAGAACTCACTTTATTTTACCACCATATTTTTTTTAATGCACTTTTTGGTCTGAATTGAAATTATTTTAATACTTTGAAAGGTTACCAAGCCATAGTTTCACCTTCCACACAAGTGAAGTTTAACCCACTTATTGACCTCCTCGGTTATTCGACTAAGTATGGGCCTAACTAATTGATAACTAAAAACTCTTCCAACGACGTAATAATTTTTTTTTTATGGTAAGCCCGAGTTTCCTTCAAACATAACGATGCTCCTTGCAAGCGATGTTCCCACTAAATTAGATTCCGTTTCTACGATTATGATGGGTGAATAATTATGGTGTCTAGAGACACGTCATCCAACAGAATTGATTCGATCTATAATCTCAGCGAAGTTTTCCCTGTGTTTTCCTTAATCTTTGTGACTATTATTAGTTGGTTGTTTATTTTGCAGCAAAAATTATTTTCCGCGGGCATGAAAACAACTAATTTTTGTTTCCATGATGGCGGCTATTTGGCAACTTGTTCTTCACTCGATACTGCCATCCTTTGGAATCCGAATGAGACAATTCGAGCTCTACTACAAGAGTTGTTAATCGTTAGCCCAATTCATATTCTTGGGTCAATGTACGGCTTGTAATCAAGCGCTAATGGCTTTATGTGACAAAAATCACATATTTTGTTTTTTTAATGTTCTCTTCAAATAATGATATGGTATATGTTAACAATTTGTGATGATTGTTTTGCCTTCGGGAGAGGGAGAGTATCTGCTGGTATACTCACAAACAGTCTTGGTGAGTGATTTTTTTTTTTTTGAATTGCAGCGAATAGATGTCGTTTTAATCTTTTTGGCTGATTTATTTGCAGCTGAATGGTTTAGTTCTACCAATACAATGATTTTATTTCTCCAATGCAAATAAGACTAGTTCCCTTATAAATTGGGTTATGGAGTCTCTTGTTGCAAGGGCTAGTTGTGTTACCTCCCTAGGGGTGTAATCCTTTTTACTTCATAGGGAAAACAAAACTAGCAAGGTAAATCTAGGAGGGTGTAAGCCTTTTTACTCCTCCTAGCAACCTTGTTTAGTAGCTTATCCAAAGACAAATGTGATAGACTTAGTGGAGGTTGGAGCTAGTTGAAGGAGACGTTGGGCCTCCAAAAGCCATATCTTCAAGGTGTAAAAGTATTCCTCCATCAAACATTCCAAGTCATCATTAAACCATCACCACCACCAAAACCATAACCTTCCAAGTGTGATGTCATACCCTAGAAGTGCAGCGCATAGCCTCCAAAGGTAAGTCGTTGGGGCTAGGAAGGATAGTGAATCACCTACAAGGGATCTTCAAGTGCCTCCAAAGGAAACCCACCCCATCCAAGTGTCCAAGAAGCAAGGGTGCATCATTCAACCTGTGGGCTTCATGCCCCAAGTTAAGGTCCAAGTGACCTTGTGCCTTCACGAAATGATTTCCACCTATCAAGGCCCTGCAAAGTCAAGAAAATTCACCCTCTAAGGGCTCACAATTCACAAGCATCATTTCAAGTAATCCATATATAGTAAAAGAACCACACGAACATCTGCATCAAACCCCACATCTCAAAATAAAAAAATTCTTAAGGACCTTATGCAACTTGCCAAATTTAAGTATGGGAGGGTTGTCATGGTAGACTTATTGGGTGAATCATTCTCCAAGTGAAGGAGTGTTTCCCGGGTGGAACCTCTATAAGTCATGTGAAGAGTATGAACTGGATGGGAGGTAATATTTTTGGGCATGGGGTTTCTTGACATACTAGGGCCCATATTGTCTCATTTATGGGTGCCTTTGTAGAGGGTGTGTTGCCCTTCGTCTGTGATGCATGATTTTTACAAACCCCTTTTTGCCATTAATTTATTAGAGTGTTTCGAAGTTGAAGCTAAAGTGGGACTTCTACCTAAGCATGAAAAACATTGTCCACATTAACTCTACCTTGGTCACATTTGACCATGCTTCCCCAAGTTTAAGATGATATGTGGGACTTCTACCTAAGCATGAAAAACATTGCCCACACACGCTCTACCTTGGTTGGCATGTTCAATTAATTATTTATTTTACGGGTCCCTCAATTTTTTTTGAGAAACATTTCATTGTTCTCAAGATATATGGGTAAACATTTGGAAGGTGTATGATTGACTTTTATCTTTTTCCAGCTAGAATCCTTTGGGCCTTTAGCCCCTTCTTCCTATGAAATGAGGTACAAGCCCTTCTTGGGTCAATGTGGCTCGAAAACCCAAAAGATGAGAAAGCAAAGGGAAAGAAACATGGAAAGTGGAAAGTATGTGTCTGAGTGGTACGATGACTCATCAAGGAGACCCCCCAGTAGCAACCCTTTCCCTGAGGATGACCACTTATTAGGACAACAATGTCAACCACCAAGGTGAAACAAGGCAAAGAGCATAACTTCCAAGCAAACGTTTTCAAAATCAAGAAATGACTCTTTGCAAGATATTCAAATGCTTTATTTATTAAAATGAAACTTACCACAACACCATACCCGTTACCTCATGGAGCAAGATTTGTCATTCTCTGTGAGCCTAGGTAGTGTGGTGAATGGTGTAGCCATTGATAGCAAGGTGATGAGTGGTGCGATGTGGGGCTTTGCTTGCTGGTCTATCTCTCAGTATTCCATGTATGCAACCTGAGGGCCTCAAGACATCATCTCCTTAGTTACCCCTAGAACTCCCTTGGGAGTCTTGTGCATCGAACTCCACGTATGAAAAGAATCCCTTCACAACTTTGGAATCTTAAAACGTCGTTGAACTCGAGGGGGTGAAATTGAATCATTTGCCACTTGATCGACTTGAAGCTCAATCTCAATATTGTGTTGCGTGCATCCTCTCTCTTCAAAAAATGAAAGGGTAAACTAGGCTCAAGTTAGGGACCCTTTTGCACACCTCCACACAATATTATCTACTGTAGCCACACATTTTGCTCGGGATCGATCTCTGCAAAGACTCCAAGCGACAGTCTCTGCTCTTGACATCAACTCCCTAAATCTCGAAGTCGAGTGTTGAGTACCCAATTGGGTTTGAAAAATCTGCGCCAGACTCTGGGTGAAAAACCTAAAATGTAATAGAGACACGTAATTCATAGGTCGAAAAATTTGATAACGCGTTAGCCACGTAGGAGACCTCCAACGTATTTCCCGGGGGGGGTGAAACCACCCTTGTGCGGTATTAGTATACCAGTTTAGTTTTTCTTCACACGATTTTAGGGGTGTCTGACCTTTTCAAAAAGTGGAGAAGGGGCGGTGAAATGAAATCAGATGACAACACATGTCCCTTCCTTCAACTGGATAGTGGAGCCGCCAAGAACAGTGATTTCTCTAAGATTATATTTCACTAAAGATAGCAATATCTCTCTAATATACTAATGCACAGCAACACTTTGTTGCACGATCTGATGGCTGTCAGAATCGTTCTTCTCTCTTCCCTTGGATCGAAATGGTCTGCTCTCCCCTCTGTGAATAGTCTTAGGCTTGCTCTGATACCATGATAAAGTTCATAAGTAGAGAAACCAACAAACAAAAGGAGAAATGCTTCTGGGGCATCAATACCCTTCAACATATTAAAATAAAATAGTTTACACATTATACAAAGGATCCAACGGATCTATGATTGAACTACAGAAAACTAAATTGAACTGAAGTACAACTATGACAAACTAGAATTGACTCAGTAAGCTGGCAAACAAATCTAGATAGGTGGATATTACATATAACACGCAGGACCTACCGAATGACATGTAGAAGAAACCAATAGAGAATTACAGTCAGAACTAACAGTTGTAATATCATGGCAGTGAGAAATATACACCAACACCAAGAGAAGAGAAATAGATATATACACTTCAACACCAAGAGAGAGAAATAGATCAAATCGCCAGTTGTCACACCATAAAATAGTACAAAAGTGTGAATTGAACAAAGTAAAAACTACTCACATCACTGCTATAAGTTGTAAAACTCTAAAGTTGTCCACATTTACAAGTCACAATTTCTCACACTACAAATACTAAATAGTAGAGAGAATGAAACAAAAAATGTAAGTACTAAATCTCATCACCTATTGTAACACTCTCAAAGTAGTTAGCCTTTCTAAAGCATGAATGTATTGCTCCCGCTGCACTTCTAGGACAGGTAAAGATGAAACCAATTTGTCACTAAGTTTAGACAACTTTCCTAGTAGTGGCTAAACTTTGTCAGCAAGGTCTAAAGGATAGAAATCATTTTCCAATATGTGATACAAATCTTTGAGTTCTTGCGGAACATATGTCATGACACCTTTGGAAACCTCACACACAGTAAATAGACTAGTTAGCCACAAAAGGTGCATTAACCAAAGGAAAAGGTTTCCATGGTCCATTACATTATAATTGAAGTCATGTTGCATGTAACACAAAAATGTACAAGCAGAGAATGCATAGGTGCTCTGACTTCACAACAACTTAGAGAAAGGAATTTCAATTTGATTAACAAATTCTTAACCAGATCTTTACCTATTATACTTACCAATTCAAAAATAAGTGTTGAGCATGACAACTGCAAAGTAATGAAATGTGTTTTACTCAAGCTGTTGATTCTCTATTCTTTACATGAGGAGCTACAACAAGAACATGCACCTATCTCTGATGTTCCATCCACTCTTGACATTATCCTCATGGGAACTTATTGTCATTTGCCTAAATGTATTGAACATATGGGTATGCAAACAATGCTTTCTATAGAAGAGCTAGCCTTGCCAAAGCTGAGTACACTTTTACTATCACAATTGTCTGAAGTATATCTTACAAAGGAAATTTCTAATGTTATTGTATTTGATGATAGAATGATACTTCATGTTGAAAGGGGAATTCAGAGTTCATCTTACACTGGGTTATCATGGGCATTTATATATGTGGAGAATACTACAGTTTGATGAGGTGGTTTTGATGCACATGCTTAGGTGGATTTTTTATTGATTTGATATCATACTCTGATATCATATGTTAAGAACCAAACATCAATATAGCATAGAAAAACCTCAGGAAAAGTACTCAACTCCTTGAAAAAAAAAAAATTCAGATAATAAGCCTCTTCGAGGGGTCAACCTCCTTTTACCCCACTTAAATGTTCAAGTACAAGATGATTCAAAATGAAAATGTCTCCTTGGTATAGATAAGCGACTAGGAGGTATAATTACAACTAATGGCCTAAAGCTGACATAAATAAAATAACATTACTAATATAATATGCCCCAATTAAGGGGTAATGAGCCAATATTAGGGCTTAATAGTGCTATCTTTCTTCGAGGTTATTTCTTTCTTTTATTGTGGAATTTTCTTGGTTAAAAGGAGTTTATCTTGTTAATGCTTGGACTAGGTAAGGAATCTCCCTTGTTATTGCCTCTTTTCTTGGTTGCAAGTATAATTTGTTAAGATTTTGGGGAGTATAAGTGCATACAACCCCACCAAGCCCATCATAATTGTCTTGGAATAATTTATTGCACAAAGGAATACTAGGAGAAGTAAAGGGTTACACCCTCCTAGGTTTTTCCTAGCTAGTTTATCTTGCCTTGGGGAGTAAAAGGGATTACACCCCCAAGGAAGTATCACAAATAGCTCTTTCATTAAGAGACTCCATAACCCAATATTTAAAGGCACTAATATCTTGCATTGGAGAAATAAAATCACTTCATCGGGATACATGGAATCACGAGATATTGAAATTGTTTAAATTGGAATCTTTTCTATATGCTTAAAGCTAGCCAAGGCCACTAGAGCATCCTTTTTGTCCATGGATTTATTTTTTCTGTAATAATTTTATGCTACATCCATTAGGGCTGCAGCAAAACACTTCACAGCTTTCAAATTTACTCATTTTATAACCGTCAAAATTTGCTAGAAAGCTACCGAATTAATCTACTAGTTGTTGTGCTTCTTTTGGGTGGTTTAATTGCAAGTTTCTATGGTTGGAATTTTATTCTGTAGAAAGTGTATGCTACAGCCATAAGGCTGAATTAATATCTCTTCAATACTTGTACCTAACAGCCTTTCATTGTTGCTAAAGTCTTGTGCTATCATACTTGAGTTACACTAGTAATTTCTAGTTAGTCTCTTGCATATTTACTTGGACTTTTAGTGACTTGTTTAGTGACTCTTTTATTCATTTCATTGTTGATTTATATCATTATATAATGATGCTAATTAGGAAAAAAATATTCACTTGCTTGTCCATAGGATTATTGGGCTTGTATCTTGTGTTTTCTTGTGTCTCAGGAAGGTACAACAATCTTTCGTAGGTACTCAAGCACTTGGAAACCATTGACCATCTTTGAGACTTGTTCCCAGGCCATCCTTCACTTAGTAGTTTGACCTATAGGGGCTTAACTTCCATAACCTCACTTTCCATCTCATTTCCCCCTAGGGTCACCCAGGATTCCCCCCTTGTGTTGGATTTATCCTTCACTTAAGTGAGGGGAGGATTTATCTAAGGTGATAGTGGGTAGACTCTCCCATATTTATTGCCATCTTGTGGATTGGGTCAGGATTTTTCCAACCTACAAATTTTTCCATAATAGAGGGAAATGAAGAATCCTTGATTGCTTGCATCAATGCTACTTTCCCCAAATGTTGATACAATGTCCCATGATAAAGAAACTCTAAAGAGGATCTACTCAGACCGTAATGAGAAATATGGACTGATATGAACATGTACAAATATTTGTTGCGCACTAACTTTCGAACAGTGAACAAATCCTTGACTCAAACTCCAAGATCGGGGAGCCCCCGTGTTCTCTTCACATGTTTTGAAATCCTGAACTCATGTCTATAGAAGTCATTCCAAAAAGGAGTCAATTAAATAATTTCAATTGTTCAAGGATGAAGGGTTTGGGGGAGTATGATATTGAGATAGATAATATCCTTCGATTGGGTTCTTGCAGGTGGGTAATCTGATCAATAATTATATGCCCCTTGGAAAAGATTCTTTCGTTTAGAAAAAAATAAGAGAGAGGAGGGAATGAACATAAGTGTAACGAAAAAGGAGGCATGAAAAGAAGTGCAATGTAGAGACATACTTGTGAGGGACAGACTGTAGAGACAAAAGAGAGGCATTTTGGAAGAAACCTAACATCTGCGAATGACAGGGATGTGGGCATAGATAATAATTAGAGAGACAGAGCATGGGGTAGACTACAAAACTAGTAGATTAGCAAGTCAGATGTATTTCTTCATGCGAAAGGAAATGTCTAGGGTTAACCTACTATGGAAAACTACCATAGATTGAATCAATCCCTAAGAACTATATGTTAAATTTTCACGTGCAATTCAATGCACTCAATTTTAGATCTAAAAATTACTTCCAAGTGACCTCAAAAAATAAACTAGGGTTGTTATCACTAAATAATTTTACATTGAAGTTGTGACAGAAAAATTACAACGAAAACAGAAAGATCAGAGAGAAAATCATCCATGCACAAGAGACACAAAATTTTTGTTCTGTAAAATTTTTTGATTGAGAATTTTTTGAGGACAAAAACATTCCTCTAGCAAAATTACAACTTTTAGCAAATTCCAAAAAAACCCTTCCAACTTGCAAACCTATTGTACGACCTTCTAATGTCACATGTATGGATTGTTGATGTCACTTGTATAGAATGTCGATGTCACCTATATCTGTTTCTCCTCTCACATGTGCGACCTCTCTCTCTCAGCTGAAAAATTCAAAAAGAAGAACAAAAACCCTAGGACAGATTTTCCAAAGTGAAGAATTCCCTTGCTGAAATTTTGCCTCCCAATCTCCTTGGAACAAGTGCTCATTCACGTATGCTAACTCCATAATGTCACAATGATATTTCATCAATGTCTCCCCTCATTGCCTCTCCTTTTATAGGAGTCTAATGACTGAATTTAGGAACCCCTTCTAAAATCAACATTAAATTAGAATTGTCTATTCCTCCATGTGGGTGTGAAACCCAAACCAAACCCCAACTCAATATACAAGGGGTTTTCACAAAATTAAAAATGCAATGTAAGTGCCAACAATGATACCCACATTCCCGACATGAAGGCTGATGTGGTAATACCTCCCAATGCTACAAAACATCAACACTCCCTCTTAGCAAGGGAGGTATTCCATCCACCATCTCCTGGAAGTAGATCTGTCTCCCACACTGGAAGTGGCTCTGCCTCTCACTCTAGATCTGAAACCATAGTTGCTCCCTCTGATAAAGAAGAAAATATTGTTGTATGACATGGACCCTTCTTGGAAGACACCTTGCTCCTAGAAGCCTCTCATTTCTAAGCATCTTGCCTGGCTTCCTCAACCCATGAAACCTTCCTAAAAGTCTTGGAAGACTCCTCTATCCCACATAAAACTTAAGGTTGACCTCCTATGGACGGTTGACTCTCCCTGTAAGCCTACTAACTCCCTCTAAAGTCTAACTTCCTCTTTTTTGAGTTTTGGTGTACCTCGGGAAGTGGTTCCTTTATGGTTTTTAGCCTCTAACCACAAGAGGGAGATGTTGGTACCTTTGTACCTTGTACTTTATGTATAATTTCACTTTGAATTAGGAGTTTTAAGTCAAAAGTGAAATTAGTCACTTTTAGCCAAAAGTGACAATTAATTCACAAAGTGGGTGAATTAATAGAAATAAAGTGAACTTAGGGAACTTAACCCAAAGTGGGTTTGTGAGTGAGATTATTTTTGGATGATCTCCATTTTTAATTAGAGATGGGATGGAGAGATATTATCCACCCATCTCTTAGGTTTCCTTATGGAGGTTTAAGAGGGGCGCATAGTTGCCTTGGAGGCTCATTCATTCATTTGCTCATTGTTGTCGTCCTAATACACACCTACAAGCATGGAGAAGTATCCAACCCACTTGGTGTGTCCTTGGAGGCACAAACCTAAGTCTAGACCCATTGCCACCTCGATCTAGACTCCTTTCATCTAGGCTCATGCCTAGGGAAGCCAAGGGGGGTAAACCCTATTAAACTATGTGAAGCTTTTATTAAAGTTCTAGGAGTTAATTGATTTATTGATTAGGGAGACCCAACCCAATGACAAGAAATCATGTAGATGCAATATTTCAATGACAAGGAAACCTCTTGCTTAACAAGACCATAATTAGACCAGTACCTAAATATTATCCAATGCCAATTATTTCAATATACACAAAAGATATATATATATATATATATATATATATATATGATACTTCTACAAAAATCAAACAAATCTATGAGATGTCTATACAATGAATTGAAAGACAACTTTATACTTTAAAGAATTATGTTCAAATGAATAAAGAATACTTGAAATGAAAGATACTTCGAAAATAGTTATTCACATGAAATGAAATTGCTTGAGAAGTAAATTGCTTGAAAATAAAGGGATGGAAAAAATTGAAATATAGAAAGTGTGAGTTGAAAGTTGTTGGGCTAATTAATTGTTGTAATAAAGTCCCACATAAATGTTAACCAGGTTTGTAAACTGATGAACTGCAAGCACAATATGTGTAGGCAAATGACAGAAGTATATCCTAATTTGTCTTTCAAGGAGCAAGAGAACTAGGTAACCTACCAATAATGCATGAACATAAGAAAAACAACCACTAATCCACACAGATAATCAATAACCAAGATAAAGAATCAACTAATTAAACTCTATTTTATGTATAAAAAGCAATCAACTATTTATCAGTGCGGGAAAAAAATAAGAAAGAAATAAAAACATAATAGAAATTACTCAGGAAAATGTCTATATCAGTCAACATTATGGATCCACTCAAGTCTCCATGTAATTGTGTTACTGACCTAGAATAAACTAATCATCTTGAGAGAAATTCCTAATACTAATCCTATTCTTAACCTAGAATTCTTACTTCACAACAAGTAGGACAGACTACATGGTACTACTGCACTCTTACCCACATACAACAAATTAGTATGCAGGGGAATGACTCTGAAGGAGTCTTGCCACAAAGCTTGACACTTCAATTAGTGGGTGAAGCAACAAGACAACAATATTTTGTAAATAAAACTTACAGCTACCATTAAGGAATGTAAACACACAGTTTGCATTCTATTGAAACTAAACTCGAATGTAAACACATAGTATGCACTCTATTGCTACAATACCTCTAGAGGTCACACCACACTCAACAAGAAAATAACTCAAATCCCAAAGACAAAATCATATTAATAACTTGAGATCCTATGCCATGTTGACGGACGAAATGGTCCGTCCATCAATTGAAAGAGTGGAACCGGTCCAGGGTTGTCTAAATAACCCAAGCCGTTTGGGATGAACCACCCTGATGAGTTTAACGACTTCGTTGGCCACTCTTAGGTCTTAAGAAAACCAAAGACAAAACTAATCTAAACTAACTAATCTAACTAAAACAAATAAAAGAAACAAAAACTAACTAAAACAAACTAACTAAAACTAAAATAAAAGAAACTAAACTGACTAACAATAAAAACAAACTAATACACTAATCTAATTGAAACAAACTACTAAATAAAACTAAAACTAAATACAAATTACACTAACTATTCTACTAATTACTATTACACTAACTCTATTAATTAATCATCCAACTACTAGTTATAATACAACTTATTCACAAATATAAAATATACACAACTTGCAGATTTGAATAAAACCTGTAAAACTCATATGCTTTCTGTCCTAAGACAGCTAGAGATCTTTTTGATTTTATGATTTTATGAATAAGAAATAAAACTACTGAAATTAAACGATCTAATATACTAACTCTAACTTAAACTAATATCTGAACTAAACTACTAATAAAAACAGCAAACAAACGACTAACTGACCTGGAAGCGCTCCTAATCTGTCCCGCGTATGATGACTTCGAAGCTGATTGGAGGAAGGAAACTTGCACCGGTTGATCCAGAAGCTCTTCGTAAACGATTAGCTGCGCTGCTCTTTGAGTGGTTTACAGGACAAACAATACATAAAAAATCATAACAACTATATGATTATAAATCTCTGCAATAAGGGAAACCTGTTATGCAAAAACTTATATTTGATAATTCAACTTATGAAGAAGATAAACCTGTCACTCACAAACCGAATTAAACAATTGTTATGTCTTTTATACACTTGGAAGAAACTAGATATGGATTACAGTGATTAAAATTATATCATTTGCACATGATTAAGATAGCTAAAGTAGTCATTAACCAGATACAAATTGATATACACAACATGAAACAAAATATTGATATAATGAGAAGCTAAAGCTGTGACAAAACACCAAATTCTGCTTCAGTCTGTATTAAAAATCCATATCCTTGTTCTCCCATGAATGAGGATGATCATTATTACAAAAATGATAGGTATTTATAAGTCTCTCCACAGGGTAAAACCTCCTTGTGGATAATATCAAACTGTTTTACATAATCTGGGAAGATATTCCCAAAATCAACTAAAGTAGGAAACTAAAATGCAAGTGAAATCTTTCAATTATCCCCTAACTGCTCATCAAATCCATTGCAATTTCGAATTTATCTGCAATAGACCAAAAATATCAAGTTAGAAAGATATTTCAGTAACAAAACAATAAAAATCTATTCTCACAGGCTTAGCTACAAAATCATCTGATTCTGTAGCTAGTCTAAAATAGCATACAGGACCAGATAGAAATCAAATGAAATCTCTCTAAAATAATCCAATCCAATTTTCTTTTAATAAACATTAAAAATGAATCACTAATGGTTCAAATGAGTTTATCATTTAAATTAAACAGAATCAAAAGTGATTCAATCGAAACAGGGATAAGAATGCTCTGATTTTCTTTTACCATAAAATCGGGTCAAACAGTAACAAAACTGTTTCAATTCAAATGAAATTAATAGTGAATCATATCGTATGAGATACGATCTAATCCAACACAATCATAATCCAATTAATATGGCTATAACAATGTAGTATAAGATTCATCTTGTTTTAATCAAACACAAAGATTGAAAGACTGTTACGATTATGGTCAAATAAAACATTCATAACAGCATCAACCAAACTTCGCCATAGATTTCAATCACTGAGCATTACACAGTCAACAGACAGGATCCAATAGTGATCACAACTATCAACAGAAGTGATAATCATAAACCGGGCAACAATCGAAACAAATCGTGACTGAGTTAATTATAGAAACAAATCGTGATCCTGGGTATAGTCACTTTCGTTCCTCAAATCAAATTTAAACAGCATATTCATTGCAATATGAATCGAACTGATAACATGGTGGAGTAAACCAACGCGAATCCACTGACTGGATATAACTGTTATGATTCGTATCTATTCACGATTTGGGTGCATATAAAACAGAATCATATTATACATGATCCAAACTGTATTCGAGCTTGGTCGAAAATCATATGTACATAAAACCGTAACAGTTAACCATATCACAATTATCACCAAACATATCATATACATTATAACCAATTCGAATCGAAACATTGATTATGTTCAAAATTAAAATACCAGAAACAACTTGTGTTTAGAAAAGATAGAAACGACTTCAATTAGCAATAGAGTATCCAATTTAGGCCAAATCCAAACAATCAAATCCATACCACGATCAATCGAATCGAAGAAAATCCAATCAAAGCTAAACTGGGAAAACGAAATTCGATTAATCAAAACAAAACTATGCATATAGTGCATGCTTATGTGTCAAAACAAATCCACGCTATAAACAGAGCTATGAGTTTGTCATATAAACAGATGATAGACATACCAGTGAGGCTGCTCGAGCTATGCCAATTTTGAATTCATGACTGTTGTAGCTGACTCCACATTCTTAAACAAAATAGAGCCTGTCGTTCTATGTTTCTTATCAGTGGCTTGCAATTTAGCCTTTTGACTGGTAAGCCTTGCAACTTGATCCTCCAGAGAATGAATTCTGGACTGTAGCATTGGCACATCAAGATAATACATTTCTAACCACGAGCCACACTGATCACAGGGTGGCACAGCTGGTTGAGGTAGAGCAGGAGAGGGTTTTGACAAATCATCGGGGGTTTCACAAGGCAGTTTAATGCCTGGGTAATTAGGGTCATTTTGCAAGCAAGGTTGTAGGTTTTTCACAAAGTCGTATGAGGGTTTGGCACACAGACCTTCCGAATAGGGGTACTCACTTGCCAGGTAATGTTCCACTTCTGAGTCGGAATCTCCACCCAAAATGATGGGGTCAGGGTTGACAGGAGGTTTCGGTTTGTTTCTTGACATTCGAGAGATTAAACGGGCATTCTTTTTGCATTTGGAATTCGCAGTAGGTTTGGCTTTAGGCCTTTTAGCCATGGGTTTAATAGTTTCGACATCCTTGGTCACAGAGTGGGGTAGGTCGATAGGTGAGTCGGGTAAGGGTTTAGGTAACAAAATACTGTAGGGTACCGGGGGTACATACTTTCCCTCGCTCACCACAGGTTTGTCAACCTGTGGTGGGTTTGAATCCACAAAATTATTGCGAGTAAGAAAATCGTTCCAACAGTCTCGGTGTAACCCCAAATGACAGACAACAATCATTTTAATCAACCCAAAGTGAAAAAGGATGATATCGTCTTGGTTCCTTTTGTATCTCTTAGACATTTTAAACAGGCTCCTATGCAAGTAATAAGGCATATTAAGCTCATAGCCTATGAAAACCATAAGCATACGAAGGTGGTGTAAGAAAGCAAACCCATACCGACCCTCGCAGGTGATAAACTGTTTGGTTATCATCAGAAAATCATGCCAACGTTGCTTGAGCATATTTACGGGCAAACCTTTGTCACAAGAGATAACCTTACGCGACTGGAATAGAAGTGTCCACGGGACCTCTTCCACTTTGCAATTCTTGGACCATCGTTGTCTAGTGGCAGGCAGACCCGTAGCTAAACTGAGAAATTGCTCATTAATTTCCAACTGGACATCCCCGACCTTGGCTCGACAGCCATCAAAGTTTAATGCGAATTGCCGAGCCACGCAAGGGTTAAAACCATCAAACTTTTGTATGAACGGGAGCCATCCGAATTCCTCAAGGTCACTGTGAGCACTGTCGAACATCAACAGAGCCTGGCAACCATTGGGTTCAGCCCTTATGACTGGAGCCATGGCGTGGGCACATGGTAAGGGTTTGAGTTGAAAACAACAACACACAGGAGCAAAGTCGTTTGGGCTAATAGCTACGAACGATCAAAGGGGAAGCAAATTAATGTGCACGTGTGAGGGTGGTGGGATTGTTCACCACCATGCAAAATAGTAATGGCAAAGTACAACCTCTGTTCAATCAATCATAACATCGTTCAAACCATATTATTCGGCCAACCCAAGAATCAAACGGTGGATGATATACCAATGCACCATTGTATTATTTCAAACCACAAATGTTCAATGTGAAATCAAACCCAAAATTTAAATATGTGCTATCATATAAGTGTGTAATCAAATGTTTATAAAACATTGTGACAATCGATTTCATAAAATTTGACAAGCCAAGAGCTTATAATAATAAGGATCACATCATATAAAAACAAAATAAACTATGACCCCTATGAAATCTAATGACAAGGCCAGTCCAAAACAATATAAATCTATATGTTCAATGCCTTACTAGTTTAAGTTATGCAACCAAAATGTCCAAATAGGCATATTTTGAAAATCCATTTAGCCACATAATAATAAACCAAAGGTAAGTGCCTTTCAAAATATCAATGAGAAGATCATGACAGTTCAAATAATGATGGAGGAGTTTTCACGCTTACAGTCGGGAAAACTAAATTGAAACCAATTTGCAAGTGTCGCATGAAATGAAAATATCGTTTATTTGCAAAATGCGACGACAATTTGAAGTTCAGGAGACATACGTGTAGGCAGCTTATAGGACAATGGAAAAAAAATTGAATTGGCTGCCTACATGCCCATAATACCACTGAGTCTGAAGATAGCAACTAAATCCTCTACAGATACAATCCATTCTTCCAACAGTCAAAAATTATTTAAGGTTTCTTGATATGTGACTGGGTCATCACAAAAATTCTATATATACTTGATATTAATTCTTCTTATCTTAGGATAATAAATGAATTAGCTTCTCTTAAGTAGATGGAAGTTATAGTGTGATCATGCATCTCATTCCAGATCTGCAAATTTTTTCATAAACTAGTCTTCATTAATCCAGAGTCAACACTTTATCTATTTCATTACAACTCCAGGTTATCACACACACAGTGGATAATTTAAAAATCTTAGTTTAGTTTATTCATTGGATCAGGTGAGCTCTTAGTTGTATTCATCAAGTGTGTGAAGCATTTAGATTAGATATTCGTGGCTAAGTAAGATGCCAATAAATTATGGAACGTGTTTAACCCTAAAGCTTTTACAGAAAAGAGATATTCTTTGGTGAAATATAAATATGTAATCATTCATTCACAAACCTACTTGTCCATATGAAAACCTTTCGATTGTACTAAGGGAAGTTTGGTTTACAACTTATGTGAAATCTCCAGTGGCTAAAGAACACACAAAACTCAAATAAAACCTATGGTTTAAAGATCTCTCCACATAAATCCATCCAGAAATGCAGCTACAACAAAACAAATAATGAATAGTATACAAATAACTCAACTTACCATGGGAGGTGGGCCCATGCCTTGCCATGTAGTGAGAAAAAAAAACTCAGTAACTCACCAAGTTATAAATAGGAATAATTCGAAACCTATTTAATATCAAATATAAATCCCTAATCTGCTCACAACATATCCATCACAATATGAAGAACGATAAATAAGTAACACAGTCTTTTATTATATTCAGCAAAGGGTATGTACAGATTAGTTTTTACACAGAGCGAATCCCCCTATATATATCAAATTCTAAGTATATCAGGTTACATCGTTTTCCCCTATTCTCATGAAGTCAGGGGTAAAAATGACTCAATGAAGCTAAAATATCTTACTGACCACGATTTCCTCTATCTTAGGAAAATTTTCTACCCATCTTAGATACCGTTCCTGTGCTGAGTTCATGTTAGGATATTTATACACTTAGGAGTTAGCTAATATCTACTTGGTATAATGTTTCGTTAGGTAAAAGTGTGTTTCTTAGTGTGTTTCTTTAGTATGCATTAGTATGAATTTGTAGTTAGGAAATCTGACAATCACGATATGTTCCCGACATAGAGTGATCCGACGGTTCATACTCTCCTCGGTCTTAACAACCATTGATTCGTGCAGTCTATTGGTCCATGATCTCTATTTAAAAATCATGGAGGGTCATTTTATTATGATCGATTGTGAGAAACTCTCTTGTAAAATCCGTCTGTAATCTTTTTCTTTTGCATTAATAAACTGCTCCAAGTGGTCATGTTAGCTGGGGCCGTGGATGTTTCCCCGTAGGGGTTTTACCACATGAAAACATCAGTGTGTTGATCTTTGATCTGGCTATGTGAGTGGTTACTGAAGGTGTCTGTCCTTTGTTGGAATACCTATGTTGTCGAACATGGTATCAGAGCCTATTTGAAGATCCTCTCCTGTTGTAGATCGAGATCGCGAAGTCGAGTTGCCTAATTTCCATTTTCTATCATTTACGTACATTTATGGGATGAAAGGACTATTCCATTACGTCCGGAGCACTTGTTTCATTTAAGAATACTTTTCTTTTCACTCGAAAAGGTTTCTGTTTGCCCAAGATATGACCATTACAGTCAGATCCTGAGTTATAAAGCTTGAATACGCATTTTTTAAATTTTTGCAGAGTAGTATTTTGGTTTTATTTCAGTTTTTTATTATTTATTTCTAGGTTGCTACTCTTTTAGATCTACATATGCTATTTGCCTCACGCCCTGTGCGATATTGACAAATCAGAAATAGATAGGAAAATGTGCATCTTCCGGGTAAGCTAACCGAGATCTAACCCTTGTTGCCATCGAGAAGCAAAATTTTTTCCTTGTGTGAAAAGAGTTTTTTTTTAGCATGCTCTCCAAGGTCATCTTCAACAACTTCAACAAAAACAAAAACAAAAACAACAACAACAACAATCCTCCTTCTGAACATTACAGTATGTTTTTCTAGACCATTTGGTTAAAAGTTGCCTTATTAAGTAAGAGGTCTTGAGTTCAAGTCTCTCTTTTGTTACTTTTTTTGAAAACGTTCATGCTAAAATTGTAAAGTGTATTTCACTTCAAGTATAAAAGTGAATCACTATAAGTAGCTTTAATATTTTATTTTAGAGTTATTTATTTTGCATTAAGTAACTTCATTGTAAAAGTGATCCCCACTTCTCTTTATAAAAGTGGGTCACTTCATAAAACAAATTACACCACCACATGGTCCTTTGGTTATCTTTTATGCCTTTTTTAAAAAGGGCACAACTCTCACATCCGAAGTCCATTTTAAGTGTTGTTTTTTTAAAACCACATAACTTTTCGAGGTCTTTCCATTCAGATCATTAGTTTCAATTTTTAAATTTATATTATCCGCATATTTAATATGGCTTCTACAAGTAATCTCTTACTTACCATCACGAACTACTTCAAATGGAAATCTCATATGGAGGATTTATTAAGAAGTAAAGTTTTGTACTGGATTACCTTGGGAAAGGAAACAACACCCATTGATGCTGATAAGAAAGCCAAATGGGATAATAGGAATGATGAAGCACTTGGATTAATCAAAATGTCCATCTCTCATGATTTAAGGTTCCACCTTCAAACAATCGATAAACCCAAAGAAGCTTGGGAAAAGATTGAATCTGTGTTTGGTAAACACAATATTATTCGAGCACAACAATTAGAAAATCAATTACTAACTTTAAGTCCAAGTGATTTTTCTTGCATTAAAGACTATCTATCTAAGTTTAAAACACTTAGAACTTTATGTGAAGAATGTAAGATAAATATAGACTAAGATCGTTGCATCTATCTTATTCTTTCTAAACTAGGTAGTGCATATTTTGTGTTTGTATCTACCTTTTATGCCGTGCAAGAGGCTCTAGGGATAGCTTATCAAAAACCCACTCTTGAGAACTTTTGTGATTCTTTGATTAGAGAGAAAGATAAGCTAGTACAACTTGGAGTGATCAACACTGTAGGTACCTCAAACAAAGCCTTAGTTGTCCATCAGAAAGATAAACCCAAGAATCCCAAGAAGCAACATCATCATCACAACAACAAGCAATATAAGGGTCCCAAACCCACTCAGATAGCTTCTGCTCCTAATGGTGATAAATGAGAAAAATATAAAAGTAAGAAGACTGAAAAACATTGCAACTTTTGTGATAAATATGGTCATGATGAGTCCAAATGTTTCAAGAAGATGGTAGATTTGGAAGTAGCGATGAAGAAGCACAACATCAGTATTGATTCTACTTATTCTTCTTCTTCTCATGGACATGCACTTTCAGCGTATAGTTTCTCCTTCAATACAACTTCTACTTCTACTTCTAATGAGTGGATTATTGATTTTGGAGCATCTTATCATATGGCTAAGGATAGAGACATATTTTCTACTCTAAATGAATGTAACACCAAGAAAATATGTGTTGGTGATGATAGATCTCTTAGTGTTGAAGGATCTGGAATAGTTCAAGTAGAAGATGGTCATTTCAATGATGTATTATGTGTTCCAAGTCTTTCTTGTAACCTTCTATCAGTATATCAAATCACTCATTCGGGAGAAGGTAAAACCATGGAGTTTTCACCTCACCAAGTTGTAATCAAGGATCTAAAATATCCTTAGCATGTTCTTGCAACTGAAATTGTTGATGATATTACCAGGTTGTACAAGTTTGACAACTTTGGGTCATCATCTTTTTCATCAGTTTTTGTTGCTCATGGCGATGACTTGAGCAAACTTTGGCATGAGTGGTTTGGTCATATAAACTATCGTTCATTGCAGCAACTATGTAATCAACAAATGGTGACTGGTCTTCCTCTTGTTTCATGCAGAGATGTTGTTTGTGTCGGTTGTGTTCTCAGAAAACATCATCGGGATAGTTTTGAAAAACATGCCTCTTGGTATGCCTTGGGTCCTTTGTAGCTTGTTCACAGTGATTTGTGTGGTCCACTTTCTTCTCCGTCTTTTTCTGAGTGCAAGTATTTCTTAACTTTCATTGATGAATTTTCCAGACGTACTTGGGTTTACTTCATAAAACTTAAGAGCCAAGTTTTTGACAAGTTTTTGGCCTACAAGGTCCCTGTAGAAAACCAATATGGACATCAAATTCAAAGTTTAAGAACATATAATGGAGGCGAATATGTGAACAATAATTTTACATTTTACTGAACTACATAGGGAATCCAAATGCAATACACTGTTCCATATATACCACAAAAAAATGGTGTTGCTGAGAGAAAGAATCACACATTAAAAGAAATGTCTAATTGTATGATCCAATCTAATGGATTAAGTCTAAAGTATTGGGCGAAAGCCATCAACTCTGCAACTTACATAGTAAATCTCACTCCCACAAAGGCTCTTAAAAATATAACACCGGAAGAAAATTGGAATAAAACTAAACCAGATGTAAGTCACTTCCATGTATTTGGTAGTATAGCATGGGCTCACATTCCTGATGAGAAAAGGAAAGCATTGAAGTCTAAAAGTGAGAAGTGTATATTTGTTGGTTATTATGAATATGTCAAAGGTTATAGGCTTCTTCAAACACATTGTAATGAAGTTATTATTAGAAGAGATGTTAAATTTGATGAAAATCTCTTGGCCTGTTGTTGGCACAGGGGTAGACCCAAGGTTCACTCCAAGAGCGCACCAACAAGCCCTAGCTATTGGCCCTTTCGGTAGCACTTGTGAAGAAGATGCAATCTCACCCAAAGAAGCTATGAGGGGGTTGTAGAATGGAGATGTCTACAACTAGGGGAATATCAAGTGGATCTAGTACAACATTAACACAACATGCATCTATCACTTATCTAGATAGATCTATCCTACGCAACTATAGATCTGATCTAACACAGTAATGTAAATAACAATATAACAACAACAGAGATCAAAGCATCAATCACACACACAACACAAGAGATACATGGTCCACCCTCTCTCTGGGGCTACATCCACAGAACTGTGCTTATGATTTATTAAGTTAAAGCATAAAGTTCTTGTCTGCGCTCTTAGCTAGCATATCTTCTTTCTTCTCCCCTCTTTCTCTCCCCTTCCTGTGCACCCAGCTGTAGGACTTGACCTTCGCACACAGTTGAATATCTTACAATACCAAAACACTTCTCTCTCACAATACAACAATCTCTCACCACAACAATAGAGCTAGATCAACAACAATATCGTACCAACCCAACCTAGGTCCTCTTGACCTTTATTTATACATTACAATACTTCACGGATAGCCTTAGGCCGAAACCTAGGTGTCAAAACTCTAGATACCCAAACCCTAGGTGTCTAAAACCCTAGGTCAACTTGACCAACTTTTTTCAGGCTTCACCAACCTGTCTTTCCTTCCTTCTCGCATGGTGATCCAAAGAATCCAATGGTGGATTTTTTCACTTTCTAAGTTGTCCACGATCCTTCTCCCTTGCTGACCTGTCAACCTTGATCTTCTCATCCAATGGCTTGCTTTCCCATACTTTTCTCCATCTTTTCTACTCTTCTTCTCACTTCGACCCAGTGACAGTCACTGTGTCTCCCACGAAGTTCAATTTTCTCCTTTTCTTCCTTGTTCTTCACTTCCTTCCATAACCAAGGGCCAACAGGCCCCCAACACTCACCTGTGACTAGTCCCAAGGCACTTAGGATCTGATCCCTCTGCTTTTCTTTGACTTAGGACTGCGCAATGCAGCCTTTTTTTTCTGCTTTATGCCTCCATCCCATCCTTGTGTAGACTATATTTTCTATGTCTGGTACCTAGTTTCAACTGCACCTGGTACCTAGACCCTTTTCATGCTTCTTTTATTGAGAGTTGTGAGGTAGTTGATTTTCATAGTACAACTTCAGTTGACTCCCATTCACCAATCCTTCCTTCCATTCTCGATTCAATGTCTTCAGCTGCACAACTCCTCCTTCTGTAACATAGGTGATCTCATATGGTCGTAGCCAGTGCGTTATGAACTTCCCAGGGTGTTTTATAAACTTATTGTCATACACCAACACTAATTCACCTTGCTTGAATGACTTCTTCTTGATGTCTCTATCATGATAGGTCTTCTCTCGTTCCTTCTGAACTTGCTAGTGGAATCCTGCAATGAATTTTCCTTCTTCCAGTTCAACCAACTGCGCAAGCCGATCACGAACAACGCCAATGTCATCCATGTCTATGAATGCAACAATTCTTAGGCTTGGCGCCAAGTATTCCATCAGGACAACAACTTTAAGACCATAAACCAACTTGAAAGGGGTCTGCATTGTTAACTTCTTGCAATTGGTTCTATAGGCCCATAGTACTATAGGTACTTTTAGATCCCAGTCATCCCTATTCACACTGCAATTTTTTGTCAATGTTATCTCCAAGATTTTGTTGAATGCTTCAACTATCCCATTTGCTTGTGGATGGTAATGTGTACTCTTATGATGGTGGACTGCAAATTCTTCAACCAGGGCTTCCAATGTCTTATTGATGAAGTGTGTTCCTTGATCACTCATAAGGATCTTGGGGCATCCAAACCTGGTTATTATGTCATCAAATATGAAATGCACAATTGTAGTTGCACTACAGTACTTAAATACTCTTGCTTCAGCCCATCTAGTCAGGTTTTATGTTGGAGTAATTATGTACCTTGCTCCTGTGCGCTTTCCTGGTGGGTTTATGGGTCCCACGAAGTCAATGGCCCACTTTTCAAATGCTTGTCGGGTCATCTGTGATGATATTGGTATTTCATCTCTTTGGGATGGTTTTACAACTCTCTGGCATACATCACAGGTTCTAGCGTAATATTTAACATCTCTATATGAGGTAGGCCACCAAAGGCTAGCTCGTAGAACCTTCTGCATAGTTTCTTTCTCTACGTAATGTCCTCCTGCGATGCTTTTGTGAGCTTCTGCGAGGATCATTGGGCACTCCACCTCCATAACACATCTTATTAGTATCTCATCAAGTCCCATCTTGTATAACTGACCATCTATCAGTGAGAAGTCTACAGCACGCACCACTAGATATTTCTTTTAGGGAACTGTATAATCACTTGGTGCCATTCTTGTTCACAGGAAATGGACTATGTTTGCGAAGTGGTCATCAATATTTCTAATGGTGAGAAGCTCTGCATCCGGTAGTTTATCCTCCAAACTGGTGGGTTCTTTGTCATGATCCAACCTCGACAAGTGGTTAGGGCCCTTGTTCATTCTTATTGACTTAACGATGATCTCAAAATCATATTCTTGAAATAGAAGAAGCCATCTGCATATCCACGCCCCCAAAACTGTCTTGTTGACTAGGTACTTAAACATGGAGTGATATGTGAACATTTTGAAGTGTCCTCCCAAGAAGTAGTGGTGGAATTTTTGCAGCGCATACACGATGGATAATCCTTCTCTCTCTGTAGTGGTGTAATTAATTTCAGCTGTACATAACTTCCTGCTAGAAAAAGCTAATAGATGGTCGATGTCCCCTTCTCTAGGTTGTACTAGTACTACTCCTAATGCAATAGATGACGCATTGACATGCACGTGAAATTCTTTTCTCCAATCTAGAAAAACCAGAATGGGCACAACGACCATCTTCTGTTTCAGTGTGTCAAATCTCTGCTGGCATTCGTCTATCCAACCAAACTGGCAATCCTTCTTCAACATCTTCTCCATCAGTGTTGTAATTTGGGCATAGCCTTTAATTAATTTCCTATAATAGCTAGTATGTCCCAACGCAGTGTGCAATTGTTTGACTGAAGTAGGCAGTGGTAAATCAACTATAATTACAATTTTTGATGGATCAACCAACAATCCCTGCTTGCATACAATATGGCCTAATAATACTCCAAATGGTGAGAAGAAGATGCACTTCTTCAGATTTAAAGAAATTTGACACTGCATGCATTTATTCAACATTAGCCTTAGACATTCAATATGGATTTTCAACAAACTAAACACAGTCCAGTCATCAAAATATGCTTCTAAAAATTTGTGCAAAAACTCTTTGAACGCTTCAACTACCACCCTGGAAAAAATGGTTGGGGCATTGTTCAGTCCGAATGGCATTACTGTATATTGGTAGGATCCCCATTCTGTGGCAAACATGATCTTGTGGCAGTCTTCCTTGGCGATATGGATCTGATGGTATCTTGAAAAGCCATCTTTGAAAGAGTATACCTCATGGCCTCCCACATTGTCTAATACTTCATCAGTGAATGGTGTAGGGAAAGGGCCATGCAGACAAGCATCATTCAACTTCCTAAGGTCCACACATATTGTGATTTCTCCCGTCTTCTTGTCTTGTACCACCATAGGGCTGATCCACTCCGACTCTTTGACAAGTTCTATAATCCCTTGTTATAGGACAAATCGGTATGTGCGAACACTAACAGATCTCCCTAGATCCACCTAGATCTAGAACAAAACAGGACATGGCATAACACATTCCCTAAGTCATAATCATTGAATTTGTCATCAAAGAAGGAATAAGTGACGTACCTTTAGATATCGCTTCCTTATGTATTTATTGCCCCTGTTTCTCTTTGGTGGTCTTGTAATGTCAGATCTGCAATGACACAAATTGACCAAAGTGAAAGAAACAATAATAAATTCAATGAAGACCTAAAAATCTGATCAAGGAGTCATGTAATAAAATAAGAGTGATTTTATGGGAAAGGGACATGCCACTATATTATATTAAATGAAAGTAGAAGATACAACCAGATCACCTTGATGTTGCAAGCTTCCTTTCGATGGGCCTTTGTTCCAACACACACACTTGCTCCAAACTTGCATGAAGAAGATCCACTATGGCTTGATGGACAAATGGAGGCCTCAAGCATCAATTTAAATAGGACTTCTCACACAATTATGAAACTATTATTTCATCAATTCTTTGTTCAATCTTGCTTAACCTCTTCCATGAGAAACCTTTCAATATATAGGAGAAGAAGAGATGGTTAAAGGGATGAGGATGATCCCACTAAATATGAGAAGTCAATAGGATGCCAACCATGTGAATGCCAACTCATTTTCTAGAAGATCCTCTTATAGAACCTTTGTAACCTCTTCTTCCTTTTTTAACTTTGAAAACGGTTCGCACCCTGTCTATAGAGAAAACTGCAAACCCCTCGCAATCCAGGTATAGTGCAACCTGCGAGAATCAGGGTTTTCACATCCTGTAACATATGCAGCCTGCGGACTCACTATAAAAATATGTTTCGTAGAGGAAGACAACAATCACTTTTCTCAGGTAAAAAGTCCTCATGAGATCCTGAACACATCACTATAGAGACATCACCAAGATGACCAAAATAATGTGTAACAGAATGCCCCCCAAAGTATGAGGCTAGAACTTGTGACAACCAAAATACTTTGTAAAATGAGTGTGTGTCTCAGAAACAAGGATCACACCTTATCAAAAAACTGCAAACAATCAAGCATCTGCAGAATATAATACCAGTTCTGAGGTAGGCATTCCCATGCTTAGACTACAAGTGAATGAAATCAAAAGTGTAGGCCATGGCCACCAATCATACACCATGGATCCATTTCATCAAAATGCTACATAGCCACCAGGAATACACTATGGATCTATGTGTTAGAAGACTCAGATTATGACATAGTCACGTGACATACGAAGTGGATCTATGTGTCAATACAAATCATAAATACTCCATCGCAACTTGGACCAAAAAAATGAGACCCAGAGTATTCAATCCCATCATCTGAAAGTACGAATCTAGCCATGTGATTACATGTGTTGAAGTCGAACATGGTAGAAACCACTTGATTACCAGTCATTGATGAAAATCGTTAACAAGTGCAAGAAAAATCACCATTGATGTCAATGACTCCCAAGGTACCCAAGTACAATCTGAACGAATGTGAATAAATGATTTGAAGTCGAAAACTCGGCGAAATATCTCGATCAGGAACCAATGATGTGAATCCACTGTCGAAAGCGAAGAGACCTTCCATTAAGGCATGAAGGTTCTAAGGTACTAAATGATTCCTAAGTCTTATTCCCTGATAATGAGCTGGAGTCGACAGGAAAAGACTCGTCACAGGAGGGCCTTGATGTATCCCCCATCAATGACATGAAATAAGTAACAGATTTTAGGGTAATTCAAAGTATGAATATGATTTGAAACTAACACAGGGAATGCCGACATGGTAATAATTGACAACTGCAGATGGCCGACTCAATGGAGGGCTTGTTTGGACTTCTCTTGAACATATGAATGACATGATGATGGTGTTGACAGCATTGACTCAAAGATGACCCAAGATATGACCTTGTAGAGAGTCAGATGAGAGACAAATGGATTTCCCAAACCAGATTCAAATGATGAACAGGGGGTGTCATGTTCAAGAGGGATGCTTACTGCCATTGATACAAATATGAAGGCACACCCCTTTCCCAAAATTTCCCCAACCATTTCTAGCAAGTACCTCTTTATTTTTACACAAGCTTGAGGAGGATAACATATGCTTGTTGATGTAAGATCATCCTTCGGATGAGTCCCTTGGAGTATATTTAGTGAACCCTAGGAAGGAGTGGTTCGGTCCCATAAGGGCCTTTCGATGATTTTTTAACGAATCCAAAGATAGAAAACTCGGGGTTTTTTCATGTTTTGAGAGTCTGAAAAACACTTAAATAGAACTCTCCCAGTTCTTTTTTCTTAAATTAGTTCGACGAGACCAAAAAAGTGATAAACTATTGCCCATTGAACGTTTTCTTCAAATACTTTTACGAGCGTGAAAAGGACAACATCGCTCGACAATATTTTTGTTTTTATGGAGCGTGAAAATAGCTTAAAGGATACTCCCTAATTTTCTTTGTTTTCGTGTTACCATGACGAGTACAAAAAGATGACAAAAGTATACTCGGTTGCATTCTCATGTATTTTCGAGCACGAGAACAAATGAAGACTGAGCTTGAGGTTTTCCCTACAAAACCCTAAAAAGGTATTCGTACATGTGACGGATAAAAATGAAAAAATGCTCGTACACCATCGTTCGGGCTTCTAGGTCCTCTATCTATGAAAAACCATACTCACAAAGCCATTAGGGTATTAGGTTTTTAGGAAAAATAATAAAAATAATATAAAAATCAATGAAAAATAGTAAAAAGGTGAATAAATATGGGTGAAAAATTCTTTTTACGATTTCATTGTTACTTTGTCAAAAAACTTGTCCAACACACTCCTTTTTTCCCAAATTTCTTATGTTGATTGCAAGAGGTACAAGCGGTCATTCAACAAATGGTTTCGTCCAACGGGGTAATCTCTTGATTCTTCAACTTTTCCATGGATTAAATTTGATTTTTATTGGAAATTTTTAGTGTTTTAGTCCATTTTGGGGCCGGTAGGTTCGTGCAGGCATTCTTGTAGGTGGGCCATTCGAAACCTATGAGAAAATAAGGTTTTCACAGGTGGGATTTAGCACACCTATGAGAATCTTACACTGCATAAAAGCTTCACCTGCAAGGGTCGAAAAGTGTAATTTTGTGTATGTTTTTGCTCAATAAAAATATTCAAGAGGTAAAATCGAGTTGTTAACTTCCTTCTCATGGCTCCATAACAGGTATTGATCATCAAGATGTTGGAATGGAGGGAAAGATAACATGAGGAGGATGATTCCATTGCTATAAATGATCTAGGTACAGTTGCTGCTCTCCGAAAATGTGGGATCCTAAAAATTTTCAAGATCCAGGGCATGAGAGACCAACTCAGGTTGCTAGAGTACCTGGTCCACATGTGGGATGTGGATCAATAGGTATTTCATGTAGGGGTCCACACTCTTTCACTAGATATCGAGGATATCTATTTTTTGATGGGATTTTCATGACGTGGATCCCATGTGAATCTGACCGGAGGTAGAGGCAGTGGTCTTCCTATGAGTGAGTATGTTCGCATATGTTGTGTTCCTGAGGTGAAGAGAAGCAAGAGTAAAGTTTCCATCTGGGGTGTCTGATATCTAACCCTACCAACTATCTTGTTTACCATTCCACGCATGGTCGGGAGCACAGATCCACACATGGATCTCTAGAGCTATTTCTAGTATGCAATAGAGTGCACAAAGCCTCTGGTTTTTAACTGGTCGGACGCAGTTCTTCGCAGCATGAAGAGGCAACTGACAAAGTGCAGAATGGGTGACCTGAAATAGTTTGGGTACAGGTCGATTTTGGTGTATTTCTTCCTTGAGAGGGTTCCACTACTACATATACAGGTATATTGGGGTTTACTGGCCCCATGGGATCCGAGGATGGTGAGGTGGTGTAACCTCATGGTTCGACACATAGCAGGCCCTATATTCAAATATAACGATTCATTTTTTGACTGGTTGAGGCACCAAAGGGTGATGGTCGATGACTATGCCTATGTTGGCTTGGATTTCCAAGGAGATCCGGATTTGGTTCTTCCTGAGGATGCTCAATGGGGTGACTTAGGTAAGAAGTACACATTTTTTTTTTAATGTTTTTGTAAATTTTATTATATAAAATGTTTTTTTTGTTTTTGATCCAAGGACTAATAAAAAATCTCTTTTGATGACATAGATGTGGGGCCATATTGACCTCCAGGAACATCTCCCATTCAGAGATGAGGGGAAGTGGCTCTAGTGGTAGGATGGGATGCTGAGGACTACGAGGCAATTGAACATAACTTAGAGGGATTGATTGTAGATGTCCCAGACATCTCTATTGGGGAGATCCCGAGATGCTATCAGTGCCATACTGTGGGCATGTCTGAGTCTATTAGTCGACTGCTCCATAGGGTAGCATGAGCAGTTGTATGTTACTGTGAGAGTCATCCGTGATGCTATTTTGTAGAAGACATAGGCTTCATATTTTGATATTTTGTTCTTTGGACAAAAACTTTTTGTAAAACTTTTGATCAT
>ML778030.1:571093-600297 GCA_009831015.1 Picea engelmannii
ACATGCAGCTTCTACCAGATTATTTTTCTTTGTATAATACATGTGATGTGTGATTGGATTTATAAATTTCTCAGTTGTTTGTCTAACACATAATTATCTAATGCATCAGTTAATGTATTTAGACATCTAGGAATGTGTTGATACTCAATATAATCAAAATAATGTTCCAAGAGGGGAATTCGTAAATATACCCATAGCAAAGTAGGAATCCAGATAGCATAGACATTACTTAACTGTAGCACTACTAGCTACAAATCAAGTCGTATAACAAGGCTATGAATCCTGAGTGAGATAGCATCGATCAATAATTTGATGACTGCATTATACTCTGCGATATTATTGGTTGTGGGACTAAGGAAAACACCGTGTAGACTGATAAGTTCATTTGTAGGTGCATAAATTGTCCATGTAGCAGAAGCTAGGTTCTGAGTACTATGAATAGCGCCATCGGCAAAGCCAATGTGGGGTAGCGAAGGCTCTGACATATGGAAACCAAGCACAACACAAGGTAAATAGTTGAGGGTAGAAACCAAATAACGAAAAAGCACACTAAAGTAACACGCAAGAGTATGATATAATAAAATACAAGTACTCATGCACAAATGACCTACGCATAGTACTTCTTTAAGTAAAGCCCATTTCTAGGTTCACTCAAAGGAATTCCATCATAATCTACTAACTCGTAAGCTCCCTTCTCCAACATTCGTTTGACGATGTAAGGGCCTCGCCACATAGCCTCTAATTTTCCAGCACCTAGCAAATCATGATCTTGTTCATAGAGGAGAACTAGATCACCCTCAGAGAAAACATGTGGTTTGACATGCTTGTCATATTGGGCTTTGATATGTTTCTTCTGGGTTTCAATAACTAGGGTGGCATCATGACGGGTTTCATCTAATTGCATAAGATACAATAGACGTTCTTCTTCAATAGAGGTGTTTGGGAGAATTTCAATGGCTAGTTTCAATGACGATATCTCACATTCAATTGATAGAACAACTTCTAAACCATACACTAATTGGAAGGGTGTAAACCCCGTGGAAGACTTCACGGATGTCCGATAGGCCCAAAATGCTGAGAAAAACATATCGTGCCAACTCATTTTGTGAATTCCTATAATCCGTTGAAGCATAGTGATAAGAACCTTGTTGATTGCTTTGACTTGGCCATTGGCCTATGGATAGTAGGGGGTTGAGATTTCATGGCGAAGACCCAACTTTTCTGTAAGTTCAGACATCATGAAGCTTCAAAAGTGGCTACCGTGATCGATGACGATAGACTGTGGGATTCCAAATCATGTAATGATGTGATTGAATATGAATAGGGCTATAGTTTTTCCTGTGTTGTCAAATGTAGGCATCGCCTCGGCCCATTTCGTGAAATAATCCATGGCTACGATAATGTATCCATGCCCCCTGGATGAGTGAGGGTTACAAGTCATGAAATTGATACCCCATTTAGCGAAAGGTATGATAGAAACTACATGGTGTAAGGGAGTGGGATGAGATCGTATCTTATTATTATGTGTTTGGCAAGCATGGATTTTCTGAACAATAGTTATACAATCTTTAAATAAAGAAGGCCAGAAGTACCCTGCTCGCAAGATATTTTGCGTAGTGGCATACCCGGACATATGATCACCACATGCTTAAGAGTGGAAATCATTCAAAGCTTTCTCATCCTCATCAAAGGTGAGACAACGTCAGAATATAGATTAAACACCACGGTGATAAAGAGTGTCACCAAGAATGATTTATTGACAGGCTTGATAGCGGATGCGACAGTAGTCTATACTAGAGAGGTTGGGTCGGAAGGTTTGAGTCTGGAGATAAATGATAATATATCCATACCAAGCATCATCAGAACTGATTAGAAAAAGGGATTCATCAGGTAAAGACTCCTCTACCACATTTTTCATCTCAGTGGAGGGAAGGTCACATATTAGTTCAGCAAAGACCAGGGATTTCATCGACTTAGCACATTGAAACTCTAAGTTGAACTCTTGGAGGATGATGATCCATTTGGATTACTTTCCCCCAAGAAATTGGCATGTAAGGATGTGTTTCATAGGGTTGCAAGCATAAGTGACGGTGGTCTTGCGTAATAGAATGTAGTGCCGAAAACGTTGGATAGATTGAACGACTGCCAAGGCCAGTTTTTACGTATGTAGGTATTTGGCTTCGATAGTCGTGAAACTCTGACTCAAATAGTAGATTACATGTGAATCATGTGAATCATATTCTTGGACTAGAACCATAGCAATGGTAGAGTCTGAGGCTGCGATATAGAGGAAATAATCTCGACTGTAATTCGGTGGGAAAAGTAGTGGTGTACGTGTAAGGGAAATCTTTAAAGATTCGAAGGCTTTATTTGCAGGCTCATCCCAGATGAATGTAGAACCTTTCTTTAACAATTGAGTAAATCCCAATGTTAACTCAACATAATTTGGGATGAAATGACGCAAAAATTTTGCCTTCCCTTGCAAATTTTGAAGTTGGCGTAAGGTAGAAGGAGGAGGTAAATTAAGAATGGCCTCAACCTTCAGAGGATCCACCCTAATTCCCTGACGTGACACAAAAAACCCAGAAGTCGGCTGGATTCCACAAAACAAACACATTTATGTGGGTTTAACCATATAGGTTAGTGGTGACAGCAAAGGAAAATGGCTCGAAGGTGGGCCGGGTAGTCTTGGTGGCGCATGGAATGTGCTGGTAGATCATCAAGATAATGTTGTACTATGTGTTTTATATCATGGAAAGTATAGGACATGGCTCGCTGAAAAGTCACGCTAGCGTTCTTTAGACTGAAAGGGAGTTTTCGATAGTCGAAAGTACCCCAAGGACAAATAAAAGAGGTTTTATGTTGATCCGCGGGTAAAATGTTGATCTGATTATAGCCGGAGAAACCGCCCATTAATGAGAATATTTCACTCCTGGCACAATCATCTACGATATGGTCAACAAAAGGGATTGGAAAGTTGTCTTTGGGACAAGATTGATTAATATCCCTGTAATCAATGTAAACACGGATGGGGCATTTTTTTTTATTGACTGGAACAAGATTGGATACCCAATCGGTTAAAGCCACAGGATAAATAAAACCGTCTGTGAAAAGTTTTTCAAATTCGAGTTTAATAGCTGCGACTTTACAAGGGTGGACTGGGCGAAGCCTCTGCTGAATGGGTTTATCATTCAATTATGTCTTGATCTCATGTACAACAATATCAGGGTTAATACCCAACATCTCTTCGTAACTCCAAGCGAAGACATCACATAATTCTTGAAAAATATCTTTGTAGGTGACGACTTTGTCATTGGAACAAGCGACTCCTATATGAACATTTTCGACAATCCTGAGCTTAATAGAGATGTCGAGTAGAATAGTGGCTAAAATATTACTTAGGTTCCCCTCTTAAAGCACGTTGTGGGTAGACATAGGAACCGAGGAAGTGATAACAAAGGTCTATGGAGTCAAAATCCGTTGGTAGTTCTTTATGGTGTGCTGTTCGAGGAAGAGGATGGAACAATGATGCCCATTGTCCCATGGGGTATCTTCCATGGACATAACTAACATACTCATCTCGTCCATCTGAAAAATGATGTGAAACAAATCAGGAGATGAATCACCAATAGAGGGGGTAGAAGGGGTTGCCGATTGAATAGCCTAATATGTGGATTCAACCACACTCAAAGGAATTTGTTCGCCATAGCGAAGACAATCACTAGGGTTGGGTACTATCAATGGGTCATGAGACGCAGGGGATTCTCGAACAGAAGTGGAAATCATGTTGATCGAGGCGACAAACAGAGGGGGAATGTCAGGCGATGGGATTGGAAATGTACCCATCAAAGTAGAATCTTTAAGAAGACCCACGCCGACATTCTCGTACCAGGGGGTGTTTTCGAAATGAAAGGCACATTGCTAGTATGAGAATCAGAGTTAAAGAAGGCTAGTTGATCGACAGTAACCACTTTTGCTTGGTGTGGGAAACATAACACACAGAAAAGCGTGGAGACAATGGCATGCATGGAATCAATCCAACTACGGCCAAGTAAGAGGTTGTAATCAAGAGGTGCATCGAAGGCCTCAACTTCAACGTTGACCGTTTTGCCTTCTAACATAATAGGAAATGAAGGAAGAACACCATAGGGTTTAAATCCATAGCCATTAAAGGCCTTGAGAGTGTTGTGTGATTTAGTAAGAGGAGGAGAACCATTGACTCTCCAGCAAGTGATAGACATGACGCACGTGAAGGACCCCTCGTCAATGATGGTCCAACAGATATTTTTGGTTTCAACGACAACTTGTATTTGAAACGCTAGTTGAGGAGGTAGTCTTGGAATGTGGTCTTCTAGGTCAAAGATTACCAAGTTTGTATCCATGGGATTTATTCCACTGATATCCTTTAACAGTTCCTTCCGTTACATGGGGAAACTTTGAAGGACTTCAAGAGATGACATCATGGAGGGTGCTTGTGCAAGATCTTCTGTAATGTTGTAGTTTTGGGTAACACACGCGTGAGAGCTGAAGGTAGACTTTCGAACAATGCCCTTTGTAGGACAGCGGAGGACTGTATCAAGGCTTAGTCATTCAAGATGAAGAGGACCATTGGGAGTTAAATTCATGGGATTCGGTTGTACCAACGAAGGTGGTGTATCATCAACTTTCTCCTTGGAGGGAGACTAATCTTTGGCCTGAGTGGTGATAGCAATGTCGTTTTTCTTTGAATCACCCGTTCACATCAGGATGTATGAAGTAGTAAAAGTGGAGGGTTGGTCATGAATGACCAATTGGGCCTACTACTGAGAAGGGAAAGGTTGTGACAAGACGACAGGTGTAGGAGGTTTCGGGGTCCCTTGAAGGAACTTAGTGACTTTGACTCGTCTCGGACAATCTTTCGTGTAGTGATCATCACCACATATAAGACATGGATATCACAGTTTACGATTATCCTTATCATCAATAGGTTTTGTTTTAGTTTTTTCAGATTGGGGGTTATTTTTATCCTCCTTGTTCTTACCCTTTCCTGTTTCGAATTTATTTTTACCGACAGAGGTAGATTGAATGGAGTTCACCTCATAAGTCTTGTCAGTGGAAGGGGTAGGAGTCGGATCATTATGTACATTATAAGAAGAAGACTTGGGGTTGGTGTGAGAGGTTGACATAGATTTGGCGTCAGTGGAGAAAGTGCCAATCACACCGTCAACAGCATGAGAAGTGGTCGAGGTGGTTGATGTAGCTGTGGTGGAAGGATGAGGAGCGTCAGGGAGTAAGTCGTAAAGGGTACCCATTTGTGAATAAACGAGGTCGAGGTACTGAGCACGATTGATCGCTTGCTCTTTGGTGACAACTCCACCCATGGAAATGTCTTTAGAGATGTCATTCACGAAGGATTTCGTGCACCATTCTACCAATAACTAATCGGGAAGATTGAGTTTGATTAAATGTCTTCGTCGTCTCCACTCATGTATGTGATCAGAGATATGAGTGGCTTTACTTTTATTGAAACAACTCAAGATCTCGGTTCCCATTTCATAATGGATTGGCAACTGGTAGTGGATGAGGAAAGCCATGGCGAGGGTATTAAAGTCAGTGAAGAAGCCTCGCGGTAATTCGATATGCCACTTTGCATCTGAACTGATAAGGGTTCGTTGGAAGAGTCTTAACCTAATGGAGTCATCCATCAAGGAGTTGGATGAACACCAAAGGTGAAAAGTCATTACGTGGTTGTTTGGATCCTCTCCCCGTTTGCCATCAAACTTGGGAATGTTTGATGGTAGCTTGGCCGGTATAATGGGCCAATGGGGAGAATGAAGGATGGGGTCGTTCAAGAACCTAGACAAATCAGGAAGTTCCAAAGTGGCCAGAAAGGGTAATTGTCTATTCACATGAGGGTACTGGTGACTTTGGGGAGGAAGTCCCATAGGTATACTAGTCGGACCATAAGTTGTTTGCATATAATGCGAATATTTGGGTAGATTCGGTTGTTGGTGTGGAGGCATGTAGCCCATAGGGTTGTAATGGTTAGGAATATTCCCTTGAACAGGGACATTAGGCTGAACATTTAAACCCCAAATGGGATTAGGCAGACCTGGGTATGGATGGCCTACACTAGGGGGTATGAAAGAGTTGGCTTGAGGCTGTTGCCCCCCATTCGATTGAGAATTACCTTGGGTAAGATAGTTCCAATATTGGGCCAAGGTTGCAGGTATATTCTGCCCATAAGGTGGGGTAGTTGGGGGTTGTCCTCCAACTGGGGGTTGTGTCCCAATTGGGAATTGACCTCCATATGGGGGTTGTGTCCCAATATGGGTTTGGCCTCTAGGTGGGGGTTGTCCTCCAACTGGGGGTGGTGTCCCGATTGGGATTTGACCTCTGTATGGGGGTGGTGTCCCAATATGGGTTTGGCCTCCAGGTGGGGGTTGGCCCCTAAAGTTAAATTGTCCACCAACAATAATCTGATAATTATGTGTGAAAGACCGAGTAGTGCCACTAGGGTCGGCTCCGCTGGAAAAAAGTGGATAAGACCCTTCGGAGGGGACATGAGGAAGTGTCAGAATAAAACCGACAATAGTATTGTGTCTAGGAGGGGGAAAAACTCCAGAATCTCTGGATGGACCCTGAGTAGGGTTAGGGATAGAAGCATTTAACACATTATACCCAGGGGGAAGGGGCGGGGTAGGTCTAGGTGAAAGTGGTATGTCAATGGGAGCTTGGTTATCCACTGTATTCCCAGTGGGAATATTCGTAGCATTTCAGACCATTATAGAATGAGCCATTTGAAGGGGGATGGTCGAGTTAGGGTCAACTGACTAGGTGTCTAATCCAAAAAAGATCTAGGCTATCGTAAGGATGGTCGGTTCTACAGGTATTGCATATGTATCAGACGTTTCGGGTAAGTCGGCTTTGACATATATATTGACACTTGTTTGTGGGATGAAAATATCCCGCACAGTATGGGGTGGGGTTTGAAAAGTGTCAGTAGTCCAAAAAGGATCCTGGCCTTCAGGTCCTGTGAAAGGTCTGGTCGCTATTCCAGAAGTTTTAACAACAAGATCTTCGAATGAATTTGTCCAGAGAATACATCTCATGGAACCGAGAGGAAGTCAGAGAGATTCTATAGAATCAGAAATTCGGAACTGGTCTAGAGAGTCAGTTATTTCCACTCTTGGAGTGGCAATGTCTTGGACATCACTCTATTGAGGAGAGCCCTCCAGTGGGTTGGTAGGCAAGGGTTGAGAACCTTCCAGATCTTCTGGAAGTAGTCCTTTCATTCTACATGAGCGACGTGTAGGGTCGATGTTGGTTGAGCTAAATATCTGACAAAAGAAACTATATGGCCAACTATGGAAACAAACAACACTCGCTAATATAATTTGGGAATCAAACCAAGAAGAAAAAACCTTTTTATTTCGAGGTCACTAGTTGCTGATGAAATCCAATGTTGTGAAATCAAGGCAAAAATGGGCTAGGCTAGGGTGGTGTTGACGGGCGAAATCGACCGTCCATCAACTGGAAGAGTGGAACCGGTCCAGGGTTGTCTAATAACCCAAGCCATTTGGGATGAACCACCCTGACGGGTTTAGCGGCTCCGTTAGCCGATCTAAGGTCCTAAGAAACAAAAAGAAAAACTATTCTAAACTAACTAACTAAAACTAACTATAAAACAAACTAAACTAATCTAACTAAAAAGGAAATAAAACAAACCAATAAACTAAACTAACTATTCTATATACAATCTACTAACTACTACTATACTAACTCTAACTAATAAAATATCTAACTACTAACGGAAATATAACTTTTTCACAAAATGTACAATATCTACAATTTATAGATTTGAATAAAACCTAAAAAACTCATTTGCATTCTTCCCTAAGACACAGAAAGATATTTTTGTTGATTTTATAATTTTATGAACAAGAAATAAAACAAAAAAAAAACTAACTAAACTAAACAAATAATATACTAATTCTAACTACAAATCTAACTAACATATATCTAACTAAACTACTAATATTATACTAACAAATTAATCAAACAAATAAATAACAAACTGACTTGGAAAAATGCTCCAGATTTGTCCTGTGTATGATGATTGTCTTAGCTGATCGGAGGGAGGAAACCTGCTCCAAATTGTCCATACGCTCCTTGTAAACAAAAAGTTGCAGTGCTCTTTAATATAATTACAGGACAAACAAGACATAAAATTTACAACAATCATATGATTTATAAATCTTCATAGTTAGATAAACCTGTATGCAAAGACTTATACAAAATAATTCAATTGATGAAAAAGAGAAATCTATCATTCATTAACTGAATAAAGTACTTGTTGTATTTTTAAAGTAATGAAAGAAATAAGATATGGATCATATTAATTAAATCGTATCATTCTGCAATAGACTATGATAGCTAAAGTAGTCAATAATCAATTACAAATGACATGCATAAACTTGAAACAAAAGATTGATATTATGAAAGTGAAAGCTGTAGCAGAACATCAACTTTTGTCTCAGTTTGTATTAAAAATCCATAGCCTGGTTCTCCCACAAGTGAGGATGATCCTTATTACACAAAATAATAAGTATTTAAAGACCTTCCACAGGGTAAGACATCCCTGTGGAAGTTATCAAAACTGTTTACATAAAATCTGGGAAGATATCCCAAGTCTGACTAAACTAGGAACCTAAAATAAAACTAAAACACACAAATATCCCCTAGACTGTCCAATATGTCCAATGCAATTCGGATGTACCTAAAAAGGGTAAAAAATGGACAAGTTAGAAGGATCCTTTATCAATAAAATGATAAAAATCTAATTCTATAGACTAGCTACAGAATCTTGCGATTTTGTAGCTAGTCTAAATAAGACACAGAATCAACATTGAAATCAATTCAAATCATATAAAGAATTAAATTCAATTTTCATCCAATAGCTATTTGAAAATGAGTCATTCAAATTGAAAATGTTATACCATTCAAAATCAAACAGGATCAAGACCAATCAAATGATTACAAAGATAGGTGCATTCTGTTTCATTTGTTTCCACAAAGTCAGGTGAACAAAATCATAATCAAACAGTTATGAAATCGTTTCATATCAAACTGAAATCGATTAAAACAAATCGCAAGCAATTGTTATGCTGCCTCATTAACAGGAGATACGATCGAATCCAAACACGATCATTTTCAAATCGTTATAACTGTATTGACATAACAAACGACTCATGCCATGAGTGAATTAAACCATAACTGGTATGTAAATGTTCATTAACGAAATCATAACAGGATCAATCAGCTGATGACAAGATTTGTAAGAGATATCGGATCGTTCGTTATTGCAAAATGGGGCAAACAAAATCATTCACGAAATCATTTCTTGAATGCATTTGGAAACGACTATTACCCAAATTTCCTCATATGAATTTGACAGCAATAACATCGGTTGATTTGAGTTAACAGACTCGTTTAAAAATTAAAATTAAGAGAGCTGTAATCAAGTGTATTTTTGACACGAATATAACTCATAAAATCGATCTTACTAACTGAAGATACACAACAATCCAATCAAGTGAATCAAACAACTGGGGTTTAGCACAGTCATCGTGGATCAAAATCGTTCTATGATTCGAGCGTGAATATCATTTGCACAGAATTAGATGATAGTATTGTTTCCATAAAAACAGAGTCATTCTTTCAAAATTAGAAACGATCAGATTTAGAACATTATATGACACATCATATTAAAGATCATAACAACCAAACTCACGAAATCATTCGACAATCACAGCATACAAACTATCCATAATGAAATCGAATCAAAACATGATCAACTTCTAAATCTAGCATGAAAAAAATCTAGTTTAGATTAAATACAAAACAAATCCAATTGAAAGCAAACCATCAATTTCGTTAACTCAATCAGACAAACGATCAAATCAAATCCAATTGAAAACCAGTCAAACCCGATAAAAATCTATCAGTGGCTAAACTGGGAATGAGCAAATTGTGTATCCAAATCGAAACTTCATTTATTTTTAGCAAAGCGAAAACAATGTACAGGATGGTTAACATTATGACTGAGTCATTTCAAATGATAGAGCTATTTGAAAACGAGATTCAAATAATTTTATTAATCCTGGTCATTCACACAATTAAAACGATACCAAAATTCATACATGTATGACGAGCAGATGGCTTGATCATGACAACTTGGAGTTGACAACGAATGTGGCCGATTAAACATTCTTGAAAATGACGGAACCAATGGTTCTCTGCTTCCTTTCAATCACTTGAAGTTTGTCTCTTTGGCTGGTCAATACTGCAACTTGATTTTCCAATGATTGTATTTTCGATTGAAGTAGTGGAACTTCTATATAGTATCGTTCCAACCATAAATCACATTGGTCACAGGCTGACTATCCAGGTTTCGAAAGTGCAGGTGAGGGTTTGGTTACATTGCCGAGGGTTTCATTAGGTAATTTGATCCCTGGGTAATTGGGATTATTCTTTAGGCAAGGGGGAATATTCGACACAAAGTCATAAGGCGGCTTGGGGCACAGACCTTGTGAGTAAGGGTACTCACTGGCTAAGAAGCGTTCTATGTCAGAGTCTGAATCCTCACTAAGGATTATGGGCTTCTGCTCAGCAGTGGGTTTAGGCTTGTTCCTAGCCATCCTCGAAATAAGATGAACGTTCTTTTTACCCTTGGCATCAATAGTAGGGTTTGCCTTGGCCTTTTTTCTTGCAGTATTTTTAATAGCCTCAGTCTTCTCAGTTATAGCATCGGTTAAGTCAATATCAGGGTTGGTCGTGGGCTTAGGAGAGGGCAGTAGGACATGGAAGGGCACGGGTGGCTTGACCTTGGCTTCCATAACCACAGGCTTGTCAACCTGGACAGGGTCTGTGTCATCAAAACAATTTCGAGCGATAAAAGCTCGCCAGCTATCACTGTGGAGACTTAAGTGATGAACAATGATAAGTCTAATTAGTACATGGTGGAACATGCTACTGTCAGCCTTCTCCCTTTTAAACCTTTTCGACATTTTATATAGGCTATGCTGGAAGTAGAAAGGCATATTCAATGGATACCCTATAAAATTCATTAACAAACGCAGGTGGTATAGAAAAATGAGTCCATATTGACCCTCATAGGTCACAAATTGTTTAACTATTATCAAAAGGTCATGCCATCGTGGTTTAAGCATGGATATGGGCATACCTCTGTCACAAGATGTGACCTTTCGTGAGACAAACAGAAGTGGCCATGGAACCTTTCCAATTTCGAATTCTTGAACCAATGTTGGCCCGTGGCAATAACCTTGTAGCAGAACTAATAAACTCCTTATTGATTTCCAACTGAATGTCGCCCACCTTGGCTCTACAACCATCAAAAGTCAGAGCGAACTGTTGTGCAACACAGAGATTAAAACCCTCAAATCACTGTATAAAGGTGAGCCAACCATTATCCTCCAAGTCTTTCCGGGCATTGTCGAACATAAGCAAGGCTTGGCTACCATTCGGCTCGATTCGCACCACTGGTGCCATGGAGTCGAGCACATGGTGAATGAGCCAGGGTTTGGGTCATAGCATACATAAGAGCATAGTGCACGAAGGGTTACCTGAGCTAACAGAGGTGAAACAGGGATAAGGGATAGACATTAATGTCATCGTGTGAAGGTGTCGGAGCTTATCTCTGCCATGCATAATAGTTATTGCCAAGGTACAACCGCCGACTTATAGTTGTTCTACCCATTATAGTATAGTTCAACAATCATACCACTTGGCCGACCAATGAAATGGTAAGTGCATAAAACAACGTGTGCAATTTAAGTTATGCTATAGTTTCAAACACCCAACATACAAATCGAGACCAATACCACATGTTTAGCCATGTGCCAATGTATTGTAACAACTCATATCAAGAGTTTAACCAATGTGCCGATGGGTCTTCATATAATCAACATGCCAATAGTTTTGAAAACACGAATATAGGTATCATTTAAAAGATATATATGAAGGATTTAACCATAACACCTATGTATTTTCGTGAACCCAATGGTCAAGTAGATCAAATCAAAGAACATATAAATCCAAATGTTAATGCATCGCAGTTCAATGAGACAAAGTCACACAATCAATCTAAGAATGTCCAAAGAGTACAGATCAAAAGTTTTACCAACCTCATAACGATAAGTGAAATGTAAGCGCAATGGGCATATCAACAGGAAGAATAACGACAATTCAATAATGATTTTAATGCGACTTCAAAAGACCAAGTTTTCACGCTTACAGTCATGAAAACAAAAAAACGAAGGTAAATGTGCAAATGTCGCAAAAATAAAAGTGTCGTTTATTGGAGAATTGCGACGAAAAATTGATGTTTGCAAAACATTGGTGCAGGCAGCTTATAAGACAGTGGAAAAATGTGAATTGGCTGCCAACAATGGCGACACACTGGTAGAAGCAGTTATCTCTTCCAAAAGGAACAAATTCATATTAGGACAGCAAAGATAATTCCAACTCAAAAATAACAACCATAAAATCGTATAAACATCATTATTAAACAACTATTCCAGCAGTGTTTCAAAAGATGAAAACTGATAACAGTCTTAAGACCAGCAAATCACGATATTAAAGATTAAATCTCCAATACTGTTGATAGAGCCACTGCTGCCAGCAGGCATCCATAGCCTCGAGAGGGATGCCATTTAACCCACTCTGACATCTGTATCCTGTCAAGAAGTTCTGGATCATAATAAAGGACATTAAGAGGTTTCTTATTTACAAATTTTCATATACCTGACTTTTCTTTGCTGCCAGCGGGCCTGTTCAGTACCCCAACGAAGTTGTCTTGGCGCTATGCATGCATTTACCCGCTTCCAGCAGACCTGTTCAGCATCCCGGTGGGTTTACAAGAACTTCCCATAGCTCTTATTGATAATTTGTTTTGTTTTCTTTTTTATAGATATATAGTCGAGCGGGGTGGTGCTGAAAATTATGATATTTTAACATATTTTTTTAGACCTCATCAGATTTTTTTAGAACTATCCTTTATTAAGATCCATAGATGTTTCATTTACAGAACCAACTTTCTAAGACAGGGAGACATCTTCTGATTCATTCCTTTACGGAATAGGGACAGCGTAAAAAGATAATAGATGATCATGACAAGCTTTACTCAGAGATCGAAATCAGTCAATTTCTTTCAAACAATAGACTTTTCCAACATAGACATAAATTTCAAAAATATACCATTGATGTTTATACCTTTTCGCAGAAGTTATTTCAGCGAAGGAATTTTCTATCGTCTTTGTCTAAATAGCTCAGTGTATAGGTATGTGCATTTCAAAAAAACACAAACTGATAAATTCAAATCAAAAACAAAAGAAAACAAAAGGCAAACAAAAGAAAAATATGTACATAATATACAAGGGTAGTTATTAGGCAAAGTATCTTTTCAAGGCTTGGCCATTCACCGGGTAGGTGTCAGGCTGCCCTTCAAGATTCTGCAATCGAAAGGAACTGGGACCCAACTTTTCAGCAATTAAAAACGGTCCAAGCCATAGGTTTTGAAATTTTGTGTGCTCTCCCTTTCCCTCGTGTGGTTTGTCCCACTTCAAGACGAGATCGCCTACTTGAAAATTGCTATCAGAAGCAGAATTAGAATCAAACCATTTTTTAACCAATTGTTGATGTTGATATAACTTACACTTAGCTTGGGATCTTACCTCTTCTAGCTTCATCAAAGCGTTAATTCGGTTTTCCAAAGGAGGACAATCTTCTTCTTAGACTTTCTATGACAATTGTAGTGAAGGAAGAGGAATGTGAGGTGGCAGAATTGCTTCTCCGCCATAAATGAGAAAAAAGGGGGAGTTACCTACAGCAGCTTTTGGCATTACCCTATCATCCCACAACGCGTTTAGCAGCGCATTGTGCCAATTTTTGTGATTTTCAACCATCGTTCTCTTGATGATTTTGATCAAGTTCTTGTTTGTTGATTCTGCCAATCCATTGCCCTAGGGGTAATAGCTAGCAGAATACTTCAGCTTAATTCCTTTTTCCAAAGCGAACTCACTCATCTCAAGAGAGGAAAAGTAAGAAGCATTGTCGAAAACTAAACAGTCAGGGATACCGAAGCGAGTGATAATATTCAAATTTAGAAAGGCAAATACCTGACTGGTGTTGACAGTTCTTAACACAACAGCTTCATACCATCGAGTAAAGTAATCTGTGGCTGTCACAATAAAGTTGTGCTGTTGCAAGGACAGAGGGTTGATTGGACCTATGATATCAAGGCCCCACTGCTGAAAAGGGGAATCTACTGAAACGGGCTGCAAAGGAAAGGCTATTTTTTGTAATCACCTTGATGCTTTCTGGCAGATGATACATTTATGACACAAGACATGGGCATCTTTAAAAAGTGTGGGCTAGTAATAACCAGCTCTTAAAACCTTATGAGCAGTGGTGTCACCACCAAAATGACCACCAGCTTCTCCTGCATGCAACTCTAGCAAGACTTTTTCTGCTTCATCTTTTTCAAGACAACGCATCAGTACACCATCAAAACTCTGACGAAACAGGATACCATTAACTAGATGAAAGGAGGCAGACTTTAATCTCAATGCTCTTCTTTTTACAGGGTCCAGGTGATGGGGGGTTGACCCATGTTCAAGACAAAATCTTATATCGTCATACCAAGGACTAACAGGGTTTTGTGCGCAACAGATTAGACTTTGATCGCGTTGTCCTAGGTTTGACGTATCGCTTTCTTCTTGCTGTCCTGCGAATCAACAACTAACTTGAATAACCCTTGGCCTCTCACTATCTGAGCTGGGGTGATTTCTAATTCATACTCCTACAAGGAGGTGACCCAGTTAGCCCACTTTTCTCCGAGTTCTTTCTGCACTAACAAGTTCTTGATGGCTGGGTAAGGGACAATAACTTTCATCCTTGACTTCACAATATAGGACCAGAAGTGCTTAACTACTTTGAAAATAGCATAGGATTGTCGATCTACCGCTGGGTAATTAAGTTCAGTGCCTTTGAAAGTAGAGCTCATAAAGGTAATGGATACTTCATTGTTCTCGGCATTCTTTTGGGTTAGGACGGCAGCATAGGAACGGTTAGAAGCAAAAGTGTAGAGTGTAAAGTCTTGAGAAAAATATGGGCTCATGAGAGACGTAATGTCTATTATGGCCTTCTTTATTGCATTAAAAGCTTGATTTTCTAGGGGTCCCCAGTGATATTGGGTGTCTTTCTTAATCAGATTCTGTAAAGGCCTGACCATCTTGGAGAAACTGGGGACGAATCTTCTCACGAAGTTAATCTGGCCTAAGAAAGACTGCATAGATTTTTTGGATGTAGGAAGGGGGAAGTTTTGCAATGACTTGATTCCTTTCGGGGTCAATAATCATCCCTTCACTAGACACAATGAATCCTAAGATTTTACCCTATTCTACTGCAAAGATGGATTTCTTGGGATTTAAGAAGATGTCGTATTTACGACATCGCGGTAGGACGGCTCGTAAGTGAGCTAGATGATCATTTCTTTTTTTAGAAAATACAGTCACAACATCTAAGTAAACTAGGACGGACTGATTGATTAAGACGGTTAAATTTTGAATGTTCATATCCAAAGCTTTTCTGAGACCTTGCAGTAAAGCCTCATATTCTGCAGTATTATTAGTACATTCAAATTCCAACCTACATGCAATTAATGTTTTGTTACCTATCGGATCGATAATGACGCAGCCTGCACCAACTCCTTCTTTGGATTTTGATTTGTCGAAATAGAGAGACCAACTTTGATTTGCATTGGGTACATGGGACTCTTGCATGGAAGTTGTTGGCTACATATATGCTACAATCTCGGACTGTTGTTCTGGATTGGTGATAGGTGAAACCTCAACCATGAAATTGTTGAAGAAGGTGTCCATCCCTTGTACTTCAGGTGAATCAGCAGAAGGTGTATATGGTTCATTGGGATCATTCAAATCTGTGACCATGAACTTAAGGTAGCGCTCACAGTTTACTTTGATTTTATTAGGCTTGCCATTCTCTGGAAGCCATAGATGAGACCAATCTGTTGCGAAATAGCCGTGTAGCTGCTCAAACTAACTTCATGAACCTTGGGGTTAGACGATAATATAATAAGCACATTCTTTAGTTCGCCTATAAATTTAACATTTGTTCGATCAAGTTGTATGATTTTTAAAGTAAATGGTTCAACTTTTGTGTTAATCTTCTAGCACACAGACCAAGGCATCACATTGGATGATGCTCCTGAGTCTACCATACAATTGTGCACATTTCTATTAAAGATCTCGAAATTTAATAGGAATGGAGGTACATTTTTGCGAGTACTAAGAGTAGTAGTTTGTAGCTTTTTACTCGCAGTTTCTAAAGCCATTGTGTCTACATTATTTACATTACTTACAGGAAGGCTTCCTTTATCTTGAGGATCAGGGTTGTTTTTAGTGGAAGTCTTCTGGGGGGCTTTGTTCTGCACAACCTTGTTACCATTAGAATGACCATTTTTGCCATTCTCTGAAATATTTTGTAACATTTTTTGTAACAGAAATGGAAACTTCAATAACTCATAAATAGAAATGTTATCCCTTAACTTTTTAAGATCTTCAACAACATCATAATCTAAGTTGGGGTTCACATTACTTTGTTTAGTCTTAGCTGATTTAGATTGCTTTGGAGGCGAAGTTGTAGTGTTTTTGGTAGAAGGTTTGTTTGTTGTCTTAATCCTGGTATTATAGGGATGTACTGTCTCAAAGTTAGCTTGAAATATGCTATCCGAGAAGTGTCCAAAAATGTTTGGAGAAGGCTCTTCTTCTTGAACTGTTTCTTGTTCAACTACCTCCTTAGGAATCTCAGGAGTCATCAAGTTATCTTGGGCTTCTAGAATTGTTTGAAGGGCACATTGCAAACTCTCTAGATTTAGGCCTTCGGTGGTTGGGTTAGGTTGGTTGGTGGGAAAAGGCTTTCATCAAAGGAATCTCCTCCATAAGAGGAAGGAGATGAAGGAGGTGGTGAAGGGGGTATCCCAGATCCTTCTGCAGCAGGATTTGAGATTGGATCTGAAGGATTCACAGTGAGATCAGTGCCTCCTAATTGTTCTTTGATATCAGAGAAGTCCAAAGGTTGGCCCCACGAACGGTTTGGTTGCCTCAAACAAGCTAAGGCACTATGTGTTTTTATAAGAGATTGACGAACAATCTCTTGTATGTCACCACCTGTAGGATTAGGGGTTGCTTGCTCAACTATGATCTGTGGATCGTCGGTTGAAGTAGTTGTTGTTTGAGAGGGAATATTATCATTTGAATGGCTTCTAGTCACTATAGGTGAGCGATTAGGTGGTGGACGAGTCTTGTGACCACCTCATGCCGTTAATTAAGTTTAGGCCCTCCTTCTAGCACCATTTGTTGACGGGCAAAATCGACCGTCCGTCAACTGGAAGAGTGGAACCGTTCTGGGGTTGCCTAATAACCCAAGCAGTTTGGGATGAACCACCCTGATGGGTTTAGCAGCTCCGTTAGCCGATCTAAGGTCCTAAGAAACAAAAAGAAAAACTATTCTAAACTAACTAACTAAAACTAACTATAAAACAAGCTAAACTAATCTAACTAAAAAGGAAATAAAACAAACTAATAAACTAAACTAACTATTCTATATACAATCTACTAACTACTACTATACTAACTCTAACTAATAAAATATCTAACTACTAACGGAAATATAAATTTTTCACAAAATTTACAATATCTACAATTTACAGATTTGAATAAAACCTGAAAAACTCATTTGCATTCTACCCTAAGACAGAGAAAGATATTTTTGTTGATTTTATAATTTTATGAACAAGAAATAAAACAAAAAAAACTAACTAAACTAACCAAATAATATACTAATTCTAACTACAAATCTAACTAACATATATCTAACTAAACTACTAATATTATACTAACAAATTAATCAAACAAATAAATAACAAACTGACCTGGAAAAACGCTCTAGATTTGTCCTGTGTATGATGATTGTCTTAGCTGATCGGAGGGAGGAAACCCGCTCCAAATTGTCCAGATGCTCCTTGTAAACAAAAAGATCCAGTGCTCTTTAATATAATTACAGGACAAACAAGACATAAAATTTACAACAATCATATGATTTATAAATCTTCACAGTTAGATAAACCTGTATGCAAAGACTTATATGAAACAATTCAATTGATGAAGAAGAGAAATCTGTCATTCATTAACTGAATAAAGTAATTGTTGTATTTTTAAAGTAATGAGAGAAATCAGATATGGATCATATTAATTAAATCATATCATTCTGCAATAGACTATGATAGCTAAAGTAGTCAATAATCAATTACAAATGACATGCATAAAATTGAAACAAAAGATTGATTTTATGAAAGCGAAAGCTGTAGCAGAACATCAACTTCTATCTCAGTTTGTATTAAAAATCCATAGCCTGGTTCTCCCACAAGTGAGGAAGATCCTTATTACACAAAATAATAAGTATTTAAAGACCTTCCACAGGGTAAAACATCCCTGTGGAAGTTATCAAAACTGTTTACATAAAATCTGGGAAGATATCCCAAGTCTGACTAAACTAGGAACCTAAAATAAAACTAAAACACACAAATATCCCCTAGACTGTCCAATATGTCCAATGCAATTCGGATGTACCTGAAAAGGGTCAAAAATGGACAAGTTAGAAGGATCCTTTATCAATAAAATGATAAAAATCCAATTCTATAGACTAGCTACAGAATCTTGCGATTTTGTAGCTGGTCTAAATAAGACACATAATCAGCATTGAAATCAATTCAAATCATATAAAGAATTAAATTCAATTTTCATCCAATAGCTATTTGAAAATGAGTCATTCAAATTGAAAATGTTATACCATTCAAAATCAAACAGGATCAAGATCAATCAAATGATTACAGAGATAGGTGTATTATGTTTCATTTGTTTCCACAAAGTCGGGTGAACAGAATCATAATCAAACAGTTATGAAATCGTTTCATATCAAACTGAAATCGATTAAAACAAATCGCAAGCAATTGTTATGCTGCCTCATTAACAGGAGATACGATCCAATCCAAACACGATAATTTTCAAATCGTTATAACTGTATTGACATAACAAACGATTCATGCCATGAGTGAATTAAACCATAACTAGCGCGTAAATGTTCATTAACGAAATCAGAACACGATCAATCAGCTGATGATAGGATTCGTAAGAGACATCGGATCATTCGTTATTGCAAAATGGGGCAAAAAAAATCATTCAGGAAATCATTTCTTGAATGCATTTGGAAATGACTATTACCCGAATTTCCTCATACGAATTTGACAGCAATAACATAGGTTGATTTGAGTTAACAAGCTCGTTTGAAAATTAAAATTAACAGAGTTGTAATCAAGTGTATTTTTGAAATGAATACAACTCATAAAATCCATCTTACTAACTGAAGATACACAACAATCCAATCAAGCGAATCAAACAGCTGGGGTTTAACACAGTCATTGTGGATCAAAACCGTTCTATGATTCGGGTGTGAATATCATTTGCACAGAATTAGATGATAGTATTGTTTCCATAAAAACAGAGTCATTCTTTCCAAATTGGAAACGATCAGATTTAGAACATTATATGACACATCATATTAAATATCGTAGCAACTAGACTCACGAAATCATTCAACAATCACAACATACAAACTATCCATAATGAAATCGAATCAAAACATGATCAAATTCTAAATCTAGCATGGAAAACCTCTAGTTCAGATTAAATACAAAACAAATCCAATTGAAAGCAAACCATCAATTTCATTAACTCAATCAGACAAATGATCAAATCAAATCCAATCGAAAACCAATCAAACCTGATAAAAATCTATCAGTGGCTAAACTGGGAATGAGCAAATTGTGTATCGAAATCGAAACTTCATTTATTTTTAGCAAAGAGAAAATAATGTACAGGATGGTTAACATTATGACTGAGTCATTTCAAATGATAGTGCTATTTGAAAACGAGATTCAAATCATTTTATTAATCTTGGTCATTCACACAATTAAAACGATACCAAAATTCATACCTGTATGACGAGCAAATGGCTTGATCATGAAAACTTGGAGTTGACAACGGCTGTGGCCGATTCAACATTCTTGAAAATGATGGAACCAGTGGTTCTCTGCTTCCTTTCAGTCGCTTGAAGTTTGTCTCTTTGGCTGGTCAATACTGCAACTTGATTTTCCAATGATTGGATTTTCGATTGAAGTAGTGGAACGTCTATATAGTATCGTTCCAACCATAAATCACATTGGTCACAGGATGACTATCCAGGTTTCGAAAGTGCAGGTGAGGGTTTGGTTACATTGTCGAGGGTTTCATTAGGTAATTTGATCCCTGGGTAACTGGGATTATTCTTTAGGCAAGGGGGAAGATTCGACACAAATTCATAAGGCGGCTCGGGGCGCAGACCCTGTGAGTAAGGGTACTCACTGGCTAAGAAGCGTTCTATGTCAGATTTTGAATCCTCACTAAGGATTATGGGCTTCTGCTCAGCAATGGGTTTAGGCTTGTTCCTAGCCATCCTCAAAATAAGCCGAGCGTTCTTTTTACCCTTGGCATCAATAGTAGGGTTTTTCTTGGCATTTTTTCTTGCAGGCTTTTTGATAGCCTCAGCCTTTTCAGTTATAGCGTCGGGTAAGTCAATATCAGGGTCGGTCGTGGGCTTAGGAGAGGGTAGTAGGACATGGAAGGGCACGGGTGGCTTGAACTTGGCTTCCATAACCATAGGCGTGTCAACCTGGACAGGGTCTATGTCATCAAAACCATTTCGAGCGATAAAATCTTGCCAGCTATCACCATGGAGACTTAAGTGATGAACAATGATAAGTCTAATTAGTCCATGGTGGAACAGGCTACTGTCAGCCTTCTCCCTTTTAAACCTTTTCAACATTTTATATAGGCTAGAGTGTAAGTAGAAAGGCATATTCAATGGATACCCTATAAAATTCATTAACAAACGCAGGTGGTATAGAAAAACAAGTCCATATCGACCCTCACAGATCACAAATTGTTTAACTATTATCAAAAGGTCATGCCATCATGGTTTAAGCATGGATATGGGCATACCTCTGTCACAAGATGTGACCTTTTGCGAGACAAACATAAGTGACCATGGAACCTCTTCCACTTTCGAATTCTTGAACCAATGCTGGCCCATGGCAGGTAACCCTATAGCAGAACTAATAAACTCCTCATTGATTTCCAACTGAACGTCACCCACCTTGGCTCTACAGCCATCGAAAGTCAGAGTGAATTGTTGTGCAACACAGAGATTAAAACCCTCAAATCGTTGTATAAAGGTGAGCCAACTGTTATCCTCCAAGTATTTCTGGGCATTGTCGAACAGAAGCAAGGCTTGGCTACCGTTCATCTCGATTCACACCACCGGTGCCATGGAGCCGAGGACACGGTGAACGAGCCAGGGTTTGGGTCATAGCATACACAGGAGCAGAGTGCACGAAGGGTTACCTGAGCTAACAGAGGTGAAACAGGGATAAGGGATAGACATTAATGTCATCGTGCGAAGGTGGTCGAGCTTATCTCTACCATGCATAATAGTTATTGCCAAGGTACAACCGTTGGCTTATAGCTATTCTACCCATTATAGTATAGTTCAATAATCATACCACTTGGCCGACCATTGAAATGGTAAGTGCATAAAATAACGCGTGCAATGGAAGCTATGCTATAGTTTCAAACACCCAACATACAAATCGAGACCAATACCACATGTTTAACCATGCGCCAATGTATTGTAACAACTCATATCAAGAGTTTAACCAATGTGTCGATGGGTCTTCATATAATCAACATGCCAATAGTTTTGAAAAAACGAATATAGGTATCATTTAAAATATATATATGAAGGATTTAACCATAACACCTATGTATTTTCGTGAACCCAATGGTCAAGTAGATTAAATCAAAGAACATATAAATCCAAATGTTAATGCATCGCGGTTCAATGAGACGAAGTCACACAATCAATCTAAGAATGTCCAAAGAGTACAGATCAAAAGTTTTACTAGCCTCATAACGATAAGTGAAATGTAAGCGCAATGGGCATATCAACAAGAAGAATAATGACAATTCAATAATGATTTTAATGCAACTTCGAAAGACCAAGTTTTCACGCTTATAGTCGTGAAAACAAAAAAACGAAGGTAAATGTGCAAATGTCGCAAAAATAAAAGTGTCGTTTATTGGAGAATTGCGACGAAAAATTGATGTTTGCAAAACATTGGTGCAGGCAGCTTATAAGATAGTGGAAAAATGTGAATTGGCTACCAACATGTGGAAAAGTTACGTTGACGACCTGATTAATGGACTTACGCCTTGGTGCAAGCTTCCATGTAGTAATTGTGGATTTACCCTCCAAGGAGCCCGAGTGAGTTTGGACAATGTTGATTCCAAGTACCGTGAAGACTTGCCCCTCCATAGTCACCTTGTATAAGACCCTAAGAATATAGGCCACTAAAGTCACCACAAACAACAATGATGCCTAGGGAAACAGTAGACAGTCTGATCCACATGCAAGGGCAGGGTATCGAGCCCGAAATCAACTTGAAAGGATTTCACTCATCATTGTGGGTATACCTTCAAGCGACCCCCATAATACATGCAATCTCTACACTAATACCAACAAATAAGGGTGAGTAACTTTATCAATCTCAATGCGACCTCAGGTTTGACCCTTGTGTGAGAAGGGCTTCCAGAAAAAAATGTTGCCAATGGATTTGAACACTCCCTATCACAAGATACTATTGTGTGTTTTGTGCTTTGGAGAGTGTGTCTCATAGCCTATTCCAAAGTGCTAGCCTAGCTAATGTTGGTGTGAAAGATCCTAGAAAATTAAAGTTACTAAGTATATTTTTTGATTATGTAGTGTTTTTATGGGTTGTTGTTTACGCAAGGGGAAGATGGAAATGAAACCAATGTTGTTGGGAACTTGACCCAAAAGGATGCAAAAAGAGATGAATGATGAAAAATTTATTTCAATGAATTCTATCTACAGCAGGGAGAAGGTGTTTTTCTAGAATAATATAAGCTACGAAATGTACTTTTCTTTCTTGAACACAATTTCAAACAACCATGAAAATGAAACTTTTTCAATTTTATCTTCTTTAAAAAAAAAAAAAATTGAATGCAAAATCTTCTTTCTGAATGATTACTCAACAATAATGAATGGCTTTAATTTTATTTCACAAACCAAAATAGGGATGTAAGGAAGGAATCACAAGTAATCAATGAAGATTGATACACTCAACACGCACCCAAATCAATCTTTCAACGTAGATAAAAATAAAAATGACAAGAAAGTAGTTCGTCAAATGCAAATGAACAAAGGACTTTCTAGTCAGCAAACGATCTAAAAAATGTAATCAATCCAGAATTTTAAATCCAATCAAAAGAATTTTAATCAGACAAGCACTCAAATCTCAGAATTAGAGATTATACCCTTGTCGATAAAAGGTCAAGAAGTAAAAACTGGGAAAAAATGATTGAGAATAGTTCATGATCTCCGAAAACCAATCAATGGTAAGATTTGAATTCAACGAACAGTCAAATAATTGCACAAGAAGTTCCTCCCAAATAATCAGACAAAGTTGGGCATCAACAAGACAGGAAAGCCTAATTCCAAACAAAAATTTCAAATGGGTTTGCATCCTAGCTATAGAGTGTAGTGTGAAAATCAAAGGAGTTCATAGGATGGACACATGCAGGGTGTGAAAATGTCGCACTGGTTTAAACAACAGGGTGCGAAAATCAAGGTTTTCATAGGCTCCAGACAGGTAGAATGCGAGACTGTTTGTAATCAAATAAATTTTTGGAAAAAGGGACAAAAATCTAAGTGAATTTCTCACTAGTACATATTGTAAAAATTTTGACGTTCTATTTGCGGTGTTATGGACAAAATTGTCCATATTGTCGCAAAATAGAAGAAATTTAAAAAAAAATAAAAATCATCTTGCCCGATAACATCGGTCTTGCCACGTTGACGTCTCTCTTGCCACATTGTCATCTCTATTGCCACGTTTTCCACCTAATCGTCTCTCTTTCCATGTTTATGACATAGACATCTCTCTTACCACGTTTGTGAAGATTGTTGTCGCAATTGTGACGTTGTGGAAACTAGGTTTTCCCCCTCCAACGATCACCTTAGTATGTTGACCAAGTCAAAATACTAACAATCACTTTAGGTTTTTATAACATAAGAATTGCGATGTGATGAAATCTATAAATATGTTGCATTTGACGGATGTTGCGACAAGTTTGCTATAATAACGATGCTTCAAAAAGGGTTTGCGGGTCTTGTCAAGGAACAAAAGACAAGTATTTGTTTGAGTATAAGTCTATGGGGAAGAATGTCAGAAAACATTAGAGCTGGGAAAAGAATTAAAGAGGATGAAAAGGGTGACGGTAAATGTTATTGAGTGAGTCTGTCTACCTCCAATTCCTGCTTCCTCAGAGCCCCGTAATACATCTCGCCAATCCCCAATAGGTATTCCATGTCCATAAACAACTACTGGTAGTCGAACCTCATCACAGACACTCTCTCTCTGAGAGTATGAAAGTCATCCATGGAAAATCCCCCGTCTGAAATACCATGTGCCACTGATGCCCTCCATCAGTAATATGTCATCAATGCATGTGTCATCAATCATATATATAGCAATGGACATACCTCCACCAGATGCATGATGAATAACACAAGTGATAACTCGAATATCTCAGATATGATATTATTCATAAAGAATAAGACCTTGATCCAATGGATTTGTATATCTTGTACTATATAGCTAATAGATTATAACAAAATGAATATAATCCTCAACCAGATGAAGGAGAGAAGCTACAAGCCTCCAAAGGCCACTTGGATACAATGCATGAATAACGAGATGAGATATGGGTCGTATGAAGTGCCAAACCTCCCAACTGGATAGGTCACGCTCTGCTGGAAGATTGGATACCCTCAACAATTCGACCCTGATGCCAAAGATCTCAAAATACTCCAAAGAAGATGCCAAACTGTAGATCGGGTCAATGTTGAACCCATGGTGAAGTCTCAAGATGAAAAATGAATTTTTGACCCACCAAATGCACAAAATTAAACATTGTATAATAGAGAATAACCTTTTAGTGTTTTGCAATGAATCATGAAAATAGGAGTGGATAGAAAATTGGAGTGGAAATGGATAGCCTCCCAATCTAAAGTTTTGTTTTCTTTTGGCAAAAAGCTCTAACACCTAGTCAACAAGGTATGGAAACCAATACAAGTTTGGCACCCGATCAATAGGGAATGAAACCTATAGAATTCTGACACCCAACTAGTAGAAAGAATCACTTTGATACCACTAGTGATGTATCTAGCTACACTCACAAAGAGCCATCATTAAATTATAATATAAGAGACAAACACAATGTAATAAATTTAAATACAACAACAACAACAAAGGGACATAACCTAAGAGACACAAGCATTCCTAACCAATCAATGCAAATAAGTATACAATCACAAGGATCATTGTATCGATCACATCTCATTCATTCATTATCGATTCTATATTATTGTTAGCTTTCTAACCCTAGCACCTAGGTAAATTGTTTACTAGTGATTTCCTTGCTATAAATTAGATTAGCAACTGACAAAACAAAATACACCGCTAGAATAATTAACTAAAATAAATAGAAGAAGAAAAGAAACCAATTCTTAACACACAAATATTTTTTCCCTTCAAATCAACTTATCATTAGAATAATATCAAAGCTTACAAAGGCTCCTTTATAGGGAAAATGGCCCACAGAGAAATACAAAAAACTATAGACAACACCTGCAAACCCTAAAAACTCCTTGGTTGTACGGTCCAGTACATCCACTTTTCCAGAGATGTACACACTTGTCCTCACTATCACCCACATACTATATGTTGACCACCTTACAAATGACCCAAGGTCAATCTTTAGGCAGACCCAACAACCAGCTCGTTTCCTGCACCACCTTTCGCACGAATGGAAAACCTCCACCGTCAACAAATAAAACACAATACATCACATTGGCTTCATGGAGCCAACAACACAACGGGACTTGAAAAATGAAAACCATAAGAAATCACATCATCCACAAAGTATCTCAATGACTCAAATCCAACCTATATATACTAGATCCTGCAACCATCCGAAGAGCCCACAACAAAACTCATGTGTTACCAAGAATTTTCCCAAGGAATACAAATGCAAGCCCTGCAAGGGAGCCACAACGATCACCCAAACTCCACGACAAGTGGAGAAGAGTGCTCTTTCAAAGTGCCTCCCAAGATGATTTTTCACTACACTTACCACCCATGTGCTACAGAGCAAAATGATAACAAGCGAAGAACCAACCAACCCTGCAAATGGCCCTAGGCCAATCTTCGAATGGACCCAGTACTAGGCAACTCCTTTTTATCATCACATCACCCATGGTCCTCATTTCCTCCTCCATGTTTCCTTTGTCCTCCTAGGGATAAACACTAGGACACTTGGATTGTGAGAAAAAAGACTAGGAAACATGTGGAAACACATGAATTATGATTCAATTAAAAAAAATGAATATATACAGGAAATTATATATAAATTTATTGTAGTTTCATAGGGAAAACATGGAATGATATATTAATGAGGGAAGAGAGTAGCATACATCCATGCTATAATGGTAAGTGAACTATAAATACATGAATTAGATGAGAATGATGGTAGAGTGTTAAATTTTTCATGTTTTAGGAGGTAGTGTGATATATCTAGGGAGGTTACAAGAATCTAGGGAGGTTACAACCAATCCCCATTTTTACTCAACCAATACATTTGACCAAAAATTGATGTCCAAGCATGAATCTACCTCAAAATCACTATAATTGACTCATTTACATCCTATTAAATCATTACCACATCAAAAAGTAACATTTTACTTCATAGATGTCAAATCTAGCCAAAAATTGTTGAAAAACCAATTCCAAGACAAAGCATAGTGAAACTGATGGAAAGCATAGCGTGCTAGGAAAAATGCAGTTTTGGAGGACTTCCCGAGGTCCAAATATAGATATAAAAAGTGTTCTAGAAAGCCAGGGATGTATAATAACTGATGAAATGCTTAAGCAACAAAATTGGCATGATCTGGCCCTTCAAACTTATCTTCTCCCAAAAGTACTCAGAAAGCGTATTGTGCTGCTCCAAAATGTGGCAGAAAGGTGATTTTCAAGTGGTGTTTTTCTCTTCATGCATGCTATATTTGACCAAAATTTTCCCTCGGATAGTTCAAAGTGATGTACAAGTCACAAGGAGTCTGAAAATACAAACCATTTGTCATTTTGAATCCTCCATCAAAGATCTACTGGTTGTAATGACAACATTGTGCCTTACTGGATTCATAATGGCTTTGTAACAGTTGGTCCTGAGAATATATCTAAATATTTAGGAAACTATGTCACACTTCACTTTGAAGGGCTGTGAAGACTGTCTTTGGTTTTCAAAAGGAATTTGAGGAAGTCCTATAACACCTAGAGACACTAGAAAATGTTGTAAATCTTGCAGAAAGGTCTCTGTAATGAGTTTCCATGTGATTTAAATGCAAAGGATTATGCAATGGAAACAACAACAATGATTTGCATTATAAGCTAGGTAAAGGCATAAATACCCCTCAGTTGATGCAGGTAGATTAAGCTTTAGAATATGTTGAGCATGCATTCATAAACATTGTGGAATGATACTTTTATTTTGAGGCAAGATGCAATGAAGAGGGCTATTTAAGAAATTCATTGAATTTTTGTTGGGAATTATGTTTATATGTTTTATAAGTTTGAATATAATAGTGACCAAACCAGGATCCATCCCTTTTCTTTTCATTTGACAAGGAGTTTCAAGGCATCCCTAACATGCCAATTTTGGGCTTAACTAACAATGGTTGCCTTTCACAACACTATGCTTACATAATAAATACTACCCAACTTAACTTGCAAAATGTTTTTTCCCACCTGTTCTTTAGCTAAAGTTGAGGGTCCATTTGAAATGGTCAAATCTATCCAAATATCACAATTCTCATCATTCTATTTCTTGCACAAAAATCCCAAAGCAAGTGAAGGCCAACAAGCCTCTACCACACCCATTGAATCACCCTTGAGTCAATTCTATTGATTTGATGTTAACTGATCTTCTAATTCCCCTTGAAATGAGGAGGCCAATTCTTCAATAAAGGTAAGAGCATGAGCCAAAATTTTCTTGAATACATCTAACTACTTGGTCCACTTAACACAATTGAAACACCAACAATGAAATATTGATCTTTCTCTTAATCTAGTTCTACTAGTTGCATCTACATTATTTCTTCCCATTTTGTATCTACAAATGCTTCCAACTAGTACAAATCTAAGTGTCCTGGGTAGCCTGGTCTAAACTCTTAGAGATAATTTCTATCTACTAAGGTTTCATCATGTAGCTCGGTGAATTTATCATCCACAACCTAAATTTCCTAAAACTTATCTCTCTTCTCCAAAGGATTATTGAGTGCTTAAGCCTCATTGTTTGACATTGCTTTGAAAATGCCAATATTTAAATGGTTATGTTGTTGCATGTGATCTTGAGGCTTAAATATGTTTTGAGTAGATTTTAGAAGGAAATTGTGGCACATGTAGAGTGTTACTTGTGTTTATTGTGGAATGTTGGTTAAGATTGGATTTTTGGTGTATTCCTTGATAATATTTGAATTTGTTCGTGAGTTGACTTTAGAACTTATATCTTTCCTAATATGGTCTTAGGTAGCAAGAGTGATACATATTTGTACATCTTGAGTATTGAAGAAAAAGGGTATACTTAATTGAATGTGTTGGATGGTTGTGGAAACCATATAAATGAATGTATGGAGGATGTAGTTGTCTTATGGATGAGATTTCCATATTTTCATGTGAGTTATGGAAGTAATTCTTTAGATATGTATATGTTGAAGAATTGGTGTTGATGAATATCACATACATAGTTATATTTTGTAATATGGTTTGGTTTTGTAATTGGAATTTAATGTGGGCATACCCAGGGCATTCTAAGAGAAGTACATGTTTTTTTATC
>ML778030.1:607647-623133 GCA_009831015.1 Picea engelmannii
TGCATGGTGTATTGTGGTGTATTGGTGTAACTCTTATACTATTGTTCATTTCTCATTGGATATAATTGAATGGTTTAAGTATAAGTTTAAAAAGGTTTTTAAATTGTACTTGATACTAATTCACCCCCCTCTCAGTATCAACACAACCCATATCCAGTTTTAATGATATGGGTATGGATCTCCTTACCATATCCTAAAGTTTCCAAACTAGCACATGCCTAGAGAATACTTGCAAAGATGAATTGATTTGATTGCATACCTGCTTGTTGCATTTTGCAGAAGAGGTCCAGTGCCTCCTCTCCAAAATTGGTTTGAGCATATCCTGTAAGCATTGCACTCCATAAGATCAAGTCATGTTTGGTTTCTCTTTTGAACACTTTGTGTGCATACTCTATGCTACTGCACTTAGCATACATGGTAACAAGGGCACTAGTTGCAGATATATTTGACTCAAATCTAGTTTTTATCACATGGACGTGAAGATCTTTTCCCTATTCCAGAACACCAAGGTTTTCACAAGCCCGAAGAACACTGAAAAATGTAAATATGTCCAATCTTAGGCTTAGATGACGCATTTCATAAAAGAGTTCAAGGGCTTGCATATCAAGTTCATTCTGCACACATGCTGCAATCATTGAATTCCACATTGCCGAGTTTACTGTGGCCATTTCATCAAACACTTTGCATGCATAATCTACAATCCCATATTTTGCATACATTGTAACAAGAGCACACCCCACAGAAACATCTGACTGAAATCCAGTTTTAGCAATGTGAGCATGCAACTCCCTCCCCTGATTGACAACTCCAAGAATCACACAAACTCCTAGAATGCTAGCAAGTGTAAATTGCCCAAGCTTGATCCCTGTTCGATGCATTAGGTCAAAAAGATACATTGCCTCTTCATAATATCCATTCTTACTATACCTTGCAATCATTATATTCCACGACACTAAATTTCGTTCAAGCATTCTCTCAAACACTCGGCGTGCATTCTCCACACTTCCACATTTTCCATACATGTTGATAAGGTGATTGCTCAGAATGATACCTGGCTCGAACCCACTATCAATCATGTGTTTATGGACTCTTCTACCATATGCCAGAGACCTACTGTCAATTCATTTTAATACGAAACAAATATAGATATTGGTTTCCACTAGCATTTTGAATGGGTTCATCAATTGGTTATCCATTGTCAATGCATTCAAGTCCTATTTGTTCCTATACCGACTCTCGTTACCCTTTTGTTGGGGTATTTGATACACATAAATGGTTATGGATGGCCTAGGAGTGGAATATGCTTGATATATGGATGGAGATCAACAATATGATTGATATATGGATGAAGATCAACAATAAGATATGTTTTTCAACCTCTAATTGATGATGAAAACAAATTGGAGATGGAGAAACCCTTATAATCATCTTTGTTGTTGTTTTGTAATGAGACAACCAATAGACATGTTGCTGGAAACCTATTTAGGTTTGCACCATAATTTTCCAAAGGAAATTTCAAACATTTCCAGAAGTCTATTACATGAAAATTTATCCACAAATTTGTTGTCTAACTTAGCCCAAAATAGAAATAAGACTGACTAGATCTTGAATGCCTGTCTCCAATGATCTAGATCCTTCAGGTCTTTGACCTATAGAAAATGCTCAAGCATACAGGGTCCTGTAGCATGATGACAGTAGCAATTATTGGCATTGACATACTAGGTAATGATCAACATTATATATATATATATATATATATATATATATATATATATATATATATATATATATATATCAGTTGCATATTACCAGGAAACACTCTTTTATGCGGACTCCATACAAAACTATATTTCAGATGTCCTATTTGGAGGAAATTCCAATGTTATGAAGGAGTTTCAACTTTCCACCTATTCCTCATGGTAGTACACTAAGTATGCATTGTCATAGTAGTGTTATAAGTCATCATCATGGTAGCGTCAATGAGGTGGATGGTAAATTGGCTCGGCACTGGACAAGACTATAGAGAAAATAAGCCAATCCCAAGGAGGGAACTTTCAAACGAATGTATCTGCATCAAGAAAGTGGCATTCAATATCAACAGGAATATATGATGTCACTTTTAAATGCTCCAAGTGAGATAGAACCCATCCAAGCAGCAACCTTACTTACTCAACCATCATTGTATGGAAAAAAAATTGTTACAAGAACATGCAGTGGGACTTTCTATTGTATGTCTTTATGAAATAACCACGAAAGGTCCTAATTGAACCGATCCTTTTAAAAGGAGGAGTTAGGCATGCTTGAATTGTGGATTGAATATTTCTTCCATGCTACCTGAGGTGTGTATAAAGGCGGCAACATGCACCTAATATCGCTGAGGCATTCACAAGATACATTAAAGATCGAATCAACTACATGTACAATTAAAGGCTTACCAAGTCAACATCATTAGAAGTGAACTTCAAATTTGATAATAGATGTCATGGCTATGGCCAAGGGTTTGCAATCATGCATCTGGAATTTCTCTAGAATCTTGAAGGTGTACTTCCCTTGCCCAAGGAAGTTATTTTGGACCTTGCCAAATAGAAAATAATGCAGTAGACCAATATCCTTCATGTGAAATTCACTCGACAACTTTTACTTGCACCGCATAATTAGCTTCTCTAAACTATATACGATGATCAAATCATACACATATAGAGCCAAGACAACCAAATCACTTTTAACATATAGATACTAGAGATTTGGATTGGAAACAGTCTTGGTGAACCCCAAGTTTAGTTGAAAGTCTTCAATCCTAACCCATAAAGGGATTTTCTAAACCTGCAAACATGGGTGTCATGCCACTTCAAAACCTCTGGGTTGTGTTACCATTCAAAATGTGGCATTTTATCCATCAGGAAGAGTGGCATTTTGTAGGAGTTACACTCAGTATTTCAAGCAATAGATTTGTGGTATACTGCCTGAGGACATTTTCAGCAAGAGAAGTATTGTAGGCCCATCAATGAACAAATTTATGTCTGATCAACCTCAGATGGATCTTGATACACCTTATTCTGGTCCAATATTCTTTCTGAGTTGCTGCTACTGATGAGTTTAAATGTGAATTTAAGGCACAATTTCTCTAGCCCCCTTCAAAGACTCTCACAAGATATATGGTCATGATAATGAACTGTTTTATATACTGAGATCATGAAAGAGGAAGCTACATAGGTAATTGACTGCGGTCTCATGAAGGACGGATCATTAGCAGGTATTTTCCAGAAGATAGGAATTTGACATATTGTTGCCAACTTGGAGATAAATCTGTTGTTTGAGGGTGTTTTTGTAAGGAATACTCTCATCTTAAGTTGTGGATCCAATATTTTTAGTACATAACAACTTCATCTAATAATTTGTTACATGATAGATGGATTGAGTGTGACTTTAGAAGACCATGCATGTCAGTAGTCTAAGCCTTTGTTACAGATATAAAGTGAATGACAGTCCTAGAAGAAGAGATATGGAACAGTCATGGCTTCATTCAACCACATATCTGCAAATAGTGAGAAGATCTACTAACATGACTCAAAGTGATACACATTCTTCTAGTAGAAAGGCATATCTGAACCTGGAGATTAAAATTTAAAAATGACCTTTATATGGTATCAAGTAGACAGTTGTGCCTTCAACAAAGTGATTCAGTTGAATGGAACAATCTATCTGGAGGGGAAAAGACTATTTCTGCTCTTACTTTATTGTTTTCTATCCATAGTCACATGTATTCTTTTTTATTTGGGAAAAGTAAACAGTTGCTAAAGTTGAATCTTTCATCGAAACTTGGAAAGAAACTACTCCAGAATTCTAACATTCAACCTCAACAAATAGGGTGATACATAAACTATGGAAGGACATCAAAATTTTGTTGCATAGTCAAGCAGTCAGCTTGGCAGCCATTATCACCTTCAACAAAGTGCTTTAGTGGAATGGAACAATCTATCTGGAGCGGAAAAGACTGTTGTTTCTCTTAGTTTATTATTTTATATCCATAGTCGTAGGTCTTCTTTTTTATTTGGGCAAATTAAACAGTTTCTAAAGTTCTAGCTTTCATCAGATTGGAATCTTGGAAAGAAATTTCTCTAGATTTCTAACATTCAACCTCAGCAAATAGGGTGATACATAAACTATGGGAGGAAATCAAAATTTTGTTACATAGTCAAGCAAGCATCTTGGCAGCCATTATCACCTTATCAAGGCTTGCTTTGGGATTGAAAACAAGCCCATTAGATACATCTTAACAACAGTAAGATTTGAGGAAGGTGTTGAAACATTAAATGCATGGTACAACTGACAGTTTCATTGGCTCAACCATCTATGGAGGCAATTAACTACAACATAGAGCAGACATAATAATTACAGTGGAAGTGGATTAGTTCCTTAGCCTTTCAGATCTTATAAGAATGTATTTCTAGCAAGTTTTTGAGCATCAATCTAGAAACAAATGCACTGCTAGCATGATATCCTTTCTTAGTGCTTAAATCACCAGGCTCAGATGTTCTAAGTGTTCCTCCTTACTTCTACTATCTCAATATCCATATATATTCCTAGTCTATTCTGTTGATCTACAACTCTTATACACACTTAACACATTTATGTACATTCAGTTCAACATATTCATCATAACAAAAAAAATAAAGAATTACCTACATACCAATAATCCATGTAGAACATAAGAGTCACAATGTAAACAATAGGGGGTCTTTTATTACTCCATTCCAATATAAGAATCTAATACATCACACTGTACACAACTAGACTATGCACTTACTAAATCCAAGTCACGAACTCAGAACTATCTAACGGTCTCCATTTCCTTATGCCACTTAAAAAAATAGAGGCCCCTATGATGGAGGCCTAGACTTGCACACTTCTAGGAGTAGGATCTTACATATTCGAATGACTGACCATTTTGAATCCATAAATCACTCCAGTTGTTGTAAGTCCAAATAGGCAGGCTCTATACTATATAGTGGGGAAAAAATCTCACAGGGTTGTCTTCTTTACCAACATAGATTCATGCATAGTTTCTAAATGGTAATTTTCTACCCGTATCTTGTTCAACCTGACCACTTAATCCAGAGGGTTGGCTATAGCTTGGGTGTCGACATTCATCTATTTAATGTAGTCTCATAGCTCTTCTATGGGTTTCTCTAACTGCTACATGATTCCCATCTACTACAACATTGTAGTGTATATGGTGAGACTCTCCTTCATGGCTTTCCACAACTACTCCTTAATACTTTGGCCTTCATAAATAAGAGGAACCACCATATACATCAAGCCCCATAATTGTTGATTCTCTTGGTTCTTTTCAGTCTCCAAGTTTGCCTGCAATAATGGAGTTTGCTAGTGCAATTGTCTCCACAAAGAACAAACCACATCTATTGCCTCAGTAGGCCACTAGTGGAGTGAAGGATCCTCAAGTTGAGGGTCCACCTATTTCCATTCTAGTCAAAGGTTCTCCGATTAAAATGAAACCAACTCCAATTCATGTTCCAAATTCTACCTCACTTGTACTTAGAGATCCGTGTCAATGATCATCTTAGTTTAGTTTTTAAGGCATTGATTAACATGTTATAACTCTTCATAGCCTTGCTTGAACTGTACAATACATTATGTAGCTTCCTCAAGAGTATAGTATAGTATACTTTCCCAAGTATACTATACTTTCCCAAGTATAGTAAAAGATACAGCTCCAAGTATAGTATACTTTCCCTATATGAAATTGTATTATTTCTTCAACTTTATTTGGTGCTCCATTCAGCTTACCCTGTTCCCACTTGATTCTTCCACCAATAAGATCAACTTCAATCTCTTTGGATACATCTTGTAGCAAGTGAACAAAGTAAACATGTCCAAACTTATCTTCACCATATCACCAGGAAGCTTCTCATTCTAAAAAGATGAGCTCAAATCTGCAGAATCGCCAGGAACAATAGTAGGTGTGGCATCTATGGGATTCCTACCTTCAACGTCATCTACAGATGCCAGAATTTGCTATCTTCAAGTGCACGAAACAGTTTTTTCACAAACACTTGGTTTCATCTCCAAAGAACTCATGAAGTTGAGTATATTTTCAAGGCATTCTAGGTACATCAGATTACCAAAATCAAACAAGATCTTCACTGATACCTGGGAATTGTGATGAGTGCCTTTAAATTCACAAAATTATGTAATCCTCCTTATTTGCAAAGAATTACCACATAATCTTCAGACCTTGTTATCATCATATTGGTCACCAAATTGTCAAACAGTTTTTACACAAGATACATTTATATCACATGGTAAATAGCATGGCCAAAACACCAAAAGTTTGGAGGTGGTGTAGCTAAAATATCTCCATTGAATTCAAGTGCAACATGCCTTAAGCATAGTCACAACATGGCTTAAGCACAATCACAATAATTGATTGGTTTGTAGTGATTCATGCTCATTGCATTTCACAAAAGTGTGAAAGAGCCTTCTCACCACAATTGTTGTGGGCATATCCTGAAATAATTGCAGACCATGAGCCCATGTCTCGCTTGGTCATTAGACATAAGAGTTTGCTCACATCATCTGTACTACCACATCTTCTATACATGTTAAGGAGGAAATTACTCTTGAAAAACCCATAGCATGGCCTTACAAGACTTGGAGTTTTGGGCCAATTGCTTGATCATCACAAGGGTAGAAATTCGATTGAGGGGTAACTGAGGAGGCTCTATGTGGGCAAGGGTACTGGTCCTTTTCAACCTTTTCTATGTAGAGAGAAAGTCCTTCCATTATCCAAGGATTCCTTTGCTAAATATACCATTATTGTGTCCTCTTCTGCCTACTCCCCCTTGAACAAGAAGTCATCAATATTTGGGGAATGATGGGTAGGGTTTTTTCCATCACCAAAACACTCTTAATCCCCACTTGCTACACTCTGACCCATCTCTCCTGGTTGTTGCATGTCTTGTGTCTCCCCTCCATTTTGATTGAATTGTTTCAATTTCTTAGAGGATGAACTTGGTGAGGGGAGGGTGCACAACTGTAGCACAAAATATCCACAACTTGGTAGCAATCATTGACTTAGATAGAATGGAGGGGGAAAAATCCCTAAGGGGTTGAATAGTATGAGTCTTCTTTTATGGGTTGTTCCCCTGCAAATATGACTTCATAGAACCCAAACATTGATTGAGATCATGGTTGAAGAAGGTGACATCATGTGAGATATTGCTAACGAGTATTGATGAGAGAGAACCTTAGGATTCATCCTATTATCTGCAGTATCAGTGCTAATTACCGAACTAGTGTTGATTACATGCCAAAAATTATAGATGTTTTAGCTATATTTAGTTACATGTTTGTAAACAATATTGTTAAGGGCATACTCGATTTCTTACCTAGAAGGGATTCAAGAAATATTCCCTGAGGGGTTGCACTGCAAAGAGTGGACTTCCTTTGGCTTAGGTGTTTGTTCTGAGGGGTGGCTATTGTGCTCATCCCATTGAAACTCATGTCGTACAGGTGGGGCAAACCACCATGAGAATTGAACCTTGGTGGATGGCTTAGTTGTCCATCAACCTCACCAGTTAGCCAATACCTTGTTTGCTATGAGGCATCTTTTTGATATTAACCTTCACCTTAAACTTTTGATTAGTTGTCAGATATGCATTTAGAGTCTAGACCACCCATCTAATATATAATTCCAATCAAAAGGCACATTGACACTACAACTATATACTTGTTGTATGTAAGGCTGTAAAAGCTACAGTTATAGTCAAGCCTAGCAAGTTTGGAGCAAGTGTTTTATCATTGTAAACTACTCTAATAGTATTCTAGGTCTTTTGTCATTTATAATGGCATTTAAACAAAAGTCTCAGCTACACCATCTTTTTGTTCATTTGGATATACTATAGCCTAGGATCCCGTCTTTCTTGTCTATTTGCCAATTATTTGCATGACACATTTTTCATGTTGTGTTTGAAATCCTGTCTTTTGTGGAGTACAAATTGTTAATGTTGATACTTTTCACCAGATTTGCTTATGTTTTCTTAGGACTTTAGAAAACCACATGTAAAAGTCTTGTACTAATAGTGAGTCCTTTAGCAAACATGACCTTATGAAAAATTCTAAGACCTGATAAAGAAACAATTTAAAGACTTAGATAAGAGTTATTTAGTAGACGAAAACAATAATAATTTGGAATATGTAATTGTTCCACGAGGGTTGAAATTTTTGTTCCATAACTCTGTTAACTCATTTCTAGTATTCATTCTATTTTTCTATGTTGAAGTCTCATAGTATTTAATTGTCCTAGGCATGGTATCAATAGGTGAGATAACTTCAGACAAACTCATCCATGTTTGGCAGTGCAACAGATAAAGGTTAAATTTGAACACATAATTTCTGTCTAATCAAAGTTTGGTCTCATGATACAGAATCCCATATGATACCCATTCCAATTGTTCTCTGCTTTCTTGATGTTCCTCTCTACAATATCCTACTTATGACTAGCTGAGGGCATAAGAGGTAAATACATTACAAGTGTGGTAGTTGATGGTAGTTCAGAATAGAGTTATTTTGGGTGTTTAACAGATTGAATTCATTACAACATGTTGTACAGTGCTAGGCATAAGACAATAATTAGGACTCGGGAGTGCCATATAGCATTTGTGGCTTTATTGATGTCTCCCGCTAGCCAACTATAACAACAATAGTAAAAAAAATACTCTTGATACAATCCCTATTATAGTAGCAGTCCATTATGACAAGAGCTAGGTCTAGTGAATCATCTATATCTATATCCCTTATCCTTGACATGACTATCGTACCACCTATAAGAGCTGGTATAGAAACATTTAGGCAATGATGCATACACCCTTTTCTTTCTACTTGTTCTTAAACAATATAGATGAATAATTATTTCATAGGCAGTGTGGGAACATAATTCTAAATTTCTCAGTAGACAACAAAGTGATTGTTTATAGGATTCAATTCTTTAGGCAAATTTTCTATAAATCTTAGGCAATTAAGAGCATTCCCAAATATTTTTAAAGGTTTTCTATGAACAAATATGTTCAACTATCTTATTTTATAGTATTGAATCTATTTTTTAGTTTGCTTTTGTTTGATTCCATATGTCTTTGATATGTACAGGCTGGTGGAGAGCCTTATGTTCTGTGTTTTGTGGAGTTTACTGATGCAAAATGTGCTTTAACTGCTCTAAGTGCTCTAAAAGGTACGTCAGAACTTCTATAGAATGAGTTTGATCTTAGAAGTATTTGTGTTTCTTTTATCTTAATGACTAGATAATATGACTGTTTTGCTTGATCTTTGTTTATCCTTTTAGTGGAATCCATTGTGCATATTCTAGGTATGTGCCTGCAAACTGTATGTGTTTTTTTCTTTAAAGAATTAAATTGTGCTTTTTTTTAATGCTTAATTTATGGGACATGCCAATAAGTCATGAGTTTTCCTTCTTGTTCTTGTTGTAAATAGCTCACATCTTTGGTATATATGTCGATTGAAATGCTTTCTCTTAAATGTGTAGGTTCAGATGTATACTTAATATAATTATAGCTTTTAAACTTTTGTTTGTAAACCATTGCATACATTTATTGGGAATTCTTCAATACTGAGAGTAAAATCTTGTTTTCAGTTTATAATTGCCTCATTATTCTATTTATGTTTAGAATTTCTAAATTTATTCTATCAAGGCTCCATTCAAAGAGATGTTATAATGAAAAATTTAGATGTTGGTGGATATAATTTATGTGCCAGTTTAAAATAATTGTACAACCAAATCTAGGAATATAGTATAGTTGATCTTCATTTTCCATGATATTGTCGGGTTCATGCTGCACAAGCTCCATCGGGTGGCCAGCTCCTCATGTGCTGCTAGTTTGTTCTAGTCTTGTATATCATAAAAATAACACAAACATTGGCCAAGACCAATTATAAGGTTTCGGATGATTGGTCCTCAGATTCATTAGAAGAGATGAAAAAACAAGATTGGACAGATGTTGGTGGATATAATTTATGTGCCAGATGTTGGTGGACACAAAAGATCTCTTGGTTAATAGCTCACTATTGAGAGACAACAGAGCTTCTACAACAAAATCAAATGAGATTAGTACCACCCCCTCTAACTAAACCAGCATAGATCCATCTTAACTTGGGATCTTTTAAGTACTAAGAGATTTGCATCTCAATTTTTTTGGATCCTTCTTGGTGCTTAATAGATCCAAAGTTAATATGGATCTATGCTGGTTTAGTTAGAGGGGGTGGTACTAATCTCATTTGATTTTTTTGTAGAAGCTCTGTTGTCTCTCAATAGTGAGCTATTAACCAAGATATCTTTTGTGTTAAACCAAGAGATGTTTTGTGTTGCTCTACTATTTATAAATTTGAATGTATCAAAATATTCTATTATGGTTGAGTCATCATATTCACTACGTTCTATGTATGATGAATTTCACATAGATTTATGTCATATTACACTTTTGTAGAATACTCTCCTGAACTTCATTTGGAATTTCATTATTTACAGGGTACAAGTTTGACGAACACAAACATGAATCAAGTTCTTCTTTAACACTCCCACTTGCAAATTTTCCTGGCTCACGTCTAGTTGTTACTCCTCTTCATGATGAACTACTTCGTCATTGATTTATCGACTACTATTGACATGTGAGGATGATTACAATGACTCACTAAAAAAGAATGGTGCTATTGCTATGAATTATCTAATATCCCTCATTCTGTGCTTATATCATGTTCCTCTAGTTAGTGCATTGATTATAACCATCTTGATGATGGACAAGCTTGATGCAGTCTGCAAATATTAGATGAATTATCTTATTTTTCTAGGTAGTTTCTTAGGATGGGATTTGGCTTATCAATTAGAACATTATCCTCTAAATAAATGCATAGGTAGGATAAATTTTAATTTTGAAAATTCGTACAGGAGATCTCTAGTTCTAACCTAGAGCTACCCCTATACTCATTCTTGTGAATACTATCTTTTTTCTCCATCAAGGTAGTTTTTTTTGGTCTTTCTTAGTATGACATTGTTTAATTTCTTTTCTTAATTTTGAACAGATTCTCTAGTCTGGTAGAAGTTCAGAACTTCATCCATAGGGGCAGTTCTCTTCTAAAGGGTTGAGTTGGATTTCTTGAATTTAATGTTCTTCAATTTTTTGCAGAATGCCCGTGGAATATCTGGCATCCTTCGAGCATGCACGATAAACTGGATTCAATGTTACTCGGCTGTCAGATATGAAGGATTTGTGGTGTCAGTTGGGACCTCTTATTTTCTTTGATTACACCTGCTTCAGATTCTACTTTTGAAGGGTGGTTTACCTATGCATCACCAATATTTGCATCTACATTGGATTTTTTTTTAATGCTAGAAACTAGAAATTATTCAGGGATTAAATTTTTGCATTTTCTAGACTGTGGTTACTTGGGATAATGCATTTTTGGATAAAAATTTATAGTAATTTGTGAAGCACATCCTCAACCATATATTTTGAGTCTTTATACTAACTAGAGGTCACAATATGCTATATTATAGGAACTTTTTACTGGTAAATGCTATGGTTGATATCTTTGGAAATGGATGATACATTTTTTATTGTTTTTTTCTGCTATTTAGGGATATTGTGTGTCTTTCTTGTATAGTTCATAGCCAATTTTAGGAAACACCCATTGTTGTTTCAGATCCACATCTTATTCATCACTTAATAGTAGATGGAGCTTGCTGAGATGACAGGTTATCACCTTCAGATATCTTTTTTTCATGATATTATTTTCCTTGGGGATGATGCAAAACTACATATGTGGAGTTTTTTCAAACTTCCTTTGACATCTATATTTGTTGAAGGAAAATCTTCCTGTGGACAGGTAGATCTCCTCAAAGAGATAGACTCTTAACTCTAAGACAAAAAGTGCTTATCATGGTCACTGATTTCCTTTCAGGTCTACACAAACTAATGCATGGAGAGGAAGGAGGAAAGACATACCTTTTACCGGTGTTTGTCCCTGCACGCTCCAAGTTGAACTCCAATCTTGAGCTCCTCGATAAGCCCTGTAGACAAACAAAGTACAACCACTTCCTATTCTATCAATATTAGTTTGAAGCAGACCTATCTACTTAGAGACAAATTCATGTAATGTCAAACACAAATTAGAAAGAAACATGCCAAGCATATTACATTAATGAGAACAAAACATTACTTATAGCCATAGATGGAATGTAGCAGTTTCATCAAGTTATCCTTGCCTAACCCTTGCTCAAAAGCTCCACGATCGGAATGACGATAGCTTCGTTGATTAGCCTCCACTTCACTGTGTGTTTCCTATGAGATCATAGGTTTCATGCTTCTCATCCCTTCTCCACATATCACTTATGAGATCATAAGTTTGGTATGAATATCCATCCAGGTCCTCCTTTCACCATGAGAAAGCTTTCTTATATAGCCTTCGATAGGTTCAACAACTTGAGATATCTTTGGGGTGAGTTGAGGATTTTCCTCCTTGAGTTAGGTATCTTCCCTAGGGTCATGCCTAGACTAGGGGTTCGCATCCAATTGCCTTCCAAGATTGAAAAGATATTTCCCCCATTCATCTCAACAAACCAACTTTTGCCCATAATAGGTAGTGCTCCCTCAAAAGGGCCATCAGAGCATTATAGCAATCCTAAGTAGGCTTTAGGGGGGCGCCAACACTCCCAAAAGAAGTAGCGCTCCTCCAAAAGGGTAGAGGTAGTGTTATAACACTCCCATATAGTGTATAGGGGAGCGCCAACACTCCTGAGTGAGGTATAGGGGAGTGCTCTCCTCCAAAAACTCAGTTTTTTGGGTTCTTTCAGATGGAAATAGGTTCATAAGCCTAGTTAACCATTCCCCCTCTTCCAAATCAAGTGTTTGATGTGTGTCAAGTGTCCTTCTCATGTCGTTATAGGCATGACATAGGCATCATGGCAGTATGCTTTCCTTGACACTTGCGACACTTGTGAGAAAAATGTGACACTTGTAATGATGACACTTGAGATGCTATCTAAGTGAGTAATTTCGATGCATAACAATATTATTCTCCACTCTCACAATTTTCTGTAGTTACTGTTTTTTTATGGAAACATGGTATGCTCGAGCAAGCAGAGTCTCATGGCATATTTTCATTATTGTGTGAAATAAATACATAACTCAAGGACATGACTTCTAAAGAATACTTAACAATATTCATGACATAAACATATGATGTTTAAAGTATAATCCATTCATCATATAGAAATCAAAGAAACATAAGATAGAATGTGAGTAATCATGAAATTGTCATTTGATTATGGTTCAGGTACATTTTTTCAAGGCATCCTTGAAACATCAACTCTTACCTTAAAATGGTGAGCACATCATGCATTTATGCTAGATATTTCATTTCCTCTAGAATGTCCCTGAGGGGGATGCCCCCAAGGATGTGTGGGGCCTCCTCCAAGTCCCTTGATTTTTCCCTTCCCAAAACAGGGAGGTTTGGGAGACATACCTAGATGGTTTACCTGCACCCATGTGGCATTGGTTCTCCAATAAAAATATTCACTCATGAATCATTGGTGCAACATTCAAACCGCCAGCAGTTCAGACTTGGGATCTTGGTTATAGAGCAAGCTGGCAAGGTTGGACTAGAAAATATTATCGCTTTGCAGCTGCAATTTGCTATGAACCACATTCTGTCACTGCCAATGAATGGGGAAAGAAAAGCCATATGTCTGAAACTGACCACACCATTGGATCTTACACCTTCCCCCCCCACAACATTCTCTATTGCGGGCAGATTGATCAGAGACTTAGCCAATGAAGCGAAGTGTGAGAAAATATGAATGAAGAGTTATATTGATCTTGATCCTTATTAGCGTCAATCCCCTCTCAGTGATTGAGATTCATCCTCAATTATTAGATTTGATTCTTGCAAGCCATTGACCCTACAATGCTTGTCGGAAAACTGTGTAGTACGTTTTTGTAACGGGAGATAATTGCAACATCAGTTTTGATTTCCATGTTTGGTAAGTACTTGTACCCTATGTCTATGCTTTTTTAGGGTTTTAATAACCATGCAGACAATATCTTTTGGACCTTTTATTTAAGAATTGTGAGTTTTATTTAGTTGTACCACAGTCGTATGTTCTGAAAACTCTATTTATAATTTTTTTATATTTTTTAATAATAGTTTTTCACTGTATCCATCCTCTCATCAACTGGAAATTCAAGGGTACCTTCTAGTTATCCTCGCGACCTGTCCCTTTTCCCCCCCATCCCCACAACGTGGTGTAGCATAGCCTGCCAAATCTGGTCAAAAAGAAAGAGCAAAGAAACACAATGAATGAAGTCTCTTCTTTAAACAAACTATAGATATCTAAATTGAGTACTAGATATCCTTATTGTTATCTGTTGATTTTTGGTATGTGGTACTGAGTGATACTAATTGGTCTGCAATATCCATACTGACGGGATAGTTGGGCATTATGTTATACATGGTACAAATTGAAACTATTGGACCCTGTTTCCTTAATATAGTAACCATATTTGTGTCCTTTGTAGATAATTACAATGTTTGTTGAAGACTATGCCTGCCCCTTCCTTTGGAGCGTATATTTATTTGTGTGACCAACCAATTTGCACTAATTGTCTTGGCGTGACTTCCTTGTTGCATTTAGTTGCTTTGTGTTTTGGGATAAAATTTATCCATGTCATTGTTTAGACTCTCACATTTCTTTGGTTGGAGATTGATTTTAGATGGTGAGTTCTCTTAGGTATTTAACAACAAATATAAATGACAATGAAGTGAATAACGGAAATAAAAACTAAGCTATGGTTTATTGAACTCTTTTTGTTATGCTAATGGCTTCTTTCAAGGAAAGAAAGAGAGCTTGAAATAGAAGATGATGCAATCTAGTTTATTCATTTTCACTACAAATACAAATCCAAACAATGAGCACCAAGCATTAGGTTTATTCCCTTTTTTCTTTGGGAACTAGCTTTCATTGTTTGTTTAAGTAGGCAAAGCTCCTAACTAGATGTGATAATAATAAAAAGGTCCAGTAGATTGATGAGCATGCATAAAAAGGTCTAGATTTCACTTTTATCATAAAAAGGTCTAGTAGATTGATGAGCACGCATGGTTTCCCTACTCAATAAATGATAAACCAAAGCCTAACATCTATTATTTTTGGTGGCTTATACTTGTTTGTTTTGCCACATATGAAATATGTCGTTCAAAAGTTAAGAACTTAGCTCTCTATAGAAATAGTCGTGCATTATGGCCTTCATTTCTACTATTAAGGTCTTCCTTGAGATGTTGAAGGTGCATATCATTGGGTTTTGGATGGTCCTCCATGGTGTTGGAGTTGGGTGTAACAATCATTGTTTATTTTTCTTAACAAGGATTTAGTCATATTTCCCACCATTACCTTATAGCCTACGA
>ML778030.1:623187-677713 GCA_009831015.1 Picea engelmannii
CAACCCAATGATCACTTATGCATCATAATCAAGTTCCACTAGCTTGCATCAACATCTTTAACAACCTATTGTTTTCTTGTGAGTTTCCTTCCACTATCAAGCTATGAAGTTGAAGTTATATTTATATCAATGTTCAAATGTGTGGAATTCTCGTAGTCTATTCAGTTATTGTAAAGGGCATAATGGGATGGATCCCTTTAAGTCATCTAATAGTGATTTCATGTTTTTTTAACAAAAATGAATTCTTTTGTTTTGAAAGAGGATTGTGATCAAACCATCTAGTAGAGAAATACAAAATTTATAATGTAAGATTGTCTTAATGACTTCAAAGTTCTTCAAAATTTCAATAGAATTGCTTCTTGTTTGCACTATTTTTGGAACTGTAGCACTAGAGCTAGCTACCTTGGCTTGTATATAGCCTTAAATATTGTTCTACTAAATAACTATCTTGTAGAGCACCACAAATTTCAAATATTATTGGGTCTTTTTATCTCTTAGACAGTACTGAAAGAAAAATCCCAGCCTTTAGTGCGAGGGAAAGCCTAAGGAAACTATTAAGTGGGTCACTAGCTGACACCTATATGACTTACTCCTCCTTTGGGATTGGAATGACTATTAGGTCTTGATATTGATATTGTAATTATTTTTGAAACACCTACACAATCGTTGCAATTGCGACGTCTTTCACTCTCTTCCTGTCACTATTGCCATGTCAGGCCGTTGCTCTTGCCACCTGCTGGACGTCATTCTTTCCACGGCCAAGAGTGTCTCTCCCATAGCAAGCACATCGGAGCTGATACCTCATCCCATCGGTCTTGCCACCTTCATAACGTCTCTCTTGCCACCTTTGAAACGTCGCTCTTTCCACCTTTACAACATCACTCTTGCCACCTTAATAACGTCTCTTTTTCTACCTCTGGAACGTCTCTCTTGCCACCTTTATAACATCTCTCTTGCCACCTTCAGAATGTCTCTCTTGACACCTTTCAAACGTCGCTCTTGCCACGTCTGAAACATCCCTCTTTCCACGTCTACTAAATCGGTATTTCCATGACCTAGATGTCGGTCTTACGATGCGAATATGGGGTTGGAAAATCCAATTTATGATAACATGTGGCATCATATAACGTTGCAATACAGATAAAAAATAATTCATTGGAAAATTGACATCCTATGAAACAACGTTTGAGGGGGTCCGAGTTTTGTTGGTCTTCCGACAATAGAAAGTGGCAATTACGTCACACACGCCGTCGAAATTTGACCCAAATGTACTAGTGTCTAGGTCCAGAGAGTTTATATGGATCTCCCACATACTCAGAGACTGGTTGGAAGTGAAAAAAGATAGGCCAAGAGAAAATGGCCAACAAAAACCACAAAATGGGATCTCCCCAGTGGAGTTGCCAATTTTTTTATAGGACAAATCGGTATGTGTGGACACTAATAGATCTCCCTATATCCACCTAGATCTAGAACAAAACAGGATAGGGCATAACACCTTCCCTAAGTAATAATCATTGAATTTGACATCAAAGAAGGAATAAGTGATGTACCTTTAGATATCGCTTCCTTATGTCTTTATTGCCCCTATTTCTCTTTGGCGGCCTTGTAATGTCAGATCTGCAACGACACAAATCGACCAAAGTGAAAGCAACAATAATACATTCAATGAAGACCTAAAGATGTGATCAAGGATTCATGTAATAAAATAAGAGTGACTTTATGGGAAAGAGACATGCCACTATATTATATTAAATGAAAGTAGAAGATACAACCAGATCGCCTTGAAGTCACAACATTCCTTTTGGTGGTCCTTTGTTCCAACACACACACTTGGTCCAAACTTGCATGAAGAAGATCCACTATGGCTTGATGGAAAAATGGAGGCCTCAAGCATCAATTCAAACAGGACTTCTCACACAATTCTGAACCTATTCTTTCATCAATTCTTTGTTCAATATTTCTTAACCTCTTCCATGATAAACCTTTCAATATATAGGAGAAGGAGAGATGGTTAAAGGGATGAGGATGATCCCACTAAATCTGAAAAGTCAATAGGATTCCAACCATGCGAATGCGAACTCATTTTCTAGAAGATCCTCTTCTAGAACCTTTGTAACCTCTTCTTCCTTTTTTAACTTTGAAACAAGTTCGCACCCTATCTATAGAGAAAATTGTGAACCCCTCGCAATCCAGGGATAGTGTAGCCTATGAGAATCAGGGTTTTCACATCCTGTAACATATGCAGCCTACAAACTCACTATAAAAATATGTTTTGTAGAGGAATACAACAATCACTTTTCTCAGGTAAAAAGTCCCTATGAGATCCTGAACACATCACTGTAGAGACATCACCAGGATGACCAAAATAATGTGTAACATCCCTTCTTCCAGCATTCTATCGAGCTCAATCTTTAATTTTTCCTTATATTTCAGGTTCAATTTGTAGGGTCTTTTCTTGACTGGCTTCACATCTAGTTTCAAAGGTATTCTCATGTCTCCCATAGGTCCTTTGATACCCTTCATATCAATGAACTTGGTTGGAAACAAGTCCTGATATTCGTGCAACAACTTTGTAATCTTGTCAATGGTAGTAGCATCCCAATAATATCCAACATTGGCAAGCTTTGGTGTCTCCTCTGTTCCAATATTGAACATTTTGATCTTGATTGGCTGGCCAATAAATGGTATCTCAACTCTTGGTCCTTCCACATCTCTTTATCCTTCTGTCTTAGTGATGTTTACCTTCCTCATATCATCATCATCATCGACATTGATGTTGTAGCAACTCTACAATTTTTGGAGAGGCATAGTCCATTTTTCCTCTTATTATTCCATAGGGAGGCTAGAGGCCTCTTCGAATACCTTCTGTATCACAATTTGTAATGCTTGGTCTGCTGAAGGATATTCACTTTCAAATAAAAAGGTGGTTACAAAATTCTAAATCATACATTCCCAATCTGCAGTGACAAGGTGCAGCTCTGCTTCAAGGTACCAATTGATAGGGGTCATGTCCAACATGTTGATGAATCTGTGCACCCATTGTTCTTGAAGGATGTCACTCCAGGCCTCTTCATAGCTTCACACATGGTCCTTTGGGAAGCTTCGACCTGTGTACCTTACTTCGCATCATTCTACTTGTGATGAGAATCGCACTGTCATCAAGGTTTGACATTGTCTCCAGTCTGTAATATTGCTTTTATGGGTCCTCCACCATCTTGTTGGTGTGGCTTTCATGGCCTTATCCATTGCCAAAAACCTATGTTGTGTTGGTACACTTGTCTCAAAATCTGGCAGGAAGGTTTCTAAAGGTTTCAAGCCATCAAAGGTAGGTAAGTTACTCACTGTTATGCCGATCTAGAGAGCCTCTCTGGTTAATCTATCACATCTTCTGGTAGATACTTCATACATCTAGTTATGCCAGTTCTCTAGAACTTCTTATGAGTTTGATGAACACGCATTGTCACTTTGCCAACTCAGATTCCCATCGGCTGTAGGGTTGATGTAATCATGTTGTCTGGTTGTTAGTTTGTAGATGTTTTCTAGTTCGTATGCGTGGTCTTCTTCTTTGATAGACTCTGTGTATCGAGGACCCTCATATGGATCTAAAGGTGCAATGACCCAAAGGCCATCTCTTTCAAATGTCATATTCCTTTTCTTTAAATCAACAACAGTAGAATTGTTGAAGGCCCAATCAATTCCTAACAATGCAGGGTAAGGACAATTGTCGTCAAAAATTTCAATGACCTCAAAATATGCAAAGGTTCTAACCCTGTCGATGTCCACAGGGACATGCTCCAATTGTCCAAATGGGTTGACAACTTGTTGATTATCCATGCGAATCCTGATTGGGGAATAGATCAGCTTGGGTTTTCCCATCAATGCCCAAGTCTACTTCGTCATGACATTGACCTCCAAACCTAAGTCGAGGACCACATAGTTTATATCATACTCTCCTATTTGAGCATTCAGGTGTAATTCTTTATTTGTCCTTCTCTTCTTACCAATTTGGTGTACTTCCCTATTCAGTAAGGGGTCTATCTTTCCTAACTCATATTGTCTGATTAAGTTTTGTAACTCTTGTACATCATTTTCATCCTGAATCAACTTAATACAAGTGTATAAAAAATCGATGAGCTTACTTACCTCTTTTCACTCTTTTGGCGAAATTGACTAATCAAATGCCTGCGACATTCCATATTCTCTTATTTTTGGTCGTTTCTTTGAGGAAGAACTTTGATCTACTTTGAAATCTTGCCTTACTTCTTCAAAGATTTGTTTTTCTTTATTTGCATCAAAAGCTTGAGTCTTCTCTGCAGCTTTTCCGATACCTGAGTCTTCTACGATCTTTCCTTGGGTCATTTTATCCTCTCCTGTAGTAGCTCCTCCTCGAGTAATAACAATGACTCTAGGGTCTGCTCCATGAGTTTCAGCATATATCAGTTGCACTTGTGGGTTCTGCTGAGGTGCTCGTATTTCCTGAAGCTTAGTTAGCATCATGGGACAGTCCTTAATGACATGCTCGAAGGAGTTGCAGTAACTGCAAGTAGTACAAGGGTTCTGACAATCCCTTGCTAGATGTCTTGGTTGCACATAGTTATAACAGATTATTTTTCCTTAGCCTCAGCCCATACCTCCTCCTCCTCTTCCTCCTATGAATCCACCATGAGGATTGAATTTCCCTCTTCCTAGGGAGCTATACTATGCATTGTTTCCTTCTTGATGTACTTCGCCTTGTATCTTGTACATGTCTCTTGATCTCTCATGCATGAGATCATAAGCTCTACAATATCTATCATCATGTCCTATTGACTTACAGAATGTGAAATACAAGTTTGTGAGTATCTGAACATATTTCTACATGTAATAGCACTCACCGGGGTAATGTCGATTTATGCATACTTTGCACCAAGGTAATGCGGCTTGTTTCAAAGGGATCGGAGCTCCAGAAACCAGATATTCATGAAACAGAGGACAGTGCTCCTTGTCATGGCCTTTTGATTTGCATCTGATACACCATATGTCTTCCCTTTTGTCTTTTCCCTTGTCCTTCTTCATGTCTTCAACCTACAAAGACAAACTAGTTAACTGACTCATGATCTGGCTCATACCTAAGATGGATTCTCCCATAGGGGTTGATTCAACCTTCATGGCGATCTCCAGTTCCTCAGACTACAAAAAAATCTTCTATTGCATTAATGGAACTCTGATGTGTGGTAAAAGGGCAGAAATGAACCATTCTTTGTTCTTCTCATCTAGGATCTTAAAAGTCAATCGGCCTGTTAGGGTCTTGAATCTTTGATCGAACTCCCAAATAGGTTCGGTTATCCTCTTCTTGATCTCCTTCAACTTTGTAATACATTGTGACTATGACTTAGGTTTCTTAAAATATGCAATCAACACATTCTTGATCTCATTCAGTGGCTTAGGCTACACAAGTCCTTGGACATGTTTCATGTACCAGCTCAACACGCGATCCCTCAATGTAGTGCTGAACTGGTTTCTTTTAACAACTTCATCGGTAACATTTTTAATGTTCCATAAAACCTCACACAAGAACTAGTGTTGATCAGGATCTTTTGATCCATCTCCTCTAAAGATAGGGAGCCTCATCTCATCTACCATGGAGCTGCCAAGGTTTCCTATCTGAGTAGATGTTGAACTGCTAGTAATAGTGTTCTGAGGACTCTGGTGCTTCTGAATATTCCGATTAGTTAGCATTTATGAAATAACAGGAGGATTGATATTACTTACTTCAGTGGTATGCACAATTCCTGATGATTTTGGATCGTTTCAACGAAGTTCTTTAGCAGCTTCTTCCTCTTCCATATTGGGTTCTGAGTGCTCTTCGTCTGTCAGATCTGCCTCTTCTCCACTGTAGAAAACCTCTTCTCCGTAGTCTTTCTTAAATAGGTTCTCAAGGTGAACCCCTCTAAATAATCTCCCACTGTGCATATGTCATGCTTTTGTGTCGTTGTCGTTGTCCAAATTTCTGAACATTAGCCTTTTCAAGTCCACCTAATCTACTATATCTTCAAGATGTTCTTTTCATGTAACAACATTTTGATTCTTAGCTTCAGAAAGTGAAAAAAAATTCCTCTGGGTCCTTTGAAAAAGTATCTCTTGGCTTGGTTGTATGATTCTACTCTATCAACAACAAACTCAGTGATATACCCTCCAATGGTACTATCAAACCAATGATCTACTACTCTAGATACAACGTTATCAACTCTCTTAACCTTCTGGATCAATGCCAACATCCAAACCACAGGAGGTCTAGATCTGATCTTGAACTGGGTATCATCTAACCTAGAGAACCACTCATATAGCTCCTGATGGATTCCTCCAAAGAAGATCTCGTGAATGTCGGTGAAGATGTATCTTTGTAGCCAATCTTTAGTACTCAGCTTACGGTTCTTGTTTTGGGCTTCGGCAAAGTCCCTCTCTTGATCCTCTATCCACTTCTGAATCTATGTTTTCGATGGGAACCACCTTCACATTCCCTCATGAAGATTCCGGTCCCAACAAAAGAACCATTTGTTGGCACAGGGGTAGACCCAAGGTTCACTCCAAGAGTGCACCAACAAGCCCTATCTACTGGCCCTTTCAGCAGCACCTGCAAAGCAGATGCAGTCTCACCCAAAGCAGCTATGAGCGGGTTGCAGGATAGAGATGTCCACAACCAAGGGAATATCAAGTGGATCTAGTACAACATTAACACAACATGCATCTATCACTTATCCAACTAGATCTATCCTGCGCAGCTATAGATATGATCTAACATAGTAATGCCAATAACAATATAACAACAACAGAGATCAAATCATCAATCACACAAACAACGCAAGAGATACGTGGTTCACCCTCTCTCTGGGGCTACGTCCATAGAACTATGCTTAGGATTTATTAAGGTAAAGCATGCAGTTCTTATCTGTGCTTTTAGCTAGAAGATATTCTTTCTTCTCCTCTCTTTCTCTCCCCTTCCTAAGCACCCAGCTGCAGGACTTGACCTTTGCACACAACTGAAGATCTTACAATACTAGAAGGCTTTCTCACTCAACACTTCTCTCTCACAATACAACAATCTCTCACCACAACAATAGAGCTAGATCAACAATAATATTGTACCAACCCGACCCAGGTCCTCTTGACCTTTATTTATACATTACAATACTTCACCGATAGCCTTAGGCTGAAACCTAGGTGTCAAAACCCTAGATACCAAAACCCTAGGTGTCTAAAACCCTAGGTCAACTTGACCCACTTTTTTCGAGCTTCACCAGTCTGTTTTTCCTTCCTTCTCTTGTGGTGCTCCAAATCATCCAATGCTGAATTTTTTCTCTTGTTGAGTTGTCCACGATCCTTCTCCCTTGATGACCTATCAACCTTAATCTGCTCACCCAACGGATTGCTTTCTCGTACTTCGCTCCATCTTTTCTGCTCTTCTACTTGTTGGGCACTTTAATTGTATGATTGAATAGAAAATCAAAGTGTTCAATATAAATTGTCAACCCAGGGAAGTCTATTATTTCAAGATAATTGTGCACAGTCTATGCTAGATTATGAAAGCAACTCTAATCTAATTGTAGTAGGGAAGTTTAAAAAGAAACAAAAATTATCACTAACACAATTGTGCTGATACAACTAGAGTTCTACAGATTTGAAATCATAATTGCAATCTAAACTAATGAATGTATAAGAACCCTGAATTGCCTACTCTAATCTAACTTTCTAATTTACTCTTGCAGGAAGAAGTTCTATACTATTTGCAGAAAGGAAATCTACTTATTGCAAGAAAGTACTTCACACTTTTATTTCTTTTACTTGGAAACAAGATTTTAACCTAATGCAGAAAAAGGGAAAGCAGTTCTCCAGTAGTGTTCACCAATCGACTTCTAATTCTCATGAGACAAACTTATGCACATCTAACAAGAAGGAACTAGACTGTAACAATAGTTATATTCTAGAAATGTTTAACAGATAAATCAATTGTAAAAACAACTAATCTAGAATTCAAAACAGAGGGGAATCGGTGAGGAAGGTGGGCCCCCTTTCCTTCTCACTGAATCCTCTCAAAGAAATAGGTTACATTCTGCAAAAGGAATTCAATCCACTCTTTCATTCAATTGCCAAAATGTTCATGTACAATAACCTTTACTTCACTTTCTCTCAGTCAAAGAAAAACTACTCCTGATTACAAAAGTTGTACTATTTAAAGTCACAGTCATTCAGTTGAAACACAATCAGAATATCCTTGAGAATTCCCCCCCCTAGATTATTAAGCTATTCTTAGTACATCATTAATAAAAGATCTTCATCGACATCGTAATCTAGCAGGTGTAATCAACAGGTGTTGCAACAGTCATGTAACAATAGGACTAGTGGCATCTGTTGTAACAGTCGTATAACAGCTTCCTGGACTAGTGGGCATCTGTTGCAGCAGTCATGTAATAGATTCCAAGATTGATGGGCTTTTGTTGCAGTAGTCATGTAACAGCTTCCAAGATTTACAACCTTTTGTTGCAGTAGTCATGTAACAACTTCCAAGATTGGCGCATAGCTGTAACAACAACGAGTTTCTCTAAGCGGGTTGTTCTAAGAATTTTGATCATTAGTTAAATCATTTCATGGGTAAAATATGTGAATGTTACCAATCAAACATGCTAAGTAAATGAAAATATAAAAGAAAGATGAATAGTTCATACCTTGGGAAAAAGGGTCTTAACATGCATTATAATAGTCATTAGCTTAGAAATGAGAAGGTTGAATGGGCAAAAGATATGGTGAAAGAGGGACATTTTTGGGTCCTAACATGCCCCCCAACTGAAGACATTGTGTGTCCTCATGCAAAACACATTCAAACTTTACTTTGTAGTTGAAGTAGGTAACTGGCTCCTCCAGTGAAAAATTGCCAAGAAAAATTGTGAAGTGTCGGTATGGAAAAATGTTGTGTCCAAAAGAAAATCTGTTGTGTCAACAATCTGTCTAAGTTTCTTTGTCTTCAAGAATAGAATCAGTTTGAGTTTCTTGAGTAACCACCCTTGAGGGAAACAAAGGTTTGTGTTTGAAAGCTGCTAGTAAACCAACAACTACCTTATGACGTTGAGATCTCGTCTGTCGTACTGGCTTTTGTGGAGCAGTCACTCCATGCTTAGTCTTGACTGAGAGAGTTGTTGGTCCTTCAGTGACAGATACTTTCAACACCTTATATATTTCCTCAAAGTAAATGTTTCCACACTCAAAGCACATGAGTTCTTTGTTTATGTTCGTAACATCTTTTGTCAGTGCTAAGATGTCCAAGGTTATCCCTTCTAGATTATTCTATCGAGCAGCCTCCATCTCTTGTTTCAGGGTATTTAACTCTACTTTGAGTTTGTCATTCTCTGTTATTAGTGTAGCAATTCTGGAATTTTTTGTATTCTTGATCTTTCTCTCTATTTGGACAAACAATTGGGCAAGTGGCACATCCTCAACATGCTATGTAGTTGGTTCTTGTGTAATAGTTGTGTCTGTCAGGACTGGTTCTTGTGGAACAGTCTCGACATGTACAGTTGGTTCTTGTGAAGCAGTTGCTTTTTGTATTACTAGCTCTGGTGGGACAGTCCTCTGTGGAGCAGCTAGTTCTGGTGTAACAGTCTTGACCTGGACAGTTGGTTCTTGTGTAACAGTTGTATCTGTCATGACTGGTTCTTGTGGAATAGTCATCACTTGGAAAGTTGGTTCTTGTGAAACTATTCCTACATTAACCATAGAGGATAGTGGATGAAGAATAGGAATAGCCTGTTCCATATCTTGCAATCCAGTTGTTGCTTCTGCAGACCGGTTGGACCTGGTTCTTCTCCTAGGTAAAGTAGAAACAAAAGCAGGGGATTTCTTCTTTGTTGTTGGAGGGGGAATAAGGTGTTCTTCCTCAGCCACACAAGGAGGAAATTCTGGTATATTAGGGTCTACGATGATCTGGACATCATCATTTGACGTGTGATGTGCAGAATCATCAGGCGGAGCTGATGATTCTGCTGCGATTTGAGTACATTCATTCTCAAATGAGAGAATCGTTTCTTGAGGTTCTTTGCACAAAGTAAAACCTGGTATTCGTACCTATATATAATTCTTTGTCACAGCAGCGAGAGGGCTTTGATTTGTTGTTGATCCAATTTGGTCAAGGGCTCTCCGAGGTTTTCCCTTGAATGGACATTTTCTTTTTTGAGAAAATGCGTTGGTAATGATAGTAGGTGCTTGATTGGTTGCTGCAGCAATAGGAGGGTTATGTGTGAATGTTGGTGCAACAACAGAGGAGGTGGGTAGACTTGATTTTACAGTGGACCATGCTGACCTTGCTCACATTTTAGGTAATGAAGGGGTTTTCTTTTCAGAGACAAGGGGTAGGTTTTCAATGATAGGTGTCGCAGTGGATCATGCTGACCATGTTCTCTTTCTCGGTGATCCAGAGATAGGAGCAAGGGTTTTTTGTTTAGGAGCAGGGGGTGGTTTGTTAATGAAAGCTATCGCAGCCAAGGGTTGTGACTCATTTCTTGGTCTAGTAATTTGTTTTTATTTTGTTGGTTCGACCACAACTACAGGTTGTGTCAATGCAATTTTGTCAAGGCTTGTCTGGCTGGTGCTAGGATGGCTTTAGGTTATGCATTTGCTTTGTTGAGTTGTCTTATGGGTAGTGACAATAGGAGTTTGGACTGCTGTTGCAGCCGAGGGCAGAGGCTTAGGAAGAGGCGCAACCATATATGCATGCATAGAATGTGGCTCGTCTACTACAACAGGTAATGGGTTATTGGATATGCCCATACCTCTGTGAATTAATAGGCCGATGAGTCTATGATTAGAAATGCAGTTCTTGAGGTTCTTGGATTTTTTTACAAAATGAGCCATGTTATGCAATGAATGGAGGAGAAAATAAGGAATGTTTATGAATTTGTGATGTCGCAGATGTGATAATAAGATGAAATCAGAAAAACAAACAACTTGGTATCGGCCTTCATAGGTAATGTACCTTTTAAAAAAATTTCTTGACTTTCCCCCATGGATGTGGTAAGGAATTGACATGTGCACCTCTGCCTTTGGTCTGAACTTGCTTAGTGTTGATGAGGAAACCCTTCTGTGCATCTGGAAAATGTGTTTTTTTGTTAAACCATCGGTCTCCTATTGTTGGCAACCCTATTACAACAACAATGCTTTCTTCTGACACTGGAATCCTTACCCCATTCACCATTGAATACCCTTCGGTAGGATTTTGACTAAACTCCAACACCTCATCCTCATTAAACCCCTTCAGCTTTTTAAAATATGATATTCAGTCGGCCTGGAGAAATATTTGGTAGGCCTTTGGGTGTAGCAACAAATTATCCAGAGTTGAAAGTTCATATCTCACAACTGATCCTCCCATGATGTTGCTTGAGAGTCTAACATGCATGTAGGAGGAGAAACTATCACCTAAACCATATACACAGCAAGGTCGAACATGGTTCGCAGAAAGAATATAGTGTCTCAGCAAAAGAAGTGTGGTCGAAAAAAAAAGGTGGTGGATGTGAGTATAAAATGCGGATTGGATGGCTAGATTTTTGTTTCCCCCCCAACTAATCAGATTGTTTCCAAGTGTAATAATGTAGGACAACCGGTAAGTAAACAGGAAAACATGCTTTTATATCTTCATTACTGCAACACACAGAATTAGTTACATACCTCATAACTTACCACACGAAACGATCTGTCAGAGTAACGGCACTACCCAACCGCCATGTGAGTTGCGTGGAATAGCTGACATGATGAAGGATCATGATAGAAATGACAACTGGAGTAGAGACGGTGTCCTTTCTGTAGATAGCCAATTGGAAATCACCGGATGTGAAGCCAAGTCATGATGAAGTAGCACTATCAAATAGATAACATCGGTATTGACAAATCAGTGGTTTCGTAGCATGGAAAGATTATAGGGCTGGAGCAGTAGCATTGGCAAAAATACGAAAAAGAAAGAGTGAAGTGACAAGAAAGAATAACAACAATTAGTGTAACACCAGGTTCTTCAGCCAAAATGGCGGAGGTAGGTGTAACAACATGGAAATCAATCAATTTATCGGAAAAGGTGTAACAGCATGGAAATCGGCCAATTTATCAGAAAAGGTGTAACAGCATGGAAATAGGCCAATTTATCAAAAAAGGGGTGTAACAGCATGGAAATCAGCCAATTTATCGAAAAAGGTGTTACAGCATGGAAATCGACCAATTTATCGGAAAAGGGGGTGTAATAGCATGGAAATCAGCCAATTTATCAGAAAAGGTGTAACAGCATGGATATGGGCCAATTTATCGGAAAAGGTGTAACAACATGGAAATCAGCCAATTTATCGGAAAAGGTGTAACAACATGGAAATTGGCCAATTTATCAAAAAATGGGTGTAATAGCATGGAAATCGGCCAATTTATCAGAAAAGGTGTAACAGCATAAAAATCGGCCAATTTATTGGAAAAGGGGTGTAACAACATGGAAATTGACCAATTTATTGGAAAATATGTAACAGCATGGAAATAGGCCAATTTATCGGAAAAGGTGTAACAACATGGAACTTGGTCGAACGCTACATCACTTAGTTTCTAGGAAGTTTTTCAACTTCCATAAACTAATCGTTTGACTCCTTTTGTTGTATGAAACCTTTCTATTCATCACCTACACACACATAACTGCCTGACACCTCTCAAATTTGAATTTATTAACATAGTAAAGAAAATAGAAAAATTTCAAACAAAAACAAAGAAATGCAAATTTTGCTAAGGTTATTTATATACAAGGTCTGAGAAAAAGAAGTCCTAAGGTTTAGAAGGGGAAGGAGAAAGCTCCTTTCCTTTTAAGAATTGATAACCTATATCAGTGGTACATCTAGTTTTGAATTCTACCTTGGACAGTGGGCGCCGATACAAATGCAAGTGATGACCATTTACACGTAACTATGTATTGGATCCATCAATAGTAATCAACTGGACTGTCCCATTGGGAAAAATAGTGTCTACCTCATAAGGTCCTAGCCATCGTGTATGCAACTTACCCTGAAATTCTTTAAAGCACGAATCATACAATAGAGCCCAATCTCCTTTCTGGAATAATTTCTTCTTGATGACTCGGTCATGCCATTTTGTTCTTTGTTGTTGAATCACTTTTGTTTTATGGATAGCATCCAAACGATTTTCATCAAGCTTGTTGAGCTACTGCAGTTTGTCCTTTTGTTCCATAGCCAAGTTGAGGTTGACTACTGATGCAGTTCTTAAGGTTTTAATTTCAAATTCAATGGGAAAAACATGGCTTTTTCTATATACCAACTCATAAGGAGAAAAACTGGTTGTTTTCCTCCAAGTAGTTCAGTAAGCCCATAGAGCTTCATGCAATCTGTCAGACCAATCCTGAAGATGTTCTCTCACTATTTTAGTAAGAATGGCTTTGATAACTTTGTTGGTTCTTTCCACTTGGCCATTTCCTTGTGGATGGTATGGAGAAGTTGTTCTATGTAAAACATGATACTTACTGAGTAGAGCTTCAAACTTCTGTGATGTGAAAGGGGGTCCTCCATCAGTTACCAATTCTCTGGGAATGTTGAATCTAACAAATATATCTTCAAACAAAAATGCTAAGACAACTTCTTCTGAGGCTCTGATGATTTTTTTTGCCTCCACCCACTTGGTCATGTAATCTGTACAGACCAGTATATAGACTTTCTGATTGAAAGGTGGGTTAATGGGGCCTACGAAATCCATGGCCCATCTCTCAAAAGGCTCTAAAACTACCTAAGGATGGAGAGGCATCTCATCTCTATGAGTTGGTTGGCCCATTCGTTGGCAACTGTCACAATCTTGCACATATTTCTTGGCCTCTTGAAATATGGTGGGCCAAAATAGCCCATCCTTAAAATTTTATGCCCAATCCTTTTATCAGCAAAATGACCCCCACAAGGGCCATCATGGCAAGCTTTCAACATATCACATACTTCATCATCCCTCACACATCTCCTGATTTCTTGGTCCAGACCTATGTAGAAAAAACATCCTCCTATCCAGCTATACTGAGCACTCTTTTGAATAATCTTCCTTCTTTCTCGAGGAGATAGATGTGGAGGTACCTTCCTTGCAACCAAATAATTAGCAATATTTACATACCAAGGTGAGTGAGTGGATACAGAAAACAAATGTTCATCAGGAAAGGAATCATCTACAAGTGAATTATCATTATTTATATGTAATCTTGAGAGAAAATCAGCAACCACATTTTCTTTTCCTAGTTTATCCACTATAGTGATGTCAAATTATTGTAGTAGTAACAACCATCTTGTTACTCGGGCATTAGAAATAGGTTTGTTCATTAGATATTTAATGGTTGTATGATCAGTATTAATAAAAGTAGGATACCCAGTGAAACAATGCCTGAATTTATTGATTTCATAAACTACTGCCAAGAATTCTTTTTCAGTAACTGTGTAATTTAACTCAGCAGGAGCCATGTTCTTGTTGATATAGTACACAACGTAGGGTTCTTTGTCCTCATGTTTCCCTAGTACTGCACCAATTGCAGTGTCTGAGGCATCTAAAGAAATGTGAAAAGGTAGAGCCCAATTGGGCCCTCTCAATATGGGAGTTGTGGACAATTTCTGTTTCAAATTTGCAAAAGACAATTCACAGTTATCAGTCCAACGAAAGTCAACATCTTTTGTTAATAGGAAAAACAATGGGGAGGCAATTTTAGAATTTTTTTTAATGAATCTCCTGTAATACCCGACGTGCCCTAAAATACTTCTTACCTCTTTCTGAGTTGATGGAGTTGGAATGTCAAAAATTACCTTGATTTTGGCTAGATCTATCTAAATCCCTGCAGAAGAAATGAAGTGTCCCAACACTACCCCTTCGCTCATCATCATATGGCACTTTTCTGTACTTATAGAAAGATGAGACTGTATACATATTTTGAGCACTTTTTCCATATTAGACAAAGCTTCTTTGAAATAAGTACCACAAGGTGTAAATTCATCCATGAATATTTTCATACAGTCATTCACCATATCAGAGAAAATACCAATCACAGCTCTCTAGAAAGTGGTTGTTGCATTACACAAGCCAAATGGCAGAACCTTGGAGGAAAATGTAGCCCAAGGGCTGGTAATGGTGGTCTTATCTTGGTCCTGTGGGGCAATTTTTATCTGGTTATAGCCACTAAATCCATCTAGGAAAGAGAAAAACTTTTTCCTAGCTAAGTTGTCTAAAACTTGATCAATAAATGGCAGAGGGAAATGATCCTTCTGCATGGCCTTATTCATGGATCTATAGTCCACACACACTCTCCACTTACCATTATTTTTAGGCACAATAACCAATGGTGATACCCAGATGTTGTCTGATATAGGATAGATGAATCCGGCATTAAGAAGTTTCTGAAGTTCTTCCTTAACCATTTCTTTAAGGTTTGGGTTCATCCTCCTTTGCAGTTGGCAAATGGGTTGGCATTCTTCCTTGATGTATATATGGTGGGTGCATAATTCAGAGGGAATGCCTTTCATATCCATGTAATCCTAGGCAAATGCTTCTTTATGTTTAATCAGTAATTTCATCAATCAACAAGTTTCAGTAGTGGATAGGTCGGGATTGATGTTCAACGTTTTCCCAGGTTCGATTTCTACAGTGATGCTCTTAGAACTGACTCTAGGAAATAATTAAGTTGTTGTTGTTTTGTCATCTGTTGTTACAATGTTCGTTGTTACAACGGTTGTTGTTATAGATGAGTCATTTTGATTGTCAGTGGTTTCTGAGAACATTTCTCGAGTTCATTTCTTCCTAGGAAATAGGGTCAAAGAATCTAATCAGTCAGCGGTGCATGTTCTGTGTAACAGCAGAGGGGTGACAAATAAAGAAGTTGATTAACTAGTCCTCTGTCTCATCTTTGAAACTCAAGGATTTTCCTATGGTTAGCACAGGTAGAGCACTTTCATCCTCAGTGTCCATCCATAAAGAATTTTCAGGTTCTGTACTGGGTGTAGCATGAGGATATAGGGTAAGTTTTTTTGTGCAATACCATCATAGATGGTCATGGAACCAGATATACAACCAATGAAAGAATTAGTAGTAGCTAACCATGGTCTTCCTAGAATTAGAGGGTGGCCCCCCATATGGGTTTTAGATTGCAAAATGACAAAATCAGCAGGATACTCCCATGAATCAACTAAAATGACTAAATCATCGATTACTCCTTCTGGTCTAATGGTAGAATGATCAACTAATTCTAGAACAGTAGGAGTTGGTTAGATTTGTGTTATGAGTTGCAACAATTGCATAGTTTCTATTAGCATGATGTTGATTGTTGCTCCTAAGTCAACTATTACATGGGGAATAGATGTTTGTCCAATTTTGACACTGCCTGTAGGGTTTCCTGGGTCGCCATATTTGATAGGTGGGGTTTTTCATAACATAAGCTCAGACAAATCCTCCACTACATGCACTGTGAGGGGGTACTTAGGTTTTCGTCTAGGTTGCCTGATACAAAGATCTCTCACAGTCTTGGCATAAATAGGGACATATCTTATCGCTTGCAATAGTGTAATATTAACGTGCAGATTTTGCAATTCTCCTAAGAGATTGAAAGATGGTAATTCCACAGGCTTGGTAATTTTCAGTCTTTCAGGGAATGGTGGGTCTTTTGATTCTATAATGGGTTGGTCAATTTCTTTTGTATCAGCAGATGGTATTTCCCCTGATTCTTTATCTAATTCTGAAGATGGAACATCTTCAATTATTGGTTCGATTATTCTCCCTGATCTTAATTTTATTTCATCACAAGGCATAAGAGTAATAGATAAGGCTGGAACATTGTGTATATCTATGTTCTGAATGGCCTTATTATTTGGGTTTGGGTTAGGTTGCATAGGCATCTGAGGTCGTAAGGGAGGATAGTTTGGTGGGACATTGGGAGGCAACTGCAGTTGTTGATGTTGGTACTGGGGTTGGAACTATTGTTGATAGGAGTTCGGTTGGTGATGGTTTTGATAACTGAGCTATTGGTGAGGGCCTCTCCAATATGGGCTCCATTACCTCTGGTGATTCTATTTGTTGGGGCGTAGGTAACCATGCATTGAGATCCTGATAAGAGGGTGGCATCTGATTTGGAGGGGGGGCATTCGTCTAGCCATAAGGTAGTTGATTGTTCCAATAATTAAATGTTGTAGAAGAGAATTGAGAGTTCATACATTGACCTCTTGGCTGCCATTGTCTTCTTTGTGTTACTAGATAGATAGCCTCTACTTCCTCATTAGTTTCCTTCATTGATGCTTTTACACTTGGTAGAGAGGGAAATTGGTCAGTAGCATGGTCTCATTCACAAATAAGACATACCTGGACACTGTTCACTGGGCACTCCCTTGGTAGATTTTTCTTTCTGCATTTAGGACAGAAAATGCACAATGCTTGATCGGATTCTGCTTGATTCTGCTTGACCTGCAAAGTGTCAATTTGTGAAGCAAAAGAGTTAATCATCTCTATTTTGAAATTTTCTAACAGATTACCTATTTCTTCTCTTGTTTCTCCTCCATTGGCTGATTTCTATGCCCTTGAAAAAGTGGTATGCTTGGTAGCTGACTTACTGCTTGTAGCTCCTCGAGAACATCTTTTACAGAAATCTATAATGTCCTCATAGGATTCCTTAGATACATCTCCCTTGCCAAGCATATTCAACATATCTAAACAATCTTCTCTAACTCCTTTTAGCAAAATGGTTTTTAGAATGTCCTTACTTACATCCGGATGTCCAGACCTTTGTATATTATATTGGGGTCGCTCCACAAAATCTTCAAGGGTCTCTTCCTCCTTCTGTGACATCTTGAGCATTTTCTCTCTTCATTCCCTTGTTCGGCAGTAGTCATGGTATTTATTCAGGAAAAGATGCCTCATTTGTACCCATGCTGAAATGTTTTCTCCTCCAAGTCTCATGAACCATCTTAAAGCATTACCTTTCAATGTAGCTAGAAATAGTTTAAGCTTCTGCACAGTGGTAGTGTAGTCATAGCTTCTACACAAAATGTCAAATTCAAACAGAAACTCATCTGGATCTTCAGTAGATAATCCACGAAAATTTGGGAGAGTTGATAGAGGTATGTTTTTCATAGGAGCCATCCCTCATGTGGGAACATTAAAAATAGGAAAGACCAGGGTAGAGATAGTATGTTCATTATTTACCTGATCTTCTTTGTTTTGTGGATTTTCTTGGTGTAATTCTTCTTCATTATCCCCTAGATTTTGCATATGTGCTCTTTCTCTCCACTCTACTTGGAAAGTGTTCCACTCTTTGTTAGTGACTATCTGACCATTGATTTGATAAACCATTTCTTTTGGATTCTCCCTATTCCGAGCTGAACTTCCTTAATCTTCAATGTTCTCCAGTGTTGCTTGTTGAATTGTTAGTGACAAGTCTTCAGCCCCGTCTTTAGCTCTTGATGAATATGATGTTTCAAGAAGGGGTATTTCTGATCACTGTGGATTATGTCTTCTTGGAGAAATTTCAAGGCGAAAAATAGATCCTGAAGAAGAATCTGCTCTGGCTATAATCTCATCAATAAAGGTTTTCCTTCCCAGTATGTTAGGATTTATTCCTCCACGTCCTCTGGTACCTGTAGGGTTAGTATTTTGGTGGATTCATTCTCACGTTTCTTGATTCATGCAGGCTATTCATTCTATGAAATAAAACTAATGTGCTTACAAAAATCTAACGGTGCCAAAATGTTGGGCACTTTAATTGTCTGATTGAATAGAAAATCAAAGTGTTCAATATAAATTGTCAACCCAGGGAAGTCTGTTATTTCAAGATAATTGTGCACAGTCTATGCTAGATTATGAAAGTAACTCTAATCTAATTGTAGTAGGGAAGTTTAAAAAGAAACAAAAATTATCACTAACACAGTTGTGTTGATACAGCTGGAGTTCTACAAATTTGAAATCATAATTGCAATCTAAACTAATGAATGTATAAGAACCCTAGATTTCCTACTCTAATCTAACTTTGTAATTTACTCTTGCAGAAAGAAGTTCTATACTATTTGTAGAAAGGAAATATACTTATTCCAAGAAATTACTTCACACATCTATTTCTTTTACTTGGAAACAAGATTTTAACCCAATATAGAAAAAGGGAAAGCAATTCTCCAACAGTGTTCAGCAATCGACTTTTAATTCTCATGAGACAAATTTGTGTGCATCTAACAAGAAGGAACTAGACTGTAACAACAGTTATATTCTAGAAATGTTTAACAAATAAATCAATTGTAAAAACAACTAATCTAGAATTCAAAACAAAGGGGAATCAGTGAGGAAGGTGGGCCCTTTCCTTCTCACTGAATCCGCTCAAAGAAATAGGTTACAATCTGCTAAAGGAATTCAATCCACTCTTTCATTCAATTGACAAAATGTTCGTGTACAATAACCTTTACTTTGCTTTCTCTCAGTCAAAGAAAAACTACTCCTGATTACAAAAGATCTGCTATTTAAAGTCAGATTCATTCAATTGAAACACAATTAGAACATCCTTGAGAATTCCCGCACACCCCCCCCTCCCGATTCTCAAGCTATTCATAGTAGATCATTAATACAAGCTATTCATCAACATCGTAATCTAGAAGGTGTAATCAGTAGATGTTGCAACAGTCATGTAACAACAAGACTGGTGGCATATTTTGTAATAGTCATATAACAGCTTCCTGGACTAGTGGGCATCTGTTGCAGCAGTCGTGTAACAACTTCCAATATTGACGAGCTTATGTTGTAGTATTCTTGTAACAGCTTCCAATATTGACAAGCTTCTGTTGCAGCAGTCATGTAACAACTTCCAAAACTGGTGCATAGCTGTAACAACAACAATTTTCTCTAAGTGGGTTGTTCTAAGCATTTTGATCATTAGTTAAATCATTTCATGGGTAAAATATGTGAACATTACCAATCAAACATTCTAAGTAAATGAAAATATAAAAGAAAGATGAATAGTTCATACCTTTGGAAAAAGGGTCTTAGCATGCATTATAATAGTCATTAGCTTAGAAATGAGAAGGTTGAATGGGAAAAAGATGTGGTGAAAAAGGGACATTTCTGGGTCCTAACACTGCTCACTTCGACCCAGTGACAGTCACTGTGTCTCCCACGAAGTTCGCTTTTCTCCATTTCTTCCTTGTTCTTCGCTTCCTTCCATAACCAAGGGCTAACACCTGCGAGACTAATTCATCGTTTGTGTCTTCTTTGGCCTGCGATCCTAATTTGGCGGTTATGCCTTCTTCGGCCTGCGAGCCATATTCGACGTTTGTGCCTTCTTATGTTCTAGTTTCTTCTTCAGATGATGACAGTCAGGATGAAAATCCACCTCTGCTTGCTCACCTTCCTCCAGATGAGTCCTTTGAACCTGAACCAACAACAGCTCCACCGCTTCCTAGATGGGTTCATTCAACACGAGAAGCAGTTGGTGATATTGTTGGTGATCCTTTAGATCAACATCAGACACGTTCACAGTTCCATCGAGCCTCTTCTATTTTAGCTCAAGTTTCAGAAACTCATGATCTAGAGACATTTACAGAAGCTTCAGGTCATCCAGATTGGGATACAACAATGAATGAAGAGTATTGTTCTTTAATGGAAAATGATACTTGGTATCTTGCACCTCTTCCAAAAGGAATAAAACTTGTCAGATGTAAATGGGTCTATAGAACTAAGTATGCATCAGATGGAAGTGTTGAAAGACAGAAGGCTCGGCTAGTTGCCAAAGGATTTTCCCAAGTTGAGGGAATCGACTATAATGAAACCTTTTCCCCTATAGCCAAAATGAATTCCATCTGACTTGTTCTTGCCCTTGTTGCCTCACATAAATAGGAGGTCCATCAGATGGATGTTAAATATACCTTCTTGCACAGAGATTTGCAAGAATAATTCTGCATGGAACAAACTCCTAGCTATGTCCATAATGAATCTAGACTTGTTTGTCACCTTAAGAAATCTCTTTATGGTCTCAAGCAAGCCCCCCGAGCTTGGTATGCCAAAATGGACGTCTTTATTATTGCCACTAGATTCTCTAGATGTCATTCTGATCCTAATGTCTATACCAATAAAGTAGGAATCCATATCATAATCCTTGTCCTTTATGTTGATGACCTTACCCTTACTGGTAGTGACTCAAAAATTTTAAACCATGTGAAAACCATCCTTAAGAAGAAATTTGAAATGATAGACTTAGGATTTTTGCACTATTTCCTTGGCCTCCAAGTTTTGCAAACCAATACAGGAATTTTTCTTTCCTAGTCTAAGTATGGTTGTGACCTTCTTCGTCGCTTTCACATGGACGATTGTAAACCAACCCCTTCTCCCTTCCAATCTAGATTCAAGCTTACTACCACATGTACTTCTCCTGAAGTTGATGCCACCTGATACCATCAGTTAGTTGGTAGCCTCTTATACTTGACTCATACCTGTCCTGATCTTTCCTTTGTTGTTGGTCTTGTTTCCTGGTATATGTAAACACCCCATGAAAGCCATTGGAAAGAAACTAAAAGGATACTTTGCTATGTTTGTGGTACAATTCAGTTCAGGATACATTACATTTCAGGGGGGACTCCTTTATTGGTTGGTTTCACTAATTTAGATTGGGTTGGCGACCCTGATGATCGGAATTCTACTGCAAGTTATGTTTTCAGCCTTGGTTTAGGACCTGCCATTTGGGCTTGTAAGAAACAACAGGCTATTGCACTTTATTCAGTAGAAGCATAGTACCGAGCAGTGGTAAATACAAGTCAGGAAGCCTTGTGGCTTCGACAGATCCTTCTAGAGTTTGGATTCTAGAAGAAACATTCGACCAGACTTTGGTGCAACAATCAGAGTGCCATCAAGCTCGCCAAAGACCCAGTTCAACATCAACATAGCTAACACACCGAGCTACACATGCACTTCATCAGAAAGCTCATTCATGATCAAGTTATTGAAGTTCTCTTTTGTCCTACAGAAAATCAAGTTGCAGACATTTTCACAAAGTCTCTTACAGAAGCGAAGTTTTCCAAACTTCGATCTATGTTAGGAGTTCAAGAAGTTTTCATTAAGGGGGGATAGTCTCTAATGCCTCCTTGCTTCTCCTATTGTGTCACCATTGTAAATACTTCAATCCTATCCCAATTTGTTCTTAAGGGGGGATGTTAGGATATTTAGACGCTTAGGAGTTAGTTAAGATATACTTGGTCTAATGTGACATTAGGTAAAATTGTGTTTCTTAGTGTGTTTCTTTAGTATGCGTTAGTATACATTTGTAGTTAGGAAATCCGACGGTCACGATATGTTCCTTACATAGAGTGATCTGATGGTTCATACTCTCCTCGATATTAATGAACATTGATCTGTAGCTTAACACCCGATTGGTCCATGATCTCTATTTAAAGAGCATGGAGGGTCATTTTCTAATGATCAATTGTGAGAAACTCTCTTGTAAAATATCTCTGTAATATTTTTCTTTTGCATTAATAAATTGCTCCAAGTGGCCGCGTTGGCTGGGGCCTAGATGTTTCCTCGTAGGGGTTTTACCATGTGAAAACATCGGTGTGTTGATCTTTGATCTGGTTATGTGAGTGGTTACTGAAGGTTTTCGTCTTCTGTTGGAATACCTGTGTTGTCGAACAGTTCATACCCTGATCTGGTGCTGTGCTAGAATATTTTCTCATGGATTGTGAGATTTCGTGTAATAGAGGAATGTTGGGAATAAGAGAAATAGTCAACACCCATCACACTAGCCATAATATCAATACCCATGTTGCCAACTCCATCCTGGGCGCGTGCAACTAGGAGAAGCCACAATCTCAGGTACCAGAATGCCTGTGCAGGTATTGAAAAGCCAGGAATAGTGCGGGAACAACTGTTACATTGAAAAGGTAAGTGTACTTTTATCGTTGGTAAATTATAGCCAAAAGATCCTAATTAATTTATCAAGAACTTCAAAAAAATATCGAAATAAACAAATTTTACCTCATGTTACAATCAAGATCTTTAGGCAGGCAAAAGGGTAGAAGTAGGAGGAAATAAGTTGGATTCCAATGCCTAGGTGGGGAATAAATGGACAAAAGAGGTTTATGGTGAGTGATAAAATGGGAGCTCAACATTACCCCCACACCTGATTATTTGCATGTCCTCATGAAAAGATATCCCAAAATTGTTCAAAATTGAAATACACATCCTCTTCAACCACTAAGAGAGTCCTGCAACATTTATCAGAATGTTGAGTCCTGAGTTATTTTTCTCCAACCTGTCGCTCCTCCTTGGTTGTTCTAGTTGAAGTATATTATGCATATGCTTGTTGATATTCTTGGTTTCAGATTGAAGTTTCTCAATCTCTTCATAAAACTTCTTACTCTGCCCTTTTAACTGTTGTTTTTCTCTTTCAATACACCTATTTAGGACAAACAACTCCATGAATTCTTGTTCCAAATTTTTAACTTTTCTTCTTCTCTTCCTAAGTTTCTTTTCCAGAGGAATTTCATTAATAGATTCATCTATTAGGAATTTTGAACCCTCACAATCCTCAAGTCCTTTCTTAGAAGGTCCAGGAATAATTATGTTAGGAGTCTTTGGAGTCCCAGGCTATTGTTTATCCTTTTTAGTATGATGCATACCCTTCAACATTTCATCATTACACCCTCCTTCTACTGCGGGGGTGAACAATTGTGCCTGTGGCTCTACTAGTTCATGTAGCTCAATAGGATCATTTATCTGTTGCTCATTAGGGTCTGCAAATTCTGTACATGGATGATATTGTTCCACGGGCTTCGGGCGCTTAGAAATTTTGAAGAGTTTTGAAATGGGAAAGGTATCATCATCATCATCATCAACAGGGATTGGGTCCTCATGTGTTGCAGCCTCTGGGTACATGGGGGCTAACCCAACAATCTTTGGGGCTGCTTGCCTTGCCATATGACGGGTGACCCTACGAATTGGAGGAATCTCAATCGGTGGCTTGATCATCATAGTCTCCTTTTCTGAATTTCCATTCCTCGCTCTTCCCTTTTTCTGTCGCTTATCCAATTTTATCAGTCCTTCTTCCACTGCCACAAGTATTGTTTTCTTTCCCTATTGTTTACTCAAATTGTTTGATTTCTTTTCCACTAACACATGTATCTTTTCCTTCTTTTGTTGCTTTCCCAAGTCGCTCAGCCCCTCTTCTGTTGCCACATGGATCCTTTCCCTTTTCTATCATTTTCCCAAAGTGCTCATCCCCTCTTCCATTTCCACAGGGATATTTTCCCTTTTTTTTCATTTTCCCAAAGTGCTCAGCCCCTCTTCCACTGCCACAGGGATCTAATCTCTAAATGCATTCTCACCCAAGAACTAATCTCGTGTTTTATTTATTTTGCAGAGCTTGGCTTCCACCAATAATTTAACTAAACCATGATGGTAGAGGCTACTTTGAGGGTTTCAACTATTCCTCTTTACCATATTAGACATTTTTTCTAGACTTTTGTACAAATAGCACAAGAAATTTATTAGTTCCTTGGATTCAAAATGAAGTAGAATTCAAACATGATGCTCATATGTGAGGGCATACCTTCCCTCAAAGGTTAAGTACCTCTGCAAAATTTCCAATGGTGCTTTCCATTCGTCCATGATGTATGCCCTTGGAACTCCCTTTTCCCAGCTCACATTTTGGTATTGCACCTTCAGAAACTGGTTGCAAATTTCCATGCCAAGCGTCAATTTCTTGAACCAGTATTCTCCAGTCCTAGGGAGGCCTGTGACATTGGGTAGGGTTTCCTTTGTAACCTTTACCTCCAAATCCATGGCCCTAGCCAATATTCCATCAAATCTTTACACGAACTAAAGAGAAACCCGATCATTAAACCCCCGAAAGTTGGCGAAAAAGAGATGCCAACCTATTTCCTTAAACATTTTCTTTCAATTATGATACTCAGGTATAGCTTCGAGCACTCACCAAGAGATGGGTTCGTGGAGATATAGCACCAAGTTGAATTATAAGTTTGGATGAGGGTTTCACCGAAGCTAAATTGAGGAACACTCAAAGGGATGAGGCAAGTGAAGATACTCAGAGGAACAAAGAGGGTTTGATCTTGTGAATGCGGATAATTTCTTAGCAGGGTGGAAATTTTAGCATAGATTAGCTACAGAACGACGACAATCAAGGAAATGATTGTAGCTGCATCTAGAAACGTTGTGGTGCACCATTTATCTTTGTGACAAGGCGATATGAATTCCATTCATGGTAATGATGGTGAGGGGACTTGGTACGGGAATACTAATTCAAACTTATGCAATGTAACACGAAAATATCAATTACTAAAGTTCATGGAGAAAGTGGAATTTTTCATAAACGTGAGCTTGTTGCATGAATTCATCACTCGTGGAATAGGGATAATACGTATGAGTGGGTAAAATATCAAATGATGTGAGCGAATAGGGGTATATTTCGTACGACATGAATATAGGGATGGCCAATCATGCTACACATATGAATTATCGCTTTGGTGACCACCTAATACATGAATGACCAAAACTTGAAGGATAAGTAATGAGGATGGGTTGGATTAGCATGAGAATTTTTTAAAATGATATCCTTTGTTCCTAGCAAACCAAACATAATCTTAAAGCAATCTTACCTCAAAAATTCATTACCCATTTTAACTGTAGATGTTGAATTCCTGTGGATACCGGAAGCAATGATGATGATGTTGACATTGTTGTCATGTTCATGTTGTTGATGCTCAAGACTAAAGGAGGAATTCATACTCTGTCTCATGCAAAAATATCTTTAAAATGTGGTCACAGTATTCTAGTACCTATAGTGTCATCTCTGTATGGGTGTGGGAATATTGTCAATCACCTTTTTTCACTGATGCTCTTAATCATGCCATTACTTCACTCTGTGATTTACAAATGTAGTATTGAAAGATATCTTATACAAATTTAACTCAAAACTGGTTTAGAAAATATTTGAAACTTAGGGAATTCTGAACTTATTGGAAATACAGAAATTTGAAATAAAAAACTAAGCAGAGAATAGAACTATTGATGCCAAACTATCATTGTGATGATGGTGGAAATAACGTCAACAGAAGCGAAGAAACAGGGGGATGGATAGTCAGATTCAGACCATGTTCCAAGTTTTGTATCAAGAAGCAAGTCTCACCTTTTAGCAGATGCCTACTAAGAAGGCAAAAAACCCCCTCTTTTTGTGTGTTTGGTCACTACTCTTATGTGGAATAATTCACTTCTTCTTTCATCATTTTCAAGAGATGGAATTGTAGAAATTGAACTAGCATGCAAGGAAACTTTACCTTGTAATCCAATTGTTGTAATATTTTCCTCGTCACCTGAATCAGAACTAAGGTCTTGTTGCACGGTAGCAACATTTCTCTACTTCCTTTGGCCACCAAATCGCTTCGGTCTTAACTCCAGATGCAACTTCCAACAATTCTTATCATCGTTCCCATATTTCTAGCAATGAGTGCAAGATGATTTTTCTCCCTCTTTCTTTGTTGTAGTTGTCCTCTTATCCTTTCCTTTTCCTTACTTTTTGAAATGGTCTTATGAATGCTTGTGATCTTCTTGTACATTATTTCCCCTATTCTCAAGGTGAGTTTCTTGCACACAAACTTCATCTAAGTTTGTGGGTTTAAACAATAATAATGTATGTCGAATGTAACTGTGAAGTGCACCAATATACTTCATCAAAGTTTCATGAGAATCTCAAGGAATATTTAATGCAAGTGCTTGTTTTCTAAATTCCTCTGTGAAACTCTAAACAATCTGTCCTCTACCCTATCTTAGATTTTTCCATTCCATCATGGATTTTTGAACATAAACTAGTGGATAAAATTGCTTTTCCAACGTAGATGTAAATTTAGACCATGAAGAAAGGATTTTACCATTATTCTTACTACCTTTTTGAATCTTTCTCTCCCACCAAACAAGGGTTGTGCCTTACGTTTGAAGAGAATCCAACTGGATCTTTGCCTCTTCCTGTTCGATCTTATGTACACGAAAATAAACTTCGATTTGTCTGATCCAATTATTAAGCTTATCTACATTAGATTCTCCATTATACATGGGAAAATTAAACTTCACATCTAGTTTCAACAATGACTTTTTAGAAGTACTTGGATGAAAACTAGAACACTGAGAATGTTGAGAAAGATGAGAATGAGAGGAAGAGGAAGAAGAGCTTGAACTTGAAGATAGTGATGGAGGCTCAAGAGGGTGTTCTTCAATTCCATGGTTCACTGAAGCATTATCCTTTTATTTATCTTTATTCTTCTTCTCCTTTTGTGCAACTTTCTTCTTGTAATTTTCAAACAATTTCTCTACCATATCTAACATGCGGTAAAAATCCTTGTGAAAATTCTTCTCATACTCTATACGAAGTTATTCATCTTCCATTTTCTTTCCTCGAGTTGCATGCCCAATCTCTGGGTTGAACGTATTTAGTTTTCCTTCACCTTCTTGGAGCTTATCCTTGGTAAGCATTCACAATTGAAATTCAAGTCAAAGAAGACTACTTTGATACCAACATGATCTATGATCTTTTCATCGATGACATTACATAAATTGCATTAAGAGTATGAATCAAATATTATGTAAAACATTAATTAAAGAAGGAAGAAATATGGAGAAAATAAGAGAAATGATACAATGACACAATAGATTGATAACGAAGTTCGTCCAACATGGACTATGTTTCCAGGCCCTGCTTCAAAGTGGAGAGGCTTTATATTATTCTTAGTAACAAAATTGGCATAAATACATCATTATACCTCAAGCTTGAAAAATGGCCTTCAGATCCGTTGCTTAGATGCAAAAATAGACATCACTGGTGGACTTGTGGTGAGAAAACATGAAAAAGTGACTGTCAAATCATGAAATTATGACACTACTCATCCCAGACCCCTCCTGGGCTCTTCACCTTGTAAAGCATGCCACTGGCCTGCATTAATTACTCCTATACCTACATGGAAAATCATGCACAGAACTGGCTGGGAGCGGACTCTCGAAATTTGTAATAGTCTCTGTATAAAATGAAAAACCCCGGGTGGAGTTAACAACATGGGCCATAGCCCGATCGGTTGGCGATTGTGTATAGAAGGTATATTGTTGGGGCAAGGTCCCAGGGTCAAACCTGCGGGCCTCCCTTTTTTGGGTATCTATTCTGACATTCAAATGTATGGTTTTAACAAAATACCATATATATTAATATATTGTTTCAATCCATATTTTAATACATCCTCCTTACCATAATAAACCATTGTGCCAATCCTTTAGATGTGACCCTTGCAGGAAATACAAGATGTGATGTGTTGTCAGTTTAATTATGGCTGCCAATTTTTGGTGCTTTCTGAAAATGGTATGGGTTGTTGGAATACAAGGGGTCATCAACCAGTCTGGTCACCAGGTCTGGCATCAGTCGGCTCGACTTTATATATTTTTTTGAATTTGTTTGGATCGGGCCCATATTGAGCGTTTTTGGAATGCCATGTGGTGACCACTGATTGGGCCATGTGGTGTCACCTAGTTCACTAACCTTGCCTCGTCATCTACCCAAAAAGAAAGCCATGTGTCCTATTGTAGGAAGGCCATGTGGTGACCCTTGGGTTGTGCCACATGGTGTCACCTACGGGTGCCACATGTCAGTCACCTAGGGGTGCAACATGTCAGTCCCCAATTGGCCACCAAAAACACCAAAAATGCATGCCACATGTCTTCCTCTGAGTGGTTCCACGTCAGAATGCATATGTTATCCCTGCACAGTCAATTGTTGACGTCATCAGTATGGATGATGATTTCACCCTATTGACTTTGACTGGGTTGAATGCCAACTTTGACTGGACATATCTTCTTTTTACTGGATCTGTTTGAGGTGTCATTTACGTTGTTGGAAAACTTGCAATGAGCACTTCAACTTGGCACTATTTTTTTATGAGATTTGAGGAATTTTATTTTTTTCACTTTTAGATCCTCCTGGACTAGATGGGGTTTCATCCATTGGCTCTAATTATTGTAAATCTACTCATTGTAGTAGCAGAAGAAGAGCCCTCCCATTCTTAAAATGAGGTAGGCAAAGAAACCATTTTTTTTGTAGATCTATCATGTCTAATAACAAGTTCAATATATTCGATAGAAAGCAAACACGAAGTACAAATGATGACATAATCAACATCGAGTTCCACAAAAGTTTGAGGTTTGTGACAAGTTATGGTTACACTTTCAAAAGTAGTGACTCACAACCCCACATATGAATCTTGTTATCACACAAGTTGTAGGTTGGGAAAAGCCCGACCCAACCACCAATTGGAGACAACTAGGAGATCACCTACCCACTATCACCTTAGGCAGGTGTTCCCACCACTTTACAGGTGAGGTAGTCACCTCAAGGGGGGAATCCCGGTGACCCTAGGGAGAAATGAGATGGAAAATGATAAGTATGAATGGAATCCCCTAGAGGTCAATTCTAAATGGTATAAAGAGCTTAGAAAATATTCATGGGAAGGTTTAAAGGTTTCCAAAAGAGTTGAGTGACCTGTCGAGAGTAAAGTACATGCTCGAGACACAATGAAAACCAAGGATTCTTGCAATATGTTAGTTGTACAAGAAAGTTAATCTTGTTGTCCCTAATTGAATAAAAAGTAAATGACATATATCATCACATAGAAGATAATAAAGGATGCAATATAAGTGCTAAATGTATGATTGAATAAGAAAGATATAAACTAGTGAAAGCTAGCTTTAACCCAACAATGAGTAAGCAGCACTTTAGCACAAAAGCAAGGATGAAACAAGAAAGATAATTGTAGTCATATTTATCAGCCTTATGGCTGTAGAAAACCAAGATTAATAGAAGAAAAATCAGCCAATGAAAGCCACCTTTAACTAGCCCAACAAGTGTGCTAGGATTAGTAGAGAGTTAGGGAAAAGTTAGGGGTTAGTCCTAGGGTTAGTTTAGGAGTTATTAAGGGTTAAAGAGTTAGGTTTTATGCATCCTTATGGCTGTAGAAGTTATTTTTAATAGAAGGAATAATTAATGGTTGAAAGGGGATGCCTCAATGAGGCAAGAGAGCCAAAGGCACAAGGAACAACTTCCCAAAAAGATATTTTTAAAAATTGAAAATTTCACGTTTACCAAGGCAACAATTTATTTGTCCAATGAAACAAGTAAATGAATAGTGCCTTTAATGATTGGGTTAATGAATTTAATCATAGAAATAGCTAGAGGTACAACCTCCTTGGTGGTCTAAATCCTCTTACTCCCCAAGGCAAGTACCTCTAGCTAGGGTTTAGGCTAAGAGGGTGTATGCACTTATACTTCTCTTAACAAACCCTTGTTAAACCATAATACTTAAAAATATAATGATGGAAGATAAGGTGGGGGTGTATGCACTTATACTTCCCACCAAGCTCTAGCAAAATAACCTTGACTTGAATAACAAATGATAGCACAAAGTAAAAGCCTTACCAATCCAAGGAAAATGTTATGAAAAACCACCACAATTGCAAAAGAAGAGCCTTCCAAGGCTAGAAAATAAATTCCATCAACCAATAAACAAGAGTATAGCCATACACAAGAGCACAACAGAGAAACTAGCCAAAGATAGAAAAAATTTCAATCCAATACTTCTCACAATGGGAGACTTATGATATTAAATGAGATCTTATGATCTTTATTTATACAAAATGTCACTAACATAGTTTGTCCACATAATCTTAGGGTAAACCAAAATATTAAGGGTCAACAACCCTAATATTTCCCCTTTACAGAAATAATATTAAACAATTCATCTTTAAATTCACTTTTACACAAAGGAAACCCTAACTTAAGGTGACGTCACCCTTTTAGGAGGGACGTTTTGGAACTTTTAGGTCAAACGTTGAGTTTGAGATGATAAGGTTGGGCCTCCAAAGGTCATGTGTCTCAAATCCAACCTTATACTTCATGATCCAAGGGTTCCTTCCTTCAAAACATGCCATGTGTAGTCATCACCACCTCAAGCCCCTCAAGCATGACGTCAAGCTTCCAAAATATGATGTTTTTCCTCTCCTGGGAAAACGTTTGGCATGCAAGGGCTAGGTCATGTCATCCAAGGTGTCCTCTAGACCTCCAAAGGTATGTCTCTCTCATCCAGCATGCATGCCCTTGGCATCAACCTGTGGGATTCAAGCCCCATGGAATCCCAAGCTAGGATTGTTCCTCCAAAACTGTCCACCAACTAGGTCCTGCAAAGACAAATAAGCACGCCCTCCAACGATCGCAAGTCAAAATATCATGATGAGTAAATCAAATCAATAAATGAGCCACATAAGCATGTGCATCAGAGATTACCCTATCAAATAAGTAAGTTCTCAAAGACATTATGCGACTTGCCAAGCTTGGATATGGGAGGATTGATGAGGTGTCCTATTGGGTAGATCTTTCCTAGATCGAGTGTTTCCCAAGTGATCCCTCTCTAAGCCATGTAAAGTGGATGAAGTGGCTAAGGATCAAGACTCAATGGGAATGGGGTTCGTGACATACAAGGGATTACAGTGTCTCATTCATGGGTGTCTTTGTAAAGGGTGTGTGGCACATTCGTTTGCAATGCACTTTTTCTAAGCTCATCCTCTTTGCAATTCTTTATTTCTTTCTTGTTTTAAAGGATGAGTTGAATGCCACTACCCTGGTGTGATGTCCAGATAATGACAGTGTCACTCACAAATACCTTGTGGAAATGAGAAGGTTGGCTCATGATGAGACCCCCTTTTTTTCATCCATGCAACTGAGAGCCATTACCCTATCTTGGTGACGAGATGATGGTAATGTCATACCGCTAGATACTCATGATCACAATAGGTCGGCTTGTGATGGGACCTCCTATCCTCCAACTAACCCCTTAATCATTCTATCATTTATTCTTGTGGGTCCCCCTCTTCTCATAGATAATCTTTTCATTGCTTTCTTGGGAGATCCCTAGGTGAAGCATCTAGAAGGTTTATAAGTAAGATTTTATCTTTTACCCAACATCAATCCTTCTGGGCCTTCAGCCCCTTCTTCCCATAGAATGAGGGACAACCCCTTCTTCTATCAATACACCCCTAAAATCCCAAGATATAAGGAAATGGGGGGAGTTAAGTGATGAAACATTTTAAGTATGGCTCGGAATGGTATGATGGCTCTTCAGGGGAGTTCCTAGTAGCAAACCCATTCCTGAGGAAGACCACTTACTAGTGTTGGATCATGTTGTCATTGATGTCAATGGATTGATTATTTGGGAGATTGTTGGATCATATGTCATTTATGAAAATGGTTTGATTGATTTATTTCAAGTAATTTATTGATTGATGATTGATATGTATTGTTCTTGATGAGAATGATAGATGTCAAAGTGGAAACCAATTGATGAATATGGTCCAATGAGTTGTCATTGATACATGATGCATAGTTGATGTATATGATGCATTGGTGAATTGATGCAAAGATGAATCATTATTGTCTTATCATGGTTGATAAGGTGCACTAATGGATGAACTGCAAAGTGGTCCACTTATGGTGAAATCCCTCACAGGAAGACGCTTTATAGATTGAGTTGTCCTAGAAGAATGGTTGGAGGACCCATGCTTGCATGTGGATTAATGAGATGAAGATCAATGAAGTTATTGGTGAAACTATCCTAGATGGATAGTGCTTGACATGCCATTTACGGTGGTATGTGGAATGTCACATAACTCCTCACGGTTTGAGAGTTATGGCTCTACAAAGTTGAAGGACCCCCATATGATGTCTTGAAGCCCCAAAAGGTCATAGAAGTCAAAGTTCTTGAAAATAAGAAATCGTTATTTAAATGATAAAGTAAAGTGACAAAATCAAGAAAGATTATTTAAATGATAAAATGAAGTGACAAAATCAAGAAGGAATATTTAGATGATAAAGTATTGGAGAACTTTCTATTCATGGAAGTGGTTAACCCTAAAATAAGGAAAATAGGTTAAGTGACCTAGAAATGGGTTAAGTAACCTAAAAATGGGGTATGTGACCTAGATAATGAATGTATAAATAAGATAGCAATGGTCTCTTGTAGATCATCCTTTTAGTGGATCAATGGAGAGCTTCTTGTGAGAATATTTTTATGGAGTATTGATGGAGAGCTTCTTGTGAATATCGTTTGGAGTATTGATGGAGAGATTCTTGTGAGAGCATCTTATTGGCATGGATCTCTTGAGCGTGATTGAAGATATATTCTAAGGAAGATAGTGAGAGGAGGATCTCATGGGCACATCAAAGTTTCGGCAATGTCAGATATCTTGATGGGAAAATTCTCAAATTCATAGAAAACCCTATTTTCTGATGCACACACGGGTTGTCTATGTATAGGGTGTGTGTATATGCGGGCTGGCTATGTATAGGGTGAGTGTACACATGGGATGACTGTGTACAAGGAGTGTGCAGTGGATAAAATCATGGAGATTTGTGTTTAAGCTGGTGCCAAGCTCTTGGATGATGAGGTAGGTTCTAGATCTACATTCTATGGCCTCAGATCTATTACTAAGACACTGGTATGGTCACATTATTGTCTTGATGGATTCTATTGTTTTATGTGTTGTGAATGCTTAGGGAATTCTTGGTATGGATTCTATGATGTGGTTCAGTTTGGGTGATTTGGTTGATGGAGTGAGAAGTACTCTTTTGATTCAGTGGTGACATGATTGCTATGGTATACTAGTTGTCTATACATGATTGAGATAACATTCATATTGATTTGTTGTGGAGCATGAGCAAGCTATTGGAGAGCTTGGATGTGTTGTCACTGGTTGTGGGTCAGTTTGAACAGTGGAAGACAAAAGAGAAAAGTGATTGTAGGTTGCAGAGGATCTGAACATGTGAAGCAAAGAAAAACCCTAGTTGCTCAGAAGAATATGCTTGTTGCATTATACACTGGCCACGTACACACGCAGGCTGTAGTGAGCCAAGGCACATGTACACGTGGGCTACACTACTGACAGGTCGCATACCTGTTGACAGATTGATATCTATTGAGGATTGTTGCCACATCTTAGTTGGTATTGAGGGTGTAAGTTGAGTCTTGCATTATAGAGCCGGTGCTCTTACAGAATTGTACTCTATTCAGTTGTTGCTGATAAACCCCAAGGATTGTAGTCCATAATATAAAGAAAATTGTACATACATCTTGTGTTCCTTCTGTTCCTTGTGATACTGAGTTGTTGAGGATGTAGTGTTGATATATGTTGTTGATATATGTTCACATCTAACTAGTTATAAATGACAACAATGATTAATGAGTAAAAGTTGAATGTTAACTAATGAGTTTTGTGTAAGAGGGAAGTTTTTGTGAAAAATATCCCCACACTCATTCTAAGTGTGGTAGGTGTGTCGAACAATTGGTATCAGAGAAGGCCTTCACTACAAGCCTTAAAAATCTTGAAAGATATCCATAGACACACAAATGGATGATGAAATACCAATCCTTGATGAGGAAAAATATTCTACTTGGAGAATTGAGATGAAAGTGCATTTGAAGACAATGGGAGCAGTTATTTGGAAGGAAACCATTGGTGGATATGTTCTGTTAAAGAACAAGTCAAAGTTTGCAACTCAAAGGGAAGGAAAGAAGAATGATACATTGGCTCTCAAGACCATTCTTAGTGGACCCTCAAGCCCTATGAAAGAAAGCATGGGAAAATGCACTTTCGCCAAGGATATATGGCTAAAGCTAGAGGAGACATATCAAGAAAAGAAAGAAGATGTTGAAGACCACTCCATCAAGATTATCAAATGTAAGGAATCATCAAAAACCCTTGATTGTATTATTTCAAAATTTGATTTTGAAAACATTTCAAGTGAATACAAAGAATCAATTAGCATAAAGGAAGATCTTGAAGATACTTCAAATGAAGGCAAAGAATCATGTGTTGATGTTGGCAAAAAGAAATATCATGAAGATATTTCAAATGAAGGCAAAAAACCCTCAAATAGCCTTGATTGCAATGATGATGATGGATTTTTCTCTACAAGTGAAGAAGAAGATCTAGAAACAGTTTTTGTAAAGCTTGATGGTTATTATCCCATGAAAGGAATAGAAGGAAATCTATTAAAAATTCAAAAGGAAATTGAAGAGGGTTTATATAGATATAGAAGTGATCATTATTATATAGACTATAACTATCTTTCGAATAACACTAAGAAGTTTTTTAGGAGAGGTCTAAGGCACATCTTGAAGATAAAAGAAATGATCAAGGAACAAGAAGAGAGAAATAAGACTCAATTATAAGAAAAGGAAGAAGAGATCACAAGACTAAAAGATGGAAAAGAAGATATGATTGTAGAAGATGAGATTAGCAAAATTTTTGAAACTATTTTCCATCTCAAGACCCAAATTGAAGAAGTCAAAAGAATAGAGGAACTATTGAAGAATCAAATAAATGAAAAAGAAGAGTCATGTTGTAAGTTAGAAGCTAAAATTGTTGACCTTAGAAAGAAGGTGGAAAAGTCAAACAAATTCTTGAATAGCTCACGAATGTTGGATGAGATCTTGGAAAGTCAAAGACCATCATGTGATAAATCAGGTATTGGATACAAAGGAGAAGATACACATGTTGAAGCAAGCACCTCAAAGAATCATGAGGTAAGTCCATCAAATAAGGAAGACAATGTTGCAAAACAACTATCTACACAAGGCAAATAAAATTTCAAAGGAACAAAGAAAGGAAGACATCAAGAAGCTATTCTTGGGACACCAAAGCAAAGGTATGAAAGTATTTTTCATGGGTATTGTTATTCATGTAATAGATATGGTCACAAATCTTTTGAGTGTAGATCTTATGAAAGAAAATATAATGGAGGATTCTATAACACCATGAGGTGTTGGAGATGTGATCAAGTAGGACACATTGCTATTCACTATAACTCCATGAGATGCTACAACTATAGTGGATTTGGACACAAATCCCAGGAGTGTTGGAACACAAATAGAAAGTCCATGATGAGGACTTCACATAGCATGGATAGAAGAATGAATGAAGTAAGAAAGGGAGATATCTTTGAAACGATGGATGCTCAGAGCTCAAGTTCTGAGGAGAAGGGTCATCTACAGAAGTGGGTGAAGAAGACAGAGAAACCAGATCAGAATGAAAGACTAAAGGGAAGTACAAAATTGTCATCTACTGAGGCACACGCAGGTGACAATGGTGACAGTCGTGTGCATATGCTAGCTAACCTTGACCAGGTCGCGTACACACGTGCTCTATTATGCAACAGGCTGCGTATATGTTGTAAAGCCTTGGGGAAAAGGCAATGCACATGGCTTGGATTTTGATGTGATGGTATAAACTCTATGATGCAAGGTCTGACATTGTTTATTGCAGGTTCTGACACTGTTTGCTACAATTTTTCATGGTTCTATGTTAGATCAGGCAAGGTTATGATATAAAATAAATCTTGGGTGCATGGCACTAACCCATGAGTATGGTTTGATGCTGATTTGTTGGAGTACATGGCTGGTACATATTTTTGTTTCATTGATATATCTTATGATGTATTATTGGAAGCATATGATTGATATCATGGCGTATGCATTTTGCATGTGGTTGGGCTACATATTGAGACATGTAGTTGGTGAGTTTAGTTGATAGTCATGTTGTATATGATTGGGGAGTCATAGATTGTTGATACATGATTGATATACTTTCTTGGATCAAATGATGATGCATGATGGTACATTCATAGATGGTACTTGCTTGGCATATTGGTAGATGCACATGATTGGCATATTGATGGATGCACATGGTTGGCATATTGATAAACGCATATGATTGATACATTCCATGGATGATATATTTTTGCACATTGCATAATTTTGATTTACATGGTTGATGTACATGGGTGTTGTGCATGGTGGGCACATTTTGGTACATTATGTACTTGGTTGATATTTTGTTCATGATTCTCTATGTCATTGTTGACATATCTTTTGCTTCATGATGCTTGGTATGGGATGAGTTTGATGCATGAACAGGTACAAGGATCCTTATATGGTAGAATATTGTTGATCTTGTAGAGAATATAGGGGGAGACATACCCATAGGGGGATTCATTCTTCTTCCCATGGTTCTAGGAGGAGATATTTATTACATGCATACCTAGAAAAGAGTCCTATATTTGAAGAAAGAGAAAAAAGGAATGATTCCAGGGGGATCGATGGTCATAGAGGGAGCATGAGAAATGTATTTTCAGCATTACATAATATTGATATACCTTGTTCAAAAAGGGAGAGATTATTCAGCGACAACAAGACCGGGGGAGAAACCCCAAGAGGAGAATGGCCCTTTGTCATTGATGTCAAAGGGGGAGAGATAATCACATTGATGTGATTGATGTCTATTGATGGGAGAGATTGATGTGGAGAGATAGTCACATTGACTATTGATGGAGAGCATGAGCAGCCCTAAGAGGAGAATGGCCCTTTGCCATTGATGTCAAAGGGGGAGAGATAATCACATTGATGTGACTGATGTCTATTGATGGGAGAGATTGATGTGGAGAGATAGTCACATTGACTATTGATAGACAAAATGCCTTGTCTACATGTTTACATCAATAATTGGTAATTGGAGTTGACATCAATGTTGGTATTGCCATCAATGCCAAAGGGGGAGATTGTTGGATCATGTTGTCATTAATTCCAATGGTTTGATTATTTGGGAGATTGTTGGATCATATGTCATTGATGCAAATGGTTTGATTTATTGATGTCAAGTAATTGATTGATTGATGATTGATATGTATTGTCCTTGATGAGAATGATAGATGTCAAAGTGGAAACCAATTGATGAACATGGATCAATGAGTTGTCATTGATACATGATGCATAGTTGATGTATATGATGCAGTGGTGAATTGATGCAAAGATGAATCATTATTGTCTTATCATGGTTGATAAGGTGCACAAATGGATGAACTCCAAAGTGGTCCCCTTATGGTAAAATCCATCACGGGAAGACACTTTATGGATTGAGTTATCCTAGAAGAATATTTGGAGGACCCATGTGTGCATGTGGATTAATGAGATGAACATCAATGAATTTGTTGGTGAAACTATCCTAGATGGATAGTGCCTGGCATGCCATTTCTGGTGGTATGTGGAATGTCACATAACTCCTCACGGTTTGAGACTTATGACTCTACGAAGTTGAAGGACCCCCATATGATGGCTTGAAGCCCCAAAAGGTCATAGAAGTCAAAGTGATTGAAAAGAAGAAATCATTATTTAAATGATAAAATAAAGTGAGAAAATCAAGACATATTATTTAAATGATAAAATGAAGTGACAAAATCAAGAAGGAATATTTAAATGATAAAGTATTGGAGAACTTTCTATTCATGGAAAGTGGTTAACCCTAAAATAAGGAAAATAGGTTAAGTGACCTAGAAATGGGTTAAGTAACCTAAAAATGGGGTAACTGACCTAGAGAATGAAAGTATAAATAAGATAGAAATGGTCTCTTTTAGATCATCTTTTTAGTGGATCAATGGAGAGCTTCTTGTGAGAATATCTTTTTGGAGTATTGATGGAGAGCTTCTTGTGAATATATTTTGGAGTATTGGTGGAGAGCTTCTTGTGAGAGCATCTTATTGGCATGGATATCTTGAGCATGATTGAATATCTATTCTGAGGAAGAGAGCGAGAGGAGGATGTCATGGATGCATCAAATTTTTGGCAATGTCAGAGATCTTGACGACAAAATTCTCGGATTTACAGAAAACCTTATTTTCTGATGCACGCGCGGGTTGTCTGTGTATAGGGTGCATGTATACGTGGGTTGGCTATGTATAGGGTAAGTGTACATGTGGGATGACTATGTACAGGGAGCGTGCAGTGGATAAAATCATGGAGATTTGTGTTTAAGCCGGTGCCAAGCTCTTGGATGATGAGGCATGTTCTAGATTTGCAATCTATGGCCTCAAATCTATCACTAAGACACTGGTATGGTTACATTATTGTCTTGATGGATTCTATTGTTTGATGTGTTGTGAATTCTTAGGGAATTCTTGTTATGGATTCTATGACGTGGTTCAGTTTGGTTGATTTGGTTGATGGAGTGAGAAGTACTCTTTTGATTCAGTGATTATGTGATTTCTATGGTATATTAGTTGTCTATATGATGCAGGAGCATCGTCAACACATCAAGCGAGCGAACGTGGAAGCGGAAGGCAGCTGGACAAGCTAGCACAAATTTTTGAAAATGCTTTGGGAATTGTTGCACAAATCTTAAATGACTCATTTATGATGAGGCGCACTTGTATATTGTAATGGACCTTGAGTGGATAACTCTCTTCCTTTAGTAGATAGATGACATTTAAGATAGTCAATGCTGGTAGATAGGAATTTAATTCTACATTTGATAGCTTTAGAGCACAAGAGGAAAACGGGATATAGACACCCTCCTTTGCGTATTGTAACATTATAGAGGAAGCAGAAGAGCATGCAGAGAACTATATGAAGAACACCCATGTACAGGCATTTGAATTAATAGAAGAAAGCTTTGATTCAAATTCATGGTTTTGTGTTGTTTCTCTGTGTATTGATGTTATGCTCATGGATGTTTGCTTCCAGTTATACATTTGCTTTTATGTGTTGTGTATATGATTTCATGTATGAATTGAAGTTTGAGAGGGAGATGGAATGAGTTTCAATTGTTTCTCTATTTGAGCCGGAGATTTCTGCAAGGAGTGCAGTCGAATTGTCCGCAAGGAGTGCATTGACAGAAGGGTTCTGGTAGAGATAGATTTTGTTCTCATTCATCTCAGAAGTGCAGTTGGGCACAGGAGTCGTGCAAGGAGTGAGCAGGGTAGATGAAGTTTCATGGTTGCGAATCTGAGAGAAGCATTTGAGAGACTACTGCTGCAGGCGTGCACATAGTTGAGGGACTTCAACCTTTAGTCGAGGTTGAAGGGTTGCTGCAAAGAGTGCGTGCAAAGAGTTCTCTCTTTCTAAGAGACTGAGGAACTGTGGAAAGCTCAGGAAGGATAGGCCTCTGAGTTGCTCTAGAACAGTGCAGTCAAGTTGCGACTTGAAGTTGCAAGGGCATCACAGGTTGGTGAGTAGGGGAATGATTCTTCTGGGGAGACACTTAGTCATTTTGCAGACTACCATCAGGAAGAACGGGTGGACGAAATCCTCCGAGGAGATTTTGAGAAGTTTCGAGGACCGTCAGATCTTGCAGAGGCGCAAGGAGGTTACGGCAAGAGCGTAAGGAGGTTTTAAAAGCTCAGAAGGGGAAAAGCCGTTGATCCGAGTCACGAGGGACTATCGGATCTACACATGATATCGTGTATCACAGATTCACGAGTCGAAGCTCCAAGTTGTTGCAACGATAATTGCGATATCGTGATCCGTGATATCCCGATGGGATAGTTGTGTGGGGCCACAACAGGAGTAAGTGGAGGACAAGTGGCATACCATATCAGGGATTAGAAGAAGGAAAGTCTCGAATCCATTAACATCAGGATTCGCGATCCTGTGAAGTCCGATATCCCAATAGAAGTAAAGGGAGGTGGAAAAGTCAACTCGCGCGTGTGCGTCAGAGTTTGGTCACGTCGGGTATCGGGAGTCATTAAATCAAAGTGCTTGATGTCACGAGTAGTGAAACCATGATAGGAAAAGTCTCGATAGATACGGGGAGAGGTCAACGTTGACTAGCCATTGGGTCTCGGAGATTCGAGAGCCCAACGATCAACATTAGGATTTGTGAAGTCACGAGTTCTGATTCCCTGATAAGTAAAGAAAGGGGGATCACATGAAGAGATTTGTGGGAGAAGATTTCCCGATAGGGCAATAGAAGAACCTTGGAGTTCTTCGGGCCGTGAGAAGAAGAAGATCCTGTGTGTGTGCATGGACCTTCCGACCTGCAGGTGGTGAAGGGGTCGCATTGCCGTCACTATACATGATTGAGATAGCATTCATATTGATTTGTTGTGGAGCATGAGAAAGCTATTGGAGAGCTTGGATGTGTTGTGACTAGTTGTTGTTCAGTTTGAACAGTGGAAGACAGAAGAGAAAAGTGGTTGCAGGCTGCAAAGGATCTTAGCATGTGAAGCAAAGAAAAACACTAGTTCCTCAGAAGCATATGCTTGTTGCATTATACATTGGTCGCATGCACACGCAGGCTGTAGTGAGTCAGGGCACGTGCACATGCGGGTTGCACTACTAACAGGTCACGTACCTGTTGACAAATTGATATATGTTGAGGATTGTTGCCTCATCTCAGTTGGTGCTGAGGGTGTAAGCTGAGTCTTGCATTATAGAGTCGGTGCTCTTGTAGAGTTGTACTCTATTTAGTTTTTGTTGATAAACCCCAAGGATTGTAGTCCGTAATATAAAGAAAATTGTACATACATCTTGTGTTCCTTCTGTTCCTTGTGATACTGAGTTGTTGAGGATGTAGTGTTGATATATGTTGTTGATATATGTTCACATCTAACTAGTTATAAATGACAACAATGATTAATGAGTAAAAGTTGAATGTTAACTAATGAGTTTTGTGTAAGAGGGAAGTTTTTGTGAAAAAGAGCCCCACACTCATTCACCCCCCCTCTAAGTGTGGTAGGTGTGTCCAACAATTGGTATCAGAGAAGGCCTTCACTACAAGCCTTAAAAATCTTGAAAGAGATCCATAGACACACAAATGGATGATGAAATATAAATCCTTGATGAGGAAAACTATTCTACTTGGAGAATTGAGATGAAAGTGCATTTGAAGACAATGGGAGCAATTATTTGGAAGGCAACCATTGGTGGATATGTTATGTTAAAGAACAAGTCAAAGTTTGCAACTCAAAGGGAAGGAAAGAAGAATGATGCATTGGCTCTCAAGACCATTCTTAGTTGACTCTAAAGCCCTATCAAAGAAAGCATTGAAAAATGCACTTCCACCAAGGATCTATGGCTAAAGCTAGAGGAGACATATCAAGAAAAGAAAGAAGATGTTGAAGACCACTCCATCAAGATTATCAAAGGTAAGGAATCATCAAAAACCCTTGATTGTATTATTTCAAAATGTGATTTTGAAAACATTTCAAGTGAAGACAAAGAATCAATTAGCATAAAGGAAGATCTCGAAGATACTTCAAATGAAGGCAAAGAATCATATGTTGATGTTGGCAAAAAGAAATATCATGAAGATATTTCAAATGAAGGAAAAAAACCCTCAAACACCCTTGATTGCAATGATGATGATGAATTTTTCTCTACAAGTGAAGAAGAAGATCTAGAAACAGTTTGTGTAAAGCTTGATTGTTATTATCCCATGAAAAGAATAGAAGGAAATCTATTAAAAATTCAAAAGGAAATTGAAGAGGGTTTATATAGGTATAGAAGTGATCATTATTATATAGACTATAACTATCTTTTGGATAACACTAATAAGTTTCTTAGGAGAAGTCTAAGGAACATCTTGAAGTTAAAAGAAATGATCAAGGAACAAGAAGAGAGCAATAATACTCAATTAGAAGAAAAGGAAGAAGAGATCACAAGACTAAAAGATGGAAAAGAAGATATGAATGTAGAAGATGAGATTAGCAAAACGTTTGAAACTATTGTCCATCTCAAGACCCAAATTGAAGAAGCCAAAAGAATATAGGAACTATTGAAGAATCAAATAAATGAAAAAGAAGAGTCATGTTGTAAGTTAGAAGCTGAAATTGTTTACCTTAGAAAGAAGGTGGAAAAGTCAAACAAATTCTTGAATAGCTCATGAATCTTGGATGAGATCTTGGAAATTCAAAGACCATCATGTGATAAATCAGGTCTTGAATACAAAGGAGAAGATACACATGCTGAAGCAAACACCTCAAAGAAGCATGAGGTAAGTCCATCAAAGAAGGAATACAATGTTGCAAAACAACCATCTACACAAGGCAAAGACAATTTCAAAGGAACAAAGCAAGGAAGACATCAAGAAGCTATTCTTGGGACACCAAAGCAAAGGTACGAAAGTATTTTTCATGGGTATTGTTATTCATGTAATAGATATGGTCACAAATCTCTTAAGTGTAGATCTTATGAAAGAAGATATAATGGAAGATTCTATAACACCATGAGGTGTTGGAGATGTGATCAAGTAGGACACATTGATGTTCAGTGTAACTCCATGAAATGCTACAACTGTAGTGGATTTGGCCACAAATCCCAGGAGTGCTGGAACACAAAAGGAAAGTCCATGATGAGGAATTCACATAGCATGGCTATAAGAAGGAATGAAGCAAGAAATGGAGATATATTTAAAAATATGGATGCTCAGAGCTCAAGTTCTGAGGAGAAGGGTCATCTATAGAAGTGCGTGAAGAAGACAGAGCAGCCAGATCAGAATGAAATACTGAAGGGAAGTACAAAAGTGTCATCTACTGAGGCACACGCGGGTGACAGTGGTGAAAGTCACATGCATACTCTAGCTGACCTTGAATAGGTCACGTACACACGCTCTCTGTTGTGCAGCAGGCCGCCTATATGTTGTAAAGCCTTGGGAAAAAGGCAATGCACATGGCTTGGAGTTTGATGTGATGGTATAAACTCTATGATGTAGGGTCTAACATTGTTTATTGTAGGTTCTGACACTGTTTGTTTTAGGTTTTCATGGTTCTATGTTAGATCATGAAAGGTTATGATATAAAATAAATCTTGGGTGCATGGCACTAACCCATGAGTATGGTTTGATGGTGATCTATTGGAGTACATGGCTGGTACATATTTTTGTTTCATTGATACAACTTATGATGTATTATTGGAAGCATATGATTGATATCATGGCACATGCATTTTGCTTGTGGTTGGGCTACATATTGAGACATGTAGTTGGTGAGTTGATTTGATAGGCATGTTGTATATCATTGGGGAGTCATAGATTTTTGATACATGGTTGATATACTTTCTTGGAGCAAGTGATGATGCATGATGGTACATTCAAAGATGGTACTTGCTTGGCATATTGCTAGATGCACATGATTGGCATATTGGTGGATGCACATGGTTGGCATATTGGTAGATGCACATGTTGGCATATTGATAGAATCATATGATTGATATATTCCATGGATGATATATTTTGGCACATTGCATAATTTTGATGCACATGTGTGTTGTGCATGGTGGGAACATTTTGGTACATAATGTACTTGGTTGATATTTTGTTCATGATTCTCTATTTCATTGTTGACATATCTTTTTCTTCATGATGCTTGGTATGGGATGAGTTTGATGCATGAATAGTTCCAAGGATCATTATATGGTAGCATATTGTTGATCTTGCAGAGAATATAGGGGGAGACATACCCATAGGGGGAGTCATTATTCTTCCCATGGTTCTAGAAGGAGATATTTATTAGATGCATACCTAGAAAAGATTCCTATACTTGAAGAAAGAGCACAAAGGAATAATTCCAAGGGGAGCGACGGACATAGTGGGAGCATGAGAAATGTATTTTCAGCATTACATAATATTGATATCCCTTGTTCAAAAGGGGAGAGATTATTCAGCGGCAACAAGACAGGGGGAGAAACCCTAAGATGAGAATGGCCCTTTTCCATTGATGTCAAACGGGGAGAGATAATCACATTGATGTGATTGATGTCTATTGATGGGAGAGATTGATGTGGAGAGATAGTCACATTGACTATTGATGGAGAGCATGAGCAGCCCCAATTGGAGAATGGTCCTTTTCCATTGATGTTAATGGGGGAGAGATAATCACATCGATGTGATTGATGTCTATTGATGGGAGAGATTGATGTGGAGAGATAGTCACATTGAATATTAATGGAGAGCATGCCTTGTCTACATGTTGACATCAATAATTGGTAATTGGAGATGACATCAATGCTAGTATTTCCATCAATGCCAAAGGGAGAGATTATTGGATCACGTTGTCATAGATGCCAATGGTTTGATTATTTGGGAGATTGTTGGATCATATGTCATTGATGAAAATGGTTTGATTGATTGATGTCAAGTAATTTATTGATTGATGATTGATATGTATTGTCCTTGATGAGAATGATAGATGTCAAAGTGGAAACCAATTGATGAACATGGATCAATGAGTTGTCATTGATACATGATGCATAGTTGATGTATATGATGCAATGGTGAATTGATGCAAAGATGAATCATTATTGTCTTATCATGGTTGATAAGGTGCACAAATGGATGAACTCCAAAGTGGTCCACTTATGGTCAAAGACATCACGGGAAGACGCTTTACAAATTGAGTTATCCTAGAAGAAAGGTTGGACGACCCATGCTTGGATGTGGATTAATGAGATGAATATCAATGAATTTGTTGGTGAAACTATCCTAGATGGATAGTGCTTGACATTCTATTTCTGGTGGTATGTGGAATGTCACATAACTCCTCACGGTTTAAGAGTTATGGCTTTATGAAGTTGAAGGACCCCCATATGATGGCTTGAAGCCCCAAAAGGTCATAGAAGTCAAAGTGATTGAAAAGAATAAATCATGATTTAAATGATAAAGTAAAGTGACAAAATCAAGAAAGATTATTTAAATGATAAAATGAAGTGACAAAATCAAGAAGGAATATTTAAATGATAAAGTATTGGAAAACTTTCTATTCATGGAAAGTGGTTAACCCTAAAATAAGGAAAATAGGTTAAGTGACCTAGAAATGGGTTAAGTAACCTAAAAATGGGGTAAGTGACCTAGAGAATGAAAGTATAAATAAGATAGCAATGGTATCTTGTAGATCATCCTTTTAGTGGATCAATGGACAACTTCTTGTGAGAATATCTTTTTGGAGTATTGATGCAGAGATTCTTGTGAATATCTTTTGGAGTATTGATGGAGAGCTTCTTATGAGAGCATCTTATTGGCATGGATATCTTGAGCATGATTGAAGATCTATTCTGAGGAAGAGAGCGAGAGGAGGATCTCATGGACACATCAAAGTTTTGGCAATGTCAGAGATCTTGACGGAAAAATTCTCAAATTCAAAGAAAACCCTATTTTCTGATGCACACACAGGCTGTTTGTGTATAGGGTCCATGTATATGCGGGATGGTTGTGTATAGGGTGAGTGTACATGTGAGATGACTGTGTACAGGGAGTGTGCAGTGGATAAAATCATGGAGATTTGTGTTTAAGCTTGTGCCAAGCTCTTGGATGATGAGGCAGGTTCCAGATCTGCATTCTATGGCCTCATATCTATCACTAAGACATTGGTATGGTTACATTATTATCTTGATTGATTCTATTGTTTGATGTGTTGTGAATTCTTAGGGCATTCTTGGTATGGATTCTATGATGTGGTTTAGTTTGTTTGATTTGGTTGATGGAGTGAGCAATACTCTTTTGAATTAGTGGTGACAAGATTGCTATGGTATACTAGTTGTCTATACATGGTTGAGATAAAATTCATATTGATTTTTTGTGGAGCATGAGCAAGGTATTGGAGAGCTTGGATGTGTTGTGATTGGCCGTGGGTCAGTTTGGACAGTGGAAGATAGAAGAGAAAAGTGATTGCAAGTTGCAGAGGATCTGAGCATGTGAAGCAAAGAAAAACCCTAGTTTCTCAAAAGCATACGCTTGTTGCATTATACATTGGTTGCATGCACACGTGGGTTGTAGTGAGCTAGGGTGCATGCACACATGGGCTGCACTACTAATAGGTCGCGTACCTGTTGAAAGATTGATATCTATTGAGGATTGTTGCCTCATCTCAGTTGGTGCTGAGGGTTTAAGATGAGTCTTGCATTATAGAGCTGGTGCTCTTGCAGAGTTGTACTCTATTCATTTGTTGCTTATAAACCCCAAGGATTGCAGTCCATAATATAAAGAAAATTGTACATACATCTTCTGTTCCTTGTGTTCCTTGTGATGATGTAGTGTTGATATATGTTCGCATCTAACTGGTTATAAATGATAGCAATGATTAATGAGTAAAAGTTGAATGCTAACTAATGATTTTGGTGTAAGAGGGATGTTTTTGTGAAAAAGATCCCAACACTCATTCACCGCCCCCTCCCCCCTCTAAGTGTGGTAGGTGTGTCCAACAACTAGGGAACAATGTCAACCACCAAGGTGAAATAGGGAAAAAATCATAATGGCCAAGCATATGTCATGCAATCTAAAGCAATCTAATATACAACATACTCAAAATGCCTCAAATATTGCAATGGCACTCACCATAATACCTGACTTGTACCTCATGGAGAAAGGCCCAGTACCTCTCAGAAGCCAGCTGATGTCGTGGATGCCATCTGAAAATCTGGACCTTTTTAATGGTGAGAAGAGTCTCCATTTGTGCAAGTGGATATTGTTGGTCATTTAGTCTCTCGACACTCCATATCTGCAACCTAAGGGCCTTGAGACATAATCTCCTTAGTTATCCCACAAAATGGGGATGACAAAGCTCAAACCACTTTGAAATGGGACTTACACCATCACCAAGGCCATGAATGAGAATGCTTTTGAATTGAATCTTCAACCCTTCACAACTTACACCCAATTTCTAATGCAAGCTACTTCAACCATACTTTTTGCCTCTATTGGATACCTTAGAGGCGACACAACACTTTCCCCCTTCAAATATTAACCCTAACTACATGGATGAACTTGATGCAATGGGGAACTTTTCTTCTCAAGAGTGATCACTAATCTATGTTAAGGTCCTAACCCGCACATAGGTAGATCAATGTATTCGGATGTAATAAAGGTCAATATTAATAAGGCCTTTCAATAAAATAGAATAAGGTGGATGTAAGAAGACCTAATAGAAGCTTTTGCTTCTAGAAGGATCTTCCTCTAGATGCTTCTCTTAATAGACATATTTAGTATAAATAAGGGTCGAGGGTATGAAAACCCTAGCTTGAAGATTATTGTAACAGAGCCCTACTTGACTGGAGGTTGCCCCCTCGAAGAGGCCTGTGAACATTGCTTTCTGAATCAAAGTGCTATTTCGGTTGTTGTTCTCATATTATTTCTGAGTTATTGTGGAGATTATGTTGGTTATATTACTGTTATTCTGCCATTTCTAGCATTTTATTTCTGTTCTGCTTATTTATGATATCTGGTATCTTGCAAATGGTATCAGAGCACTTTCCTTGGCAGAAATTGTGGGTATTTTGTTTCCAGGGTAGAGACGTATTCTGACATCTTTAAGCCACAAAGATCTGTCATTACGCGCATAAACCCGCGGTTGAGGGATTCATACATGCAGGAAATACAAGTGGTTCTTAAGCACACATCTATTGGCCACCCTTGTAACCCCTGTTGGTACCCCTTCGAGTGGTAGCGCATCAGACAACACCTATGCATGGATCAACCTAGATTTCCTGAAGCCCTCTTTAGATAAACCTATCAGCCACCGGACTGCTATAGTGTCGCCGAGAACAGCACTCGATAAGATACTCTCTAGTACCTAGGTAGTCGGGTAGTACGGCTAAGGGTACGGTCTATCCTCCTTAGTTAGTGCCCTAAGATATTGGGTCGAGTACTACTATTGGGCCCCACACATATATCAGAGAGCTATAGCATAGGGAAAACCCTTGTCTGTAGAACCCTTGAATACCTAACCCTTGGGGAACATAAACATAAACATAAACAAATTAAACCAGCTAGATCTATTGCCTCACATCGATGTTCAGGTTGCCAAGTAAATACATAGTTCTTTCTGGTTAAGAATTTGAGGATTTCAGCACTGCAGTATTCTCCAGATCGAAGTATAACCCCGCAGCTGTAAAAAAAAAAAAAAAGCCTAGAAATTTTTTCACCATTATTTGAGACCTATTCCATTAGGTTCATCTCTTCTCCCTTATCAAATTATCCATATCATTTTTCTACAAAAATTTCTAACCTCGCCCGCTCGCTTTTCAGTTCACCCATCCTTATGGACCATACCCGTAGCCAAGAACTGGAGTCTCGCTTCAACACCTTGCAATCTAGTTTCCTCGAAACCCAACAAGAAGTGCAACAACTCAGTGCTACTATTGCCTCCCATGATACATCCATCAATACCACCATAAATGCATCCATCCAGTCCGCAATGGCAGAAGTCAAACAAGAACTGACCACCAAGCTTGAATCTGTCTTTGCATCACTCTGCACCAAACTCAAGATCCCTACCAATGACCCTTTTCATGATGCAAATACAAAGACTGAAGGTGAAACTTCTTCCCATTCCCATACCTTTCAGACCCATCACTTTCAACGGGACATATGCCTTCTGCGGGTGGATGTAACCAAATTTGATGGCTCGAACCCCACTGGTTGGGTCACCCAAATGGAACATTATTTCTCTCTCTCTGCACCAAACTCAAGATCCCTACCAATGACCCTTTTCATGATGCAAATACAAAGACTGAAGGTGAAACTTCTTCCCATTCCCATACCTTTCAGACCCATCACTTTCAATGGGACATACGCCTTCTGCGGGTGGATGTAACCAAATTTGATGGCTCGAACCCCACTAGTTGGGTCACCCAAATGGAACATTATTTCTCTCTCTACAACATTACATATGACTTGCCCAAACTCCGATATGGTGTTCTCCATCTAGATCAAGAACACTGGCAATGGTGGCAATTGAGAAAAACTTCCCGTCAAGGGTATATTACTTGGACCCAATTTGTGATTGAGCTTTATGAATGCTTTGACACTGACACCAACCATTTGGGCCGTTTGACAAAATTGAAACAATCAGGAATAGTAGAAGACTTCATAGCTGCATTTGAGCGCCTCGCTTTTCAAACAGAGGGCATGACTGATGCTTTCTTTCGAGAGTGTTTTATCAGTGGCCTCAAGGAGGAGATTTGGGCCCATGTTCTCATGGCTCGACCTGTGACTTGGGTGGAGGCTACTAAAAAATCTAAAGAAGCACAACAAATTGTTTCTTCTCAAAACCGTAAGCCTTCCTTTATCCCTCGCCCCAAACTAGTAAACCCCACTACTCCCTCCACCCCATTAAAGATCCAAAAATTGACCAGGGATGAAATGGTTGAACGCCAACTCAAAGGCCTCTGTTATAATTGTGATGAAAAATATTTCTCGGGCCATAAATGTAAGGAACAAAAGATTTTTATGGCCATCTCTGAGGATATTTCGAAAGAAGATGTTGAAATTCCCCTTATGCCCAAGTCACTAGAAATCACTAACATAAACCCTCCCTCCGACCCTCTCGAAGTGGAACCGATCATTTCCCTCAATGCTCTCACCGGCTTCTCTGCCCCCCAAACCATCAAGTTAATCGGTTACCTCAAGCACCAAAAGGTCATCATTATGGTTGATAGTGGCAACACCCACAATTTTATTCATCGTCGCATTGCCCAAGAAACCCATTGCTACATCCATGCTGTCAACAATTTCCAAATCATGATTGCCAATGGTGGTTCTATGAAATGTGGCGGGCGCTGTGAAAATGTGTGTCTCCAAATCAGTGACTACCACCTAAAATACCATATGTTTTCTATTGACATGGGCAGTTGTGACATTGTGTTGGGTGCAGACTAGCTAAGGACTTTGGGTCCCATTCTCATGGATTTTCAGAACTTAACCATACAATTCGACCAAGAAGGCCACCAATATAAATTCCAAGGCATCATTGCTAGTTCACTTGAGATCATCAATTCTCATCGCATGGAAAAGCTACTCAAAAAAGGTCATTCTGGTGGCATTGCCCAACTCCACGCCATACAAGCCACAGACACACCACCAGTGCCCCAAGACCTCCAAGCCCTCCTTTCTAAACATCAAACGGTATTTTCCACTCCCCAAGGACTCCCTCCTTCCCGTGCTGTTCATGATCATTCCATTCCCCTTGTCCCAGGAAGCCTTCCCCCCAATATCCTTCCATATCGCCAGCCCTTTGCACAAAAAAATGAAATTGAGAAAATGGTCCAGGAACTCCTTACTACAGGCATCATCCATCCTAGTATGAGCCCTTACTTGTCTCTGGTTGTCATGGTACTGAAGAAAAAAGTTTCTTGGAGAATGTGTCTTGACTTCCGTGCTCTCAACAAACTGACCATCAAAGACAAATTTCCCATTCCTGTCATTGATGACCTCCTGGATGAATTGAGTGGCGCCCAATTCTTTACCAAACTTGATCTTCACTCAAGCTATCACTAGGTATGTATGAAAGAGGTTGACATTCCCAAGACAACCTCTCACACTCATGAGGGCCACTATGAGTTGTTGGTCATGCCCTTTGGCTTGTGTAATGCCCCCTCCACCTTCTAGAGCCTCATGAACCATGTCTTCCACCCTTTTCTCTGTCATTTTGTCTTAGTATTCTTTGATGATATCCTCATCTATAGAAAATCCTGGACAGACCATCTTACTCATGTGGATCAAGTTCTCTGCCTACTCTCTCAGCACCAACTTTTCCTAAAACAATCCAAATGTGCTTTTGGTGCCTCAGAAGTAGAATACTTGGGTCATCTGGTGGGAAAGGATGGTGTCAGGGTGGACCCAAAAAAGATTGAAGCTACGCAAGACTGGCCGCACCCAAAGACTCTCAAAAGATTACATGGATTTTTGGGCCTAACAGGGTATTATCGCAAGTATGTTAAGAACTACGGAAAGATTGCAACACCTCTCACGGCTCTCCTAAAAAATAACTCTTTCACTTGGACTCCAGTCGCTGCTCAAGCTTTTCAAACCTTGCAGACGGCCATGTGCACCACTCTGGTTCTGGCCCTTCCCAATTTCACAAAGAAGTTTGTGTTGGAATGTGACGCCTCAGGGAAAGGAATCGACGCTGTCCTTATGCAAGAGGGTCGACCTTTGGCCTTCACTAGCAAACAACTGTCTGAAAGGAATCTGGGCAAAACCATTTATGAAAAGGAAATGCTAGCGATTTTGCATGCTGTTGAGCTGTGGCGTCCCTATCTCTTGGGGAAACGCTTCCAAATTAAGACCGACCATCAAAGCCTCAAGTACTTTATGGAACAACGCATTTCCTCCCAGGAGCAACAAAAATGGGTGACTAAGCTCTTTGGATATGATTATGAGATCATTTACAAGACAGACAAAGACAATGTCGTGGCAGATGCATTGTCCAGGAAATATGAAGACAAAGGATCCCTTTTTTCTCTTTCCTTCATTGTACCTAATTGGCTCCAAGATGTGCGACAGGAATGGCTTCAAGATCCCAAAAGTTTGCATCTGATCTAGCAACTGCAAAACAAGGCTCCGGCTCCCCCAAGGTACTCCTGGCTCTAGGATGAGCTTCGATACAAAGGCCTCTTGTATTTAAGTAAACAATCCAAGCTCAAATCCACGGTACTTTCTGAGCTTCATGCTACACCCACAATGGGCACTCAGGGTTCACCAAAACATATGACTGGGTTAAACATTCTTTTTTCTGAGATGGTATGAAACAGGACATCCGTAAGTTTGTCACTGAATGTGAGGTGTGTCAACACAACAAGGGAGAAACAGTCAAATCTCCGAGCACCCTCCAACCACTTCCGATTCCCTCTGCTATTTGGAAGGATATCTCTATGGACTTTATTACAGGCTTACCCAAATCGGGGAATAAATCAGTCATAATGGTGGTGATGGATTTCCTTTCCAAGTATGCTCATTTTTGCGCTCTTCACCACCCATTTACTACATCCACGGTGGCTCAAATTTTCATGGACCAGGTCTTCAAGCTTCATGGCATGCCACACTCTATTGTTTCTGATCGTGACCCAACTTTCACAAGCAATTTTTGGCAAGAACTGTTTAAGATACAAGGCACACAATTGCATCTCAGCTCAACTTATCATCCCTAGACGGATGGTCAAACGGAAGTTGTCAACAAGTGTTTGGAAATATATCTAAGGTGTTTTGCCTCTAAAAAACAACACCAGTGGGATCAATGGTTACCCCTAGCTAAATGGTGGTACAACACTACATACGATACAACCACTCACATGACTCCTTTTGAAGCGGTTTATGGACAGAAGCCACCTTCAGTTCTCTCATACTTACCAGGTAACTCGAAGGTCTAGGCAGTTGATCAAACACTTATAGTCTAAGAGGATATCCTTCGTACCCTTAAAGAGAACTTGGTCATGGCACATAATCGAATGAAGCAGAAAGCAGATCAAGGTCGCTCTAAATGTCAATTTGTAGAAGGGGATCAGGTGTTTCTGAGACTGCAACCATATAACCAAACTTCCCTCAAGGCCAAACATTGTCAGAAGCTAGTGCCCAAATTTTATGGCCCTTACACAGTTCTCAAGCGTGTGGGACAAGTCACATATCAGTTAGCTCTGCCCAGTCAGTCGAAGCTACATCCTGTTTTTCATGTTTCATGCTTGAAGAAGGTGATTGGAACCAGGTGCCGAATTCAAACCAACCTTCCAAAGTTAGCTAAATAAGGATCCATTTGGCTACAGCCCAGCGTGAGCATCGCCTGCGTCAGAGAACCATCAAGGAAGTTCTAGTATAGTGGAAAGATATCACTCCAGCAGATGCCACTTGGGAACCAGCTACCATTCTACAACAGTTTCCACGTCTAAAGCCTTGAATACAAGGTTGTTTTTAAGGGGGCAGACATGTTAAGGTCCTAACCTGCACATAGGTAGATCAATGTATTCAGATGTAATAAAGGTCAATATTAATAATGACTTTCAATAAAATAGAATAAGGCAGATGTAAGAAGACCTAATAGAAGCTTCCACTTCTAGAAGGATCTTCCTCTAGATGCTTCTCTTAATAGACATATTTAGTATAAATAAGGGTCGAGGGTATGAAAACCCTAGCTTGAAGATTATTGTAACAAAGCACTGCTCGACTGTAGGTTGCCCCCTCGAAGAGGCCTGTGAACATTGCTTTCTGAATCAAAGTGCTATTTCAGTTGTTGTTCTCATATTATTTATGTGTTATTGTGGAGATTATGTTGGTTATATTACTACTATTCTGCCATTTCTAGCATTTTATTTATGCTCTTCTTATTTATGATATCTAGTATCTTGCAATCTAGGTGGTTGTTTAGATCAACCCCGACCTTAGAAACGATCTTGAATATGCTAGATTTGGTAGGTCCTAAAGTTTTTAAACAATTTTTGGCCCTTCGTATGTGTTATTGGAAATTTGACTAGTCAGACCCCCTTCATTGGGTATGTCTTCCTAAACTTGTAGATCTCGTAATAAGATTTGTAACTGTCCAAAAAACACCCAAAACCGAGTTCGTATGTGAGAGTTATGGCCTCAAGAGTTAAAGTTACAATTAGGCTCCTTAAGGCCCTCCTTCCTTTTTCCACATCAACTCTAAGGGTTAAGTTTTTTGCCTCTTATAATTTTGGGCATTATGATGAAATTTAGTTTCCATATCTTCTTACGGGATTTTGTGAATAAGCGTAGTCATTGGGTTTCTTCTTAGAGATAAACTACAACCATTCTAGCAACTATGTATTGCTATGTACATTGTAGTGCTTTTCACCATTGATTCTTTTATAGAATTAGGTTTTCACTGTAATGCTTTGATTTAATTATTGTATAT
>ML778030.1:703763-743696 GCA_009831015.1 Picea engelmannii
TCCAAAGAAACACTTACATTTATAGTTGGATACTCAAGTAACGGATTCCTATAATAGTGGATCTGATAACAGCTGTAGAGGACACGGAGGAGCCTCTATTATAACTAATTCTATTATTAGCATTTCTTCATTAATATCTAACAACAGAGTGTCCAGATCAGCATGGACAGGTCAGCAAGTCATCTTCAACGAGTACCAAGGTCAAAGATCACCATATTGGGGATTCAAACACTTTTTTTGTCAGGTGATTATAATGTAATTAATGAGTCAATGTTGACTCCATTTTCGCAAATTAGTTTAGATATTGTTGCCAAATATTTTGCAACTGTACCTTAATTTAGAGAAGTTGTTGAATTCAAATTTAAGAGTATAGGAGGAGACTTTTTGTATATATTTTATGGAGCTACATCAGCTCAGGGAGACTTTGAGTGTGATAGAAGACATATCTTGGTGTATGCCGTAATCTTTTTCTGAGTTAATGCTAAGTAAATAATAAAGAAGGACACAGTTATTTTTTTCAAGGATTTCTGTGTCAGTAATTTTTGGTGATGTTTCTCTTTCTGTGTTTTTTTTTTACAATTATTCATATCAATGTTTAATCTTCTAAGTGTTTAATTGAGATTACATGGTTCATAATTCATCCTATTTAGATGCTCTAAATATATACAGTTAAAAGCTTACTCTTTCTCCTAAAGTTATATTTGAAATTCATCCAAATACATACAGTTAAACGCTCACTCTTTTTACTAAAGTTATATTTGAAATTCATCCATAACTAAATGTTTCAAGTGTGATGGACTGTTCACCCTTTTTTCTGCCACCATATACTGCAACTAATTTAAAGAACTAGAAGGAGTTGACTATCTTGCCCTTGTTTAGAACTACTCATCATCTTGTATCGATCACTTTGATTTATTTTAGCCCAAGACTCCATGTCCAATAAATTTCTTCTCAGCTTTGCCATCAACCACATTCTCAAACCTTTATTTCCATTTCAAATCTAGCCTTTGAACGAAATATCAAAAAAAGAGCCCTCTCTGGTTGGAAGGGATAGCTTCTAGCCTCAAGTTTGTTTGTGGTTATCTCCGCGACTTGCCTCCACAACCAGGGAAAATTACGTAGTAGTGATAACATAAGTCTTCTTCCTTCCACTTCCTTGGAGATGGTTTAAGCAATAGCACTTCTTTATGTTCTTAATCCTTGGCGAGTAACAATTAAAATTTATTCTCCTCCTTGAAGTGGTGTAGGTATTTTTCCTTCCACTTTTTTAAGAAAGATGGACACCCAAAATATATAATCTCAACTACCAAAATCTGAAATTTTCTAATTTACTATCACAGATTTGTTTTTCAAAACTTACTTTATAGAAAACATAGAAAACATAGAACGTTTAGCTTACGTGGCTTTTGTTGAGGCGTCGAAACTTTCATATTTTACTTTTAATTTGAAGTTGCACACAATGTTCAGATAAGATATAATCTCAACTACTCAAAAGGAGATCGTAAGCAGATTTTAGCTATGTTGGACATGCAATCAGCTCTTTGACCCTTCACATGAACCGAAGGATGCTTGAACCACTCGATTTGCAGGAAGCAGAATCTTATTCTGAGACATGGATCTCATAAACAATTAAAGGAACATAAAAAGTTTAGGACTAGACGTTTAACGAGTGTAACAAGGACTACAAACCGACCATGAAAATATTACTCCAAAAGAAACAAAGCTCTTCGTCGAAGTTCATGAAGCCAGCATTCTTCATTTTCAAATCGATCGTCTTTGGCTCTAGAAAAATATACTGTGGCTACCCTCCATAAAATTGAAAAGGGAAAATAGCAATTGTAAAATAGGGGAACAAATCCGAAAGAGACCTTATGGCAATATTTAATTTGATAAAGTTCCCCGAGCAAATGAAAATGTAAAGGGACAACACAAAATGTGGACCCACCATTGCTCAAATGAAAGAATAATATGAAAGAATAATATAAAAGGGGAAAAGGCCCGACATCTTAGAGAAGGTTGGATTGCTGCAAGAAGCATTTCAGTAAAGGAGAAACAAAGAGCTTGAAGGGAGAATGCTTCTTTGGAGATTATTGGGAATGAATAATAAAATTGAAGGAGAGAAAGGAAGCTTCAAGACACTTAATCGAAATTGCAACCTGGCCATGATGTCAAGAAAGGACAATTAATTTGTAAATGACTATAAATGATAGAAAGTCAAAGGAGAGGGAGCTTTTGGCTTTAGTAGCTTTCATGTACTTATGTTGAAATGTATAATGAGGAGAAGCCACCTTTGGCGAAACATTTGTTTGGAGAGCTTTGATTCTTGTGTTACATATGTTATGGATTATTCCTATGTATTTCTTGAGCATTAGGGTTGTAGTAAGAATGTCATTTACAATGTAGACAATTCTTATCTTTAGAGTTTACATTCTTATTTATGTTTTCTACAAATGTTTGTCTAAACATTTTTTTTCAGGTTTGAAAGCCTAGTGAAAATACCTGAGTACTTCCCCTCATTTTGAGGATACTACCAAGGGTAAACCCTAGAATGTTCATGACACAAGGCCAATCAACAACAAGGCTCGAGGCCATTACAACAATATACTAGTTATGAGCTCGACATGCCACTTGCCAGAACTGAACCTAGGTGGGGAGGATAACAATCATTCCTCCCAACCACTCGAGCTAAACCCAATTGACAAATGTTTGTCTAAAGTTGTAGGCACACAACTATTATTAGTTGTTTAATATCATATTACTCTTGATTTTCTAGCTATTTACTCATATTCCTGCTTTTATTTTCACAGTCAACTTATTTTTGGGTATAATGGTGGTGATATGTTTGGTTTTGTGTTTGCTTCATTAGTTCTATTAGTATGTATAGGTTCCTTCATTTGTTTGGTTCCGTGTTTGCTTCATATTAGTTTCTTTTCATTTTATTAGAATAGAAAACCCCAAATGGTGGACCATCTCGTAACTGATAAACCTCAAATTAGTAATGGATGTCATGCTAGGATCCATACATTTTGACTTATCAACTTCCCAACAATAAGTAGCAAAAATACTTAGATATAATGTCACATACTATCTCATCTTGACATTCTCCCATGTTAAATGCCACCTTGCACTAATATGTCATTGTGAATTCATAATTGTATTTTAACTTGAACAACTATAAGGTATTGGGTGCTTTGTCAATTGGATCTAGCACGACTAGTTGAGAGGATAATTGTTATCCTCCCCATCTGGGTTCAAATTTTGCTTGTGACATGTTCGCTCTTCATGAGCCAATTGTTGATTGGGGTTGGAAATGTAACATACCTAGTTTCCTAATTAGGATGTAATCCTCATTATCACAAAGAATTTATAGGAAAATATACATAAGTAGCGGAAATAACTTTGCTTATTCCAAATTCATCGATTGTACATGTACAAATTCAACCATTTCAACACATATTTATATTACTTTTTGATTACACATGGAATTTTAATAGTAGATTTATGGGAAAATACAACAACCTGTATATACAACCATTTCCCATATAAACAAATACATTTCTCCCATGATTCATTTATCTTCTATGATACCCATAATGTCCATTACATCCATTTGACATGACAGGAAGATTAATGTACAAATCATAGGTAGAGTTATGCCCTCTACTTTTCAAATCATGGTTGTAATAGCATGAAAATCTACATGTGAATATCTTCCAAATAGTCCTAAATTTTAATTATGATATAATGCTAAATTCTAGACTTGTAATCTCCCCAATTAAGCACATAATCCTCATTTACAACAATACCCACAAGAATTAGTTATCAACATATAAATAATAAATACCAATTTAATTATATGTTAGAGGTTTGCACTTGGGGAGGTAGATCTATGGGAGCATTTTTCCTAGCCATAGAAATCAACTTGTGTAGGTGCAACCCCCATGTCGAGGAACGAAACAACAAGGGTGAATTTATTGGCTATGGATATGGTTGCTCTCACTCAACCCAATTTCTTAGAGTTCATAGGAAAATAAAACTAACGCTACAATGATCCCAATCAACCAACCTCTACCCCCCCAACCTTGCACAACACAAGGAATGGGATCGCCTTCACTACTAAACAGTCCCTCAAGCTATCCCACTTCCCTCCAATTCTATAATATAGGCTAGCCAGGGAATCTCTGCTGCTAGGAATTATGGAAAACTTAGCTATAAATTAATTGCTTTTATCTTAGCCATTACTCTTGAACTCAGCCATGCTTTTCACATAGCTTCATTTCAACAAAATTATGGTAGCATAATCCAATCTTAGTAGAATGCACTATGAACACTAACATATGCATTCCATAATGAATGAATATTTTTCCCCAAGATTGAGAAATGCCCATCCCCGAGGCTTGCATGGAAAGCATGTGCCCTCCCATGAATTTGGAAAAATAATATATGGTCATCGCATATGTTTTTCGGATAATCCACAGTTGGTATCATTTCGTCGTCTTCTTCTTCATTGATATTTTTAATGCTGTCTTCTAAAGCCGTAGAATGCCACGCACGTAAATTAAGAAGTCTAATAGTAAAAAGGGATGTCATAGGCAACAAAGATAATGCCGATGACAGGGATAAAGCCACAGCGAATGATGACAGGAAAGTGGTTAACCTGTCCAACCTAGATCTTAGCAAGGAAGAAATTAATATCCTAAAGAAAGGATTAGGGTTCGCCATTGCTCCAAAAATTGTCCCAATTGAAAACATAGCCTGCAGCATAGAAGACAACATTAAAAATCTCAATGAAGAAGAAGATGACGAAATGATACCAACTGTGGATTATCCGAAAAACATATGTGAAACTCCTCACCACAGAAACTTAAAAACAACAATATCTTCCCTGTATGGAAGGGAAACCTGGAACAGTTTCCATTTACTGGAAAAACTATGGATCAAAATTGTTAGACGAGCTGTTGATCTCGATTTCCTTAAAAAATGCAGAGACAATAACCTAACCCCGATTTTTGCCCTCATCAGTCACAAAATTCATAGTATATGGAACCACAAAGCCTTTGAACGGCTCAGTCGTGCCCTAGTCTGGGGAGAATTAAGGAGAATGCGGGCAACACTGGACGCTCTATCAAAAAACGCACTGAAACTTCACCTACAGCTCACGCACGAAATTCATATGGACCTTTGGACAGTAATGGATGCCAACGCTGCGTTGAAGGCAGACGGAGAAGGACGCAAAGCCGTAGAACTCCACGCATGTAAATTAAGAAGTCTAACAACAAAAAGGGACACGACAGGCAACAAAGATAACGCTGATGATAGGGATAAAGCCACAACGAATGATGATAGGAAAGTGGCTAACTTGTCCAACCTGGATCTTAGCAAGGAAGAAATTAATATCCTAAAGAAAGGATTAGGGTTCGCCATTGCTCCAAAAACCGTCCCAGTTGAAAACATAGTCTACAACATAGAAGACAGCATTAAAAATCTCAATGAAGAAGAAGACGACGAAATGATACCAACTGTGGATTATCCGAAAAAAATATGCGAAACTCCTCACCACAGAAACTTAAAAACAACAATATCTTCCCTGTACGGAAGGGAAACCTGGAAAAATTTCCGTTTACTAGAAAAACTACGGATCAAAATTGTTAGACGAGCTGTTGATCTCGATTTCCTTAAAAAATGTAGAGACAATAACCTAACCCTAATTCTTGCCCTCATCAGTCACAAAATTCGTAGCAGATGGAACCACAAAGCCTTTGAACGGCTCAGTCATGCCCTAGTCCCGGGAGAATTAAGGAGAACGCGCGCAACACTGGATGCTCTATCAAAAAATGCACTGAAACTTCACCTACAGCTTGCGCACAAAATTTGTATGGACCTTTGGATAGTAATGGATGCCAGCGCTACGTTGAAGGCATACAGAGAAGGACGCAAAGCCATATAATGCCATGCACGTAAATTAAGAAGTCTAACAGCAAAAAGGGACGCGACAGGCAACAAAGATAATGCCGATGACAGGGATAAAGCCACAGCAAACGATGACAGGAAAGTGGTTAACCTGTCCAACCTGGATCTTAGCAAGGAAGAAATTAATATCCTAAAGAAAGGATTAGGGTTCGCCATTGCTCCAAAAACCGTCCCAGTTGAAAACATAGTCTGCAGCATAGAAGACAGCATTAAAAATCTCAATGAAGAAGAAGACAACGAAATGATACCAACTATGGATTATCTGAAAAACATATGCGAAACTCCTCACCACAGAAACTTAAAAACAACAATATATGGTCATATAAGACAAAAGTATAGGAATACTTTGGACATAGACACATGGAAGCCATAATGACATAATGTTTATTTGACCATCCTACTTCCTCACTCATTGGTTCATTGCCCCCATGGCGCCCCTAGAAAGTTATCACCCCCAAGTGCACCTATTTATTATATTATTATTATTTATATTTATATTAATTTCAATAATAATCAAATGGTAATTAACTTTCCAACTCACAACATACTTACAGATTACTCCCAATGCTCACAAGGGGTACTACAATTCTACCCCCCTTGGAATAATATCTTCCTTGATGTTCCTCTTTCCAATAATAAATCATGTCTTCATTCTTTAGTTGCACCTATAATCATCATTAAGAAACATGCATGTTATAGCCATTTTCTTGCAACAATTATCCCATTCGTAGGAATTTTCAATTTCAAAATGTAAGCATGTATATTCATAACACAATATTACATATGCAATTCCAACTCAATACTTATCTGTATGAATTTTTTTGCTCCACTTGGCCGAGACAAGTGAGAGTCAATGCATTGTCCTTTCTAACACACCCTCCTTGATCCCAACACACATGCCACATGAATCTCTCACAAAAGATTCATTTATGTCACCTCTTCCTTGCAACCACTTACAATTCCAAGCTTAGGCATCCCATTTTATGCTAAACAATCCCTTGGGTGATCCATCTTTCCAAGGATTTCATGTGCAAGAAGAGAAACAACTTATACAATTTTACTGTCAAGACAATCCACTGACATCATCTAGCCAGTCAATAGCATATGGGGATCAAGGTATATTAGAGGGTTCTAGTGTCATCATAGTAGCCTTCTCACTTATGCTTTCCAGTGTTCAACAACCATCATTTTCCATTACTGGGTAGATCCACCATCTCATCTATATCATAAAAAAACAAATATTATGATTCATCTCTTTATCTATCAACTAAATTTAGAGTAAATTAGTATAGTATTCATATTCCAAATAATTTAGGAAGCTCCACGTATTAGCTAGATTTTAGTTACATAGGAAATAGTCCTTGTCTTCATTATGGATTAATTTTATTGCCGTATCGAAGACATCTCTTCTTGTAACTTTTTTCTCTTGAAAAATATTTCATGTAGTCAACAAAACATGACTACTTATGCAAGAAATATTTTTTTTCATTGCCACATTCATTGATCCAGATTATTTTCGGCATGAAATGAGAGCGGAGATATAATAAAGAAATGCACAGAGATATTGCGGATATCAAATAATATAACAGAAATGCATCAAAGATGCAACCATAAACACAAAGATACTGTAATACACAATTTTCTATTAATGAGGGAAAATGTATAAAGACTGTAAGAATACAGAGTGAAAGACTTGCTAGAATGGTGGAAGCTTATCTTTGATAAGTTATGTGATGTCTACTCGCATTCACAAGAACATGACTTTACAATGAGGCTCCAAAGGCCTTTTTATTATAAAGAAAATCCAAAACACTATCCCCGGAAGATGAAAAGCCAACAATTTTGTGGACCCTATTTTGGGTAGTTTGGTGTATCAACTTCCCAGGGGCATAATGTTGGCGTACGATCTCCATTTGGGGCGCACAATAGCTCGTTGGAAAGGTATCGTTGCAAATATTCATTTAGGGGGCTCAATTAGAGCCTTGGGATATCAATGAGAAGCTCGATCCCAAAAAACCTTCATTTAGGCCCTCAAAATGGCCCCAAAAGTTAAAAACTGCTAAAAATAGTAAATTACCAAAATTGCCAGAAAATTGTTTTGAGTCAGTTGGAAAAGGTGGGTGGCCACCAACATCCACCTAGATCAATCTTCCCTCCTTAGGAAGAAATGGTATCCATTGCATTGAGTGCCTGGGGGAGAGGGAAAAGCATTTGTTGAATCTGCATCTTGATGAGTTGCTTGCCTTGTTAGAGAAGTTGCGTTGCTTAGCTTGTTGAAGGTTGTCACGAACATGTGGTTGAAAGGGTTGGACCCTTTTAACCAGTCTGGCTACATGATATGCTTGTGTGTAGAAGGAATCTTTACACTTTGTTGCAATCTTGTCGACCTTCTTTTGTTGGATAGAAGGTGCTTGGGCCGAGGATGTAGTGTTTGCAGTATTCTTCTATTCACCTTTTGAATAGATTGTGAAGAAGATGAATTTTGTAGTATGAGATACTACCTTGTGGCATTGTTTAGGTGGGAAAATAGTTGGAACTACCTCTGGTATCCTATAGAGATGACCCCCCAGGGTAACAATGACACTACAGGGTCGAGACTCATAGATAGCATGGCACTTCCACATATATGGTTGGCCCCAGAGAACATCACAGACATCCAATGGGAAAACATCACATAATACCTCATCCTTTAAGGGATGGATGTCGTATGACAATCGACACTGCTGGCTGACAGGAAGATCTTGTCCCTGGAGAAGCCACCCAATGTTGTATGGTTGTGGGTGTGGTTTTGTCGACAATCCCAACTGTTTGACGAACTTTGTTGAGATGAGGTTCTTATGGCTTCCACCATCAACAATAAAATGTAAAGGGGTTTCCTTCACCCACATATGTGAATGAAAAAGGCGCTCCCCCTCTTCAGGATCTGTGGGTTCTTATGGTTGAATTGTTGTGGTCGTGACAATAGTAGTGGGGTCTGTGTCGATAATCTGTCTTCTATCAATATTTTTTGAATCAGATTATGAATCAAGGTTCGACTCCTTGTCTTTGATCTCATCCACAAATGACTATTTTGAGCGACATTCATCGGTGTTGTGCCAGGGGATTTTGTGGAAATTGCAACATTTTTGGATGTCCTTGTTTCTCTTCTCGTGACCCTTCTTTTCATGTGGCTTGGACTGGTTTTCAGGAGACTTTTTGTTAGGTATGTCTTTATAATACTTTGGTTGTTTCAGATTTGTAGACCCGAAATCCCATTTGTTCTAGTGCTTAAATTTCTTCTCAATTTTAACAACATATCGATAAGCAGCACTGAGTGATGAGATGTCCAGAAAATCCATTTCAGTTTGGATGTATCTGTGTAGAGCCCCACGATATTTTAGCACCAAATGTCATTCAGAGTCCTTGATGCCTAGCTTGGTGCAGAGGGTATGGAAGGTATTGGTGAACTCCAGAACTTCTTGGCCCCTCTCTTGCCGCAGTGTGGTCCATCTCATGTACTGGTTCTCATAGTTGCCAACAGGGTAATATTGTTCCTTTACCGCATCCACAAAAAAATCCCAAGTGGGCTCGACCCCATATATTCTAGACTCATCTGTGGAACTTTTCTCCCAGTAAGTTTCCCACCAATGTTTGACATGGGAGAGAGCCTTAAGGAGTGTGAAGGTGATCTTTTCCCTGTCGAAGAAATTATGAATAGAGATATCACCTTCTAGCAGATTTAACCATTTTTCTAGGGCATCTGCATCTATTTGTCCTTCAAATATGGGAATATCAAAATTAACTTGTACCTTGAAAGGTGAGGTGCCTTCAATGTGGCCACTTGATGAAGATGAACCTTTTTTTATTGGTATGCATTGAAGGATGTGGGCAAAATTCTCCATCATTTCGTCCCTCTGTCACGTGAGGACGTGTTCAAGCAATAGATTAATAGAATCATCTACTCTGTAATTTTTGTTTTCTTCTACCATGGAGGGTTTCTTGGGCATGTGAGAGATATTCTTCTCAAGAGAGACAAGCTCGACACCCAACTTTCTATACTCGGACCTCATCAGGGACATGCACTGAAAAACAATCAAGAGCAACATGCTCTAATACCACTAATCCAGATTATTTTTGGCACGAAATGAGAGCAGAGATATAATAAAGAAATGTACAGAGATATCATGGATATCAAATAATATAACAAAAATGTACCAAAGATGCAACCATAAACACAGAGATACAGTAATACAAAATTTTCTATTAATGAGTGAAAATGTACAAAGACTGTAAGAATACAGAGTGAAAGACTCGCTAGAATGGTAGAAGCTTATCTTTGAGAAAAGATGTGACAGCTACTCGCATTCACAAGAATATGATTTTACAATGAGGCTCCAAAGTAATTTTTATCATAAATAAAATCCAAAACCCTATCCCCAGAAGATGAAAAGCCAACAATTTTGTGGACCCCGTTTTGGGTAGTTTGGTGTATCAACTTCTCGGGGGCGTAACTTTGGCATACGATCTCTATTTTGGGCACACGATAGCTCGTTAGAAAGGTATCATCGAGGATATTCATTTAGGGGGATCAATTAGATCCTTTGGCTATCATTGAGAATTTCAATCCCAAAAAACCTTCATTTAGGCCCTCAAAATTGCCCCAGAAGTTAAAAACTGCTAACGTATATGTGTGCATAATCACAACTTGTACACTTCAACATCACATAAAATACCACATTCTCATTTCATAAAATACACTATGATGAGTTCTGAGGTCTATCCAATTCCTTGACACATCATCCAACCACCTCCCCAATACTTTCTTGACCATATATACACCTTCCTCTTCAAACCAAACACAACACTAGGGATACACCCTCTTAGTGCTCTTCAATGTTCGCAAGAAGGTTACAGTCTAGGACATTGATACAAATAGGGAGACCATTGGACACTTGTACAATGCTATAGCCTTTCCATATCCAACAACACTATGGCCTCACACATGACATCCACTTTCACAACATGATCATAAGCTCTGACTTTTCTTGGTTATTATTGCATAACCAACACAACATGACATGACATAATATTTCATAGGAATCCATTAATATATTTTAAACAATCGTATATGTCCAAGGTTTCCTTCCTTTACCATAACCCACATAAGTATCATTCACATAAATGAATTCCCACATTACAACCATATCAATTAAGATATCAAAGCATGACTAAAGGAATTCTTACCTAAATTTCCTTCAACACATATGCAATATAAGAATAACTAAATCACACCTGCATGGCTACCATCAACATCTCCAATGTTACTTGATCAATTGGTGTCTTAAGAAAACTTACATGATCCTTTCACTAACCTCTTAATTAACACTTTATTGTCCTTATCCTTTCTTCACAAGGCTAATTGTCATACATAGTAGTATCATCAACATCTTCAACCATGCTCTCAACCATTTTTGGTTACACAACCATCAACTACCCCATTTAATCATCATGCCATACTCATGGCATATCTAACAACATACTACTTTTCATCAATATGCATGATCATATATGCTCAAGCATGTCCATATGCACTCTCTACCACGTAATATCTCTCAATATGTTAACTAGTTCATATGCATTCCAACTATTTTATTCTCTTTCTTTTTCAACATTCCTATGATTTTAAACTATCTACATATACTATCTTTCTCAATCTCAAGAAATATAAATAAAACAACAAGATAAGAGTTAAAGAATTATCCCTTCCAATTCCTCTGTATAGCATGGAACTCTACAACATGGTTGATATTTTTCATGGCCTTTATCAACCTTGCTAGCTACATTCACCATTTGATGCTACAACAAATTCCTTAGCATTTTGTAGCTTCGTTTTCTATTTTGGGTTGCCCTCAAATCCCATCTGATTATAGTAACATCATGTGCTCTTGTGTTTAGCTGAATTTGCATTTTTTTCACCTCTAGGAATTACTGCTCCATTTTCTTAAGCAATTCCAATCAAGTCCAACTTGGTCTTATCTCATTTCTAGCCCATATTTAGACTACAACCTCATTATTTTCTCTCTTTCCTTGGCCAATATTGCTCCAACTTAACTTCATTTACGAAAATTTCCAACACACTGTAATGTTGCAATTTATATCATTCTAGGTTCATATGGACTCCTTTCAAAGTCTATTCTCTTTCTCAACCAATACCAATCTTAGATACACTTTCAAATTTATATTCATGCTTTGTGCTTCCCATTTGGTATTAACTACAATTCTCATGTTCTATTTTGACTTTCTATCCATTTGTATATTTGAAATGCCCTCAACATTTAAAATCTCTATCTCCTTGCAAATATTCTTGTTTATTGTTGAAATAATCTTCTTAATGCTGCAATATCCTCCAACAATTAAGAATCCATCACATGTCATCTCATGCCCTTATCTCTAGTTGTCTTTAAGATTTAACCAATTATGAAATTTCCTCTTCATTTCCATGTAGAATTCTCAACCAAGTTCAACTTTGTCTTGTAAGACAAATCCACACCATGGAACTCTTTAGTATCCTCTACACATAAGTTTCTGATTCATATGCTGCAACTCTTCTAGGCATATATATGACTTTCCAACAAATATAATTCACCCAACATCTCATGCATGTTCTATTTCTCTCGGTAGATTTACTATACCATATTAGGCTTCCATAACTTCTTTCTTTATGCATAAGAATGTTGTTTTCTATCTGTTGGTATACTCTAGACTACCTATGCCTATCATTGTTACTTCATTGTATACAATAACTAGTTGCAAGGATGATGGCTTCCACTGTTACTAGTAGCCAAGGTACCAATACTCATGGCTACTTCAATTACTTCTTTAACATTTCCAAAACAAATTGGAGTACTAGAAGGTATTCCTTCCAGAATGAGAAGTCTTATGCACATGCATCTCTTTAATGTATCTAACATATGTGCCACTTATGTGCACAATTATTTATTCATTCATGATTAGCCAATTCAACATGGAATAAGTATTCATGCATATATTGCAAAAATATTCCAATATATTTTGTCTACTAGAGGTTCCTTCCTTTTTCATACCCTTCCTAGGTATTAATGACACACATGTAGTCGGTTTTTAGTCATATGTATATTAACACAATATATCACATGTATGAAGGAAGTTCTTACCCAATTCCTTCCAATTCTATGGCTATAAAGGCATAATAGATTTTATACATGTCTAGTTGTCAATAACCTTTCTAATATTACCTTATCAGTTGATGTGCTATGGGATCTCATAATATCCCTTCACCATTTTTTCAACATCAACCTTCATGTCTTTATCCTCTCCCCAAGGTTGTACACCATTGGAAGTTATCCCCTCAACAGTTTCAATCATTTCTACACATAAAAATTATAATCAAAATTATATCGGTTGTCGTGTCAACTAACAATGCATGTACCATAGAATTTTAAATCAATAATCATTTTGAGATATGTCCTAGCATATCTATATGCACTCTATCACATTGTCCTCAATGTTTGTTAATGCAATGTAAAAAAAATCTCACCTATTCTTCTTTTCACACAGTGACCAACATTCTCATGCCTAGGGTATTTACACAAATCCCTTTCTCAATCAAGCATTATAAATAAACAACAAGAGATGAATAAAGGGATTTTCCCCTCTAATTCTTTTACATAGTATGTAATTTTTAGCTCGGATGAACTATTTCCAAGACTTCTATGTCATTTTCATAACATGGAATTACCCACAGATAAGTCATTCCAACACCTTCATTGATTTGTATTTTCCTCCACCAGCTATACTTGTTTCCTTAGAAACACACCACTCTATTAAAAAATTAGAGTTTTAGAGTGAGAAAAGTATTCCCCCTTTTATCCTTCTTTGCTTATGCAATTTGTCCCTTTTGGGACCTACCTGCCCCATTTATTGAGCAGTCTCAGTCAAGTTCAAATTGACCTTTCCTAATTAAGAGAAGCCTCCTTCTTTGAATGCAACAACACTCTAACATATCAAAGTTAGTTCACAATTTAATTATGAATGGTCTAGGTGTCCTATGTGATGGGCGATCGATATCTACTCTGGCCTTCAGACCTTTGGGCGTTCTTGAACCAAAGCACAACAAAGTTCATATCTTCCAGAGCATCGAACTATGAACCATGTTCAATCTGTCAACACATGCACCTGGCACCAATGACCAGGATTTACTTCGGCCTTTGGAGGTTTTGGGTGTTATAACGTCTTTTCTCTCCCGAAGCGGTCAACATCGGGCTGACTACAGTGTAGATCAGATGGTTGGGATAGTTTCCAGGCATCCTCATATCTACAGCTTGCATCACTTCACGACTCCATCATTTGGGAGCTTTGGCGATTGTGAATTTTTAACATCCTGGAGCTCCAAGATCTCGAAGCTCTGAAGCCTATAAGAGCTTAGCTCCTTTCAAACTAACGCAGGGTTCCCAGACCTTGGTCATATGGGTTCTCTGAAAATTATCGGGGGCTACATGTTTAATTCTTGGTTGTGAATTTGTTAAGGCCATGGGCAAGAGTCCTTGGTCTCTTGGACAACTAGTTTGAAGAAAGTTCCTTCCAATCACAAAAATTAAGCTCTCATTCGATGGAAAGGTCTTTCTGAAGGATCAACGAGGCTGTAGCAATCCCGAAGAGTCTGCTCTAACTCCAGGACTGTGACATTGTTCCTTGCGAAAAACATCTTGAAGATTTTCCAAATAGGCCAGAGGCCAAACTTTCCACCTTACAACCATTCTAATTCAACAATTTACAGAGTAACTATAAGCATTTTCATTATGAATCAAACATTGCAAATATCAGTCACATATTCAGACATTCAATCATGCATTTCAATTTAAGTGCACAAGGTACACAAAATATTTATCTATTACAAGTTGAAACTACCTAACTAACTATGGGTGTTCGCCTTTCCACCCAACCATATACCTAGAGGCATTCACTCTTAGCATTATGGCCACCCCTGTTCCAAACCATGATATCACTAGGGAAATTATGCCATTTCTTAGATATCCTTTCTCTGTCATAGCTTCTGCGAGGTTTATCATATGCTTTCTCAACATCAAACTCATGACCTTCTTCTCAGGTCCTGTTCTCTGCAAACTCTCATAGATTCTTTCTCTCGTTCTCTCTAGTAACTAGAGACTGCTTAATCTCGTTGTTCCTCTCCTCAACTCTAGGGCCTCACACCCCCTCTCCTTTTGAACTGTCTGTCCGTGCATGTATTCCTTGCACTCCCTCCTCTCAGGAAGGTTCTCCACCTATATTGTTCCTTTTGTCAGAAGGAAACTTAGGTCAGCCTAGGTTTTCATGACTCTGTGGTATTTCATATTGAAAGTCTTTTGTCTCCTCAGTCAAACCATGCTTCCATTCATGGGGGTGGTTGATGGTTCAACCACTAGTCCTTTTCTTCATTAATTGATTAATGTCCTTGGGATCCAGAGGAGGTTTATTATTCTCAACAAGGGGAAATTTGGGGTCATTTGACATGATGAACCCTCTCTATAGTTCTTCCCATTCTTTCCTCTAGTGATATCATGGCCAATACTTCAAGGCTTCAACCCCATAGTCAGTTATTGGAAATTTAAAAAATAATACATTTACATTGTTCCCATGCCATAGCATGGTGATCATGATTAATGATTACTTACAAGTTGGTGGAAACGGGGGTGTTACAATCCCCTCCCCCTTAAAAGGAACACCATCCTCGATGTTCTTTCTTAGTAACACCTATCATGCCTTCCTCATTCAACTGCTTTAGAAATAATTATCTGTGTAGTTTGTGGATTTGCATCCACATGGTTGTCTTTTTATATTGTCTCAATATTTTTATTGGGCATACCCATTGTGTGCATGATCCCAATCAATAGTGTATGAAAATGATCGAAGTCTCCTCTCCCTTGCGGTCACTCACCCTCCAGGCCCAGGCTCAAGCATCCCCTTCTCTACTATATGGTCCCTCAGGTGATCCATCTTACCTTGCCAAGGATTTCTCACACAAGAAGATTTCTAGAGACTTCTTTGAGCTTTACAGTAGAGGAACCCCTCAGACTTTCTTTGTCGTGGCATCCCTCTGACTTGTGTTACCACAACCACAACATTTTCTATGGAGATCGTGACTTACCACAGGATTTTCATGTCTCAACAATAGCCATCTTTTAAGATTTCAAGATTTGACAACCTTCATCTTTCCTCCCTAGACATATATTTTTTCTTCTCACATGTATCGTAGGCATACACAAATTATGAGATATTATTATCAAATTCAAATTCATAATTTTCTTACAAATTTGCCACCCACGTATTTTTTTTTTCCAAATTCCACATTTATTTTCAAATCTATTCCACATAGGTACCAGATCTACAAATATGGGACTTTCCTGCCCATAGCAGTTTGGCTCAGTAGGAAATTGGTATTCCTTATGGGCTTACAACACTTCCATACCCAAGACCCTTTTCTTCCTTCAATTTAAACATTCCTTATCCAAACAAATTGTTAGATTTCATACACATTATATTTTAAAACTATGCATACTAATAATCCAAGTCATTTTCATCTATTCAAGAGTACAAAGAAGAAGGAATTATATCATTATTTACGTATGCATCCTTTCAACATACTAAATTTTCCAAATTCCATTCAGATACCAAATGACTTTAATGAATGTGCCAATATCCATGGCCACATCCATACCCAATGTACCCCTACATTGGTTTTAAGTTTTCCACACTCATGGCAAGCACCTTATCAGGGTGTGTTGGATCTCAACCAATTTCTTCACCATAAGGTTTAATCATTCTCATTCATTATTGTAGCTTGATTGTGCTTCCTACTACATGATGATCACTATCCCAGATCAGTACATATGAAACTAAAAGTTTCCCTTGAATACACCCAAGCATTATTCCTTCATTAGTAACCAGGGTGCCAAAACTCATGACCACCCACAAATTCTCTTTTCTTTGACACCTCTCATATTCAAGTAGAGTATTGGAAGGTCCTCCTTCCTTAATGGGAAGTCCATTACCTGCCCTCTTATGCAAACTTGCATTTCCTCAATGCATTCCATACAATGTGCTAACTACGGGCACCTTTATTCCCAATATCCCTAGATTGGTCATTGTACCCATGGAACTCTTTACTCCTGCATTTACTTGCAAGGATTATAACTTATCCTTGACTAGCATAGACTTCCTCTTTCTATCATTCATATTCTTCTTTCCTGAATCTTACCCCGCTTGGGTAGCAATGGCATACAATAGCCACTCAAAAATTATTTGCATATCATTAAGATAATGAAATATTTCCATAATGGATTCTTACCAAATCCCTTCATACCTTATGCCACTCATGCATGAACATTTTTATACCTGTTCTTGGCTGCTAGCACCCTTTTTTATATTACCTCGTCAGTGGTGCTTCATGGGACCCCAAAGTCCCTTCAACAATATTTTAACAACAATGTTCTCACATTCATCCTCTGCTTTGAGGTTTTCTACCATTGACAACTCTCTTTCCCAACAATTTCAATTTGTTTCTACACATGACATACATTAAAATTATATTAGTCGTCATGTAAATTAAAAATGCAATTTCCATAGAATTTAAATCAATAAACAGTTTCAGATACGTCCTAGGATATATTTATGCACTTCATCACATTATCCTTAATGTTTTCATGAGTGAAACACAAATAATTCTCATTGTTTCTATAGTCATACAACCATCATCACTATGGTGTCAAAACATTTACTTTCATCAGCATACCAGTCTCTCGTCCTAGAGAAAAAAAAAACATAATACATAGTAAGAAAGGAGTTAAGGGCTCTTCCCTTTTTCCAACTCCTTCTACACAGTCTAGGACTTTTAGTCCAGCTGTACTTGTTCCCACAACTATTCTTTTCCTTGAGAAGCCTTGGTTAGGATTCACCCTAACCTTTTGGATACATCAGCGTGCTTTAATAACAAAATTTTTGTTCATAATGGATAATGAACCTGTGCATTCTTCACATTACCATTCAGTTATCAGAATGGTCAAATTCATTTATTAGCCTTCCGTTCATTCGTGATGTTTTAAAATATAATCCAATATTCTTATATATGTATACATATATATAAGCTTGTAGCCCACTGCTCAATTCTTAGTAGTCATTAAGGTTGTGACTTTGTTCTCTTGACAGAGTCTTCACACAGTTCCTCCACAGGGAATTCCTTCAGCATGCAACTTCCTTATTGCATATCCATCACTATCTCTGACAGTCTCAACCTTGAGTCAACTTCATCTTTTTACCAAATATTCCATAGGGAATGTAAACTTTCATCTTCATTATGCATCTAACTTATTTATCCACACATGTTCCTTTTTGTTAACTTACATCCATGATGTACTTAACCATATGCATAATCATAAGCCTATGTGTAGCTACCATAGGTATATTTCACAACCCACCTACATCTTTACTTTAAAATCAATCAACTCCTGATTGTTCACAATCATTCTCATGTGATCCTCAAAGGCATAATCATTTTTCTTCTTATCATGACAACAGATCATCCTTTCTCATTTACTCTTTCACCTATTTATATTATCCTTTCCTAAGAGAATGGAACACATTCCCCCTCAAGCTATCACTCAAAACGAAACTTTCATGACTCTTCAGACTAGATTCAACCATGTATCCATGGTATTCATTAAATTTTTGCAAGTGAAATCCGTGCCTTACATTTCACTCATCAAGGCAGTCATATTGTGCCATTAGTATACATATACCCTTACATCAGACATGTGCATCACTTGCACATTTAATATTACTCATATCTATTTGGTCTTAATATCAGTTCTTATATCAATCAATCTCACAATGCATTAAATCCATGCACTCAAGAACATACAAACATATCCAAACATTCATCATGCAAACTCATTGCTTGTACCTTTTTCCAGGTCATTCATACACATGGACATATCGGACTTCTAGATCCTCCTCCCAAGGATATGGCTCCCATCCTTATGATAAGCCTCATAGGGACACTCAACAGTGAGCTCCCCTCTCAGTTGAGAGCTTGCAGTCATATTATTCTTTTAAGCATGTATACACATATTTGTATATATGTAGGTGCATATCTTGCACCTTTTTACCTCATCCATTCACATTGATATTTTAGTTTTAACATTAGTGTTATTTAGTGAGAGATTACAGTCACTCATATGACTAGTCTCACAGTCATAATTCATATTGATGTTGCCCTCTCTACATGGCAATAACCAAGAAGGGTCACTTTTTTCCTTTTTATTGTAAAAACCTTCCATAGTTTAGAATTTGGATAGGTAGCTATTGTATCACTCAAAGAAGTAAGATAACCCCTTCTAGTCTCTTCCTCATGCCTCCATTCATTCTTGGTCAACAGATCTATACAAGGGAATCTTTTCCTAAGCTCCCTCTTATATCTATCTGAGTATACAAAGCTATATACATATGTCTATCATCCACCTCTGGATGTAAATATGATCCATTGGTCATCCAAAGGTGTTTTAACATCTGCTAATCAAACCTTGCATCAATCTCTCATTAATCCTTATAGTCCTATCTTATTAAGGTAATAGGCCATAACATTATCAACATTTCTTTTGTATTGTTAACTCCCCTGCTGTCATTAGGTCCTTATTGACCAATACAAACCAACAATAGGTCTTACACTACAACCAACCATAGGTTAAATTGAGTCTATTTTCATGTTACATACATGAAACCATTATCATATACATTACAACATGTTATCATCTTGCTTTTTCATGCCTAGAAAAGTACTCATGCCAATACACATTTTGCACATTGATGAGCTCAAAAACTGGCTCATATACCCATCTCACTTTTCCTCTTTATGGGAATTAACAACAGTCGCAAAGGACTCCTCTTTATCTTTCTTAAATAGATTATCCCTGCTACAGGTTTCAACAGTTATAGGTCAAGTAAACTGACCTTACACATTTTCATCAGCTCTTTGGTCATGAGGAGTTATATACATAGGGTTTAGTCTTTTAATAAAGCAATAATTATAACTACTAACGATCCTACTAGTCCATACAAAATTTCCTTAAACATGAAGGAATTCTTCATAAGGGTCTTAGTCCTTATATAAGCAACCATCATAAATTCCAAAGGCTCCAACTTCCCATGCTTAGAGGTAGCATTACAATCACTAGTTTATCCATCCTTTGAGCTTAAGATGCCCTTGACAGGACCATGCCACTTTCAACCATTCACATCCAAGTCTTACCCTAAGTGCTTATTAGCACATTCCTACTTCTGTAGGAACAACCGTCAATCCAACAAGTCAACAATTTAGCCCTTCTGTTGTTGTCATCATGCTAAGATTTATGTTGTAAAATTTTTAAAACAACGAAAGAGTTTGAATCGACAATCCTTCTCCTCAAGGTGTCAATGCACATAATAAACAATCCTTTAAAGGTAGAAACATTTTTCAACATGCTCATATTAACCTTGATATACCAGTGCTATGACTTGTTTCTGGCCCATCCAGGCATGTTTTTGAATCATGCTTTTCTACATAGGGTAGGGTGGTATTCCCTCTCCCTTAGAGTTTTCTAAGAAAAAAAAAATCACTTGACTCTTCCGTGATCCCAAGCAAGCCAAGTGTTGTTTCCATGCTCTGATACCACTTTGTAACACACCCAACCCCTTAGTTTACTTTCTAAAGGATGGGGCGTCAAATTTTCTCTTTCCTTAATCATCTTGAATCCTCTTTCTGAGGCCTCCCACACCTTCTTCTCATCAAGGTATTTCCACAGACTGCTACCACGCTCATAAAAGAGCTTAGAATTGGGAGGTATGCCCTTCCAAAGATCTTCGGGCATTATTAGTCAAGGGCCACATGACATCCACGTGGTTTAATCTCATATCTATCATCCCAAGTTCCCCGAAGTCACGGGGCTCTTAGCCCTCCTACATCTATGGTGGAGATCCATCTACCGTTAAATCCAACAACGAATCTTCATCCCCATTTAACACATACTCTTAAGGGAAAATCAGCTTTTGGTGCTTCATTGATGAACGCCCCTTTTTCTGTCTATGCATATATCCTCTAGAGTCTTGGAATCCTGAACTCCCAAAGGATCCCAAAATCTTACCATGTGGCTCCGGCCTTCGGGTCTTTTGGCACATACATCCTAACATCCTAAACCTCCTGGAGTTTTGAACTCCCAAACTCTTGAAGGGTCCCCACTTACATGTGGTGACACATACGACGTAGAGACAGGGACAAGTGGGTCCTAGCCTTCAGCCGATTAACCCCCAGTGTTCCCGCAACCCAATCTTCCCGAAGTCTCTAACTCCCAGAATCTCGGGTACTTCGCCAACCTTTAGATGAGCATTCATGCACTAGGGGGGTGACACAGAACAAAGGTCATGGGTGACATGTGTCCTTGTCAGGGGGTGACATGTGTCATGTTTTAATTGGCATATAAGGCTTGTAAAATGCATGAATCCATGTGACACGTGGCACGTTAATCGTGGTTCCACATCTCCATGGGTGATGTCAGTGAGGCACATCACCCCAGACATATAGCCTCCCAATATCTTTGATCTCACGGACAAGGTGTGTCCACGTAAACCCAAAATATATGGCCTTTGTTGCTTCGTGATTGATAAGTGGGTTAGGGTTTAACACTAGGACAGATCCCACAGTTAATGACCTTGATCCATGGTCCACGTGTCCTCTGTGATGGGTGGTCAAGATCTACTCAGGCCTTTGGGGGTTCTCAACCCAAAGTGAAACACACTTCAGATCTTCTGGAGCGCCGAACTCTAAACCATGTTCGATCTGTTGACATGTGCACCTGACACTAACGACCAGGATTTACTCCAACATTCATAGGTTTTGGGTGTTATAATGCCTTTTCTCTCCCAAAGTGGTAAATGTTGTGCTGACTACAACGTAGATCCAATGGTTGGGATAGTTCCTGGGTATCCTTGGATCTACAGCCCACGTCACTTTGCGACTCCATCATTTGGGAGATTTGGCGGTTGTGAAGTTTTAACATCCCAGAGCTCCAAGCTCCCAAAGATCTGAAGCCTATAAGAGCTTAGCTCCTTTCGAACTAGCACAGGGTTCCCAAACCTTGGTCATATGGGTCCTCCGAAAATTCTCGGGGGACACACGTTTAATTCTTGGCCGTGAATTTGTTAAGTCTGTGGGCAAGAGTCCTTGGTCTCTTGAAAAACTAGTTTGAAGGAAGCACCTTCCAATCACAGAGCTTAAGCTCTAATTTGGGGGAAAGGTATTTCTGAAGGATCAACGGGGCTATGGAATTCATGAAGAGTCTACTCCAACTCAAGGAATGTGAGATTTTTCCTTGGGAAAAACACCTTGAAGACTTTCCAAACATCCTAGAGGCCAAACTTGCCACCTTACAACCAATCTAATGCAATAGTTTACAAAGGAACAATAATCATTTTTATTATGAATCAAACATTGAAAATCTTAGTCATAGATATTGATATTCAATCATGCATTTCAATTTAAGTTCATAGGGTACACAAAATAATTATCTATTACAAGTTGAAACCAACTAACCAACTGTGGGTGTTTGCCTTTCCACCCAACCATAGGCTCAGAGGCATTCACTCTTGGCACTCTGGCCACCCCCATGCTAGGTTGATATCACTAGGGAACTTATGCCATTTCTCAGAGATCCTTTATCTGTCACATCTTCTACGAGTTTTATCAGATGTTTCCTCATCATCAAGCTCGTGGCCTTCTGCTCTAGTCCTATTCTCTGCAAACTCTCAAAGATTCTTTCTTTCGTTCTCTCCAATAACCAGAGACTACTTAATCTTTTTGTTCCTCTCCTTAGCTTGAGGGCCTCATGCCCCCTCTCGTTCTGAACTACCTATTTGTGCATGTGTTCCTTGCACACCCTCTTCTTAGGAAGGTTATCCACCTATCCTCTTCCTTCTGTCAGAAGGAAACTTTGGTCAGCCTGGGTCTACAGGAATCTGTGGTACTTTGGGTTGACATTATTCTGTCTTGTTAGCTAGACCATGCTCCCATTCATGGGGGTGGTTTATGGTTCAACCACCAGTCTTTTTCTTCATTAACTGATTTATGTCCGTAGGATCTAGAGGAGGTTTATTATTCTCAACAAGGGGAAATTTGGTGTCATTTGACATGATGAACCCTCTCTATAGTTTTCCCATTCTTTCCTCTAGTGATATCATGGCCAATACTTCAAGGCTTCACCCCCACAGTTAGATATTGGAAATTTAAACAATAATACATTGACATTGTTCCCATGCCATAGCATGGTGATCATGATTAATGATTAATTACAAGTTGGGGGAAACGAGGGTGTTACAAGGTCACTCTTGCCCATTTGATACAAAAGTAGTCCATTTATCAACAATTTTCAAAAATATAATCACAACATTATCCAAGGGATGGTAGATACCAATTCTTATTTCTGCCTCAAATCATTTTTTTATCTATAGGACTTTACCAAGGGAATCCTTACTCATCCAGGAATATCTTCATAGTCGACACATTTTAGTTGGCTATAGTCACTGTCAAGATGTTCTACACAACAAGGAGCTCACATTAAGCATTTTGATTCATTTCAAATGAGGTCAATTGGACTTCATATGCTAGAGATATAACTTGTTGAAGAAAAAGGACAAAGTGACAAAAATTCAAATATAATGATTAATACTTGTTGACCTTAGCTTCTCATGAAATTCATGTATTTTTCATTATAAAATGAAATTATTTGGAGCAAAAGATAAGAAGGCTTTTAGTTCCTATTCTCAAGGAGAGTCTCATGAAGAGTTGAGATATTTATGGATGGTTGAGAAATATGTTCCAACCAATCCCTTGAGATATGTCAGGATCCTAACTAAGGGGATCTTGAGAGATTTTGTCTCCTAAAAATATTGAAGTAGTTTTCAGATGGAGACTCTATTTAAACCCCTTTTTGGAGCTCAAGAGGAAAAGAGCTTGTTGATTCATGAGATTTCTTTGTAAAGGAGAAGTAGGTTGTAGGATTGTTTATGCATATCCCTTTCAAGAAGAATCAATAAAGTAGGTCCATGAATTTCATGAACCCGAAGATGTAGCTAGGGGGTCTCATGAAGTCGACAAGGATGACATCCTCGTCAGCTTTGATTTTGTTTCTCTCTTCACTAAAATTCCCATTGACGAAGCAATGAAAGTCATCAAAAACATCACTGACCTAGGCACTGCCAACTTGGTTGAGCTTTGCTTGAAATACACTTTCTTTAGTTTTCAAGGCGACATTTATGAACAAACATGTGGGGTCACTATGGGATCCGCCCTCTCTCCCATTATAGCCAATTTATTCATGGAAGATTAAGAAAACAATGCCCTAAAATCCTCACCCTTCAAACCTAAATACCAGAATAGGTTTGTTGATGATACCTTTGTCATCTGGCCCCATGATTGTGAAAAATTATATGAATTTGTGACTCACCTTAATAAACAATCCGATCACATCAAGTTCACTATGGAGGTTGAAAATAATGACAGTCTTCCTTTTCTAGATGTCAGAGTCACAAAAAGACCTGATGGATCCTTATCCCATCAAGTTTATAGGAAGAAAACCCACACTGAACAATACCTTCATGTTGATTCCCATCATCACCCCTCCCAAAAACTAGGTGTTCTAAACACCTTGGCCACTAGAGCCTTCAGAATTTCTGATGATGAACACCTAGAGGAAGAGAAAAATCACCTCCTTAATGTTTTTAAAAATAATGGCTATAAAAAACATGAGGTAATGAAATCTTTTCAAAATGCCACCAAAACACCTAGGAATAAAGAACAAACAAATAATGATGTGTCTAAGGTTTACTTACCCTACATACAAGGAACAACAGACAAAATTGCAAGGATTTTAAAGAAGAAAAACATTGGGGCAACTTTCAAACCCCTAAACACTATTAGGAATTCCCTTAGGTCAGTCAAAGACTTTGTTGATCCCATCGAACATAAAGGTGTCTATATGATCCCATGTTCATGTGGTAAACAATACATAGGAGAAACAGGTCGTTCCTTTAGAATTAGGATTCAAGAACACGCCGCTGACATCAAACACAATCACACTCGTCCCTTAGCTCTCGCAGAAAACTCAGATAAAACCAAACATCACATTTGTATTGAAGAAACCAAAATCCTTTCTAGGATAGATCACTATCACAATAGAAAATTCAGAGAAGCAATCGAAATTGAAAAACAACCTAATAATCTAAACAGAGATGATGGATGGAAAATTAGTCAAAATTGGATCCCTACCCTAGCCAATATGAATAATTCTAAATATTAATTTATAAACATTGTCCAGTCGGCTCTTTTTAAATATAAATAAAAATTAATAAACAAACAAATAATTAATTATTAAAACAAGTAATTAATTAATTAAACAAACATTTATAATTTCTAAATTTTTTATAATAATTGATTTCATTTTCAATAAGTCGGCTCCTTACAAAAAACCTTTCAAGTATTTATATACCTGTTATATTCTTTTTTCCTTCATTTTTCACAAACACTTTCCTGATGATGGACCACACTAGTTTGGTCTGAAACGTCGAAAATCATAAAACCTATGCGATGAATCTGAAAGAACTCTCTGATCAAAACAATGGTCGCAAAAGTATTAGAACAAAAATTCTATTTTTTGATTGGTCAAAAACTCCGAAGTGACTAATTTCCCCTGGTTGGAGGTGACAATTAACCACAAAACTAAAAAAATTAAATTATTTATTTTTAAAAAAATCCACAAATAGCCATGTATTAATTAAAAGTACAAATAATGATTGATGTTACCGGCATTCTATGTGTAGTAAATGTAAGAATGCACTTTGGATTTTGAGACTTTGTTTCATCTCCCAATGAGTTGATGAGTGCACTTTCTCCACCGTCCATATGTACACACCCGATCACGTCAACCGCAACATTTAGCCTCGGTTTTTGTTTTGCAAGCTTAAATAATGGAAATTCTCGTACTTTGTTTTGCAAAATGTACATACCCAATCACGTAAACCACAATATATAGTCTTGGGTTTTGTTTTGCATGCTTAAATAATGGATGATCTCTCATACATTAATAATTATATGTAATATGAACACGCTATCTTGTCACTAATGCCAACCTACCCATTATTTATTACAATATGTTGAGGATAGCAAAGAATTTATGCAGAAGAGGGAAATGTTATTAATATTTCTCTTAGTATATATGCGGAAGAGGGAAATGTTGATGATAGCAAAGAATTTATGCAGAAGAGGGAAATGTTACAATATATTGCAGCTATTACCCTTCTTGTTATAAACAAGAGTTTCCTCCCTATATTATATATACCATAACTTATTATTTATCAATATAACAATCAACTTCAATATTTTATTCATGGAGATTTATTCCTTCATTTAATTGAATTAGTAAGTGTTATCCAACCATTAGGTGTGCAAGTATCCCAACCATTATTGTCATTGTTATATTATTTTAAATTTATGCAAGTGTCATTCCTTTTGGGTACTAGGGATGTAACAAGTGGTATCAAAGCTTCAATCAAGCATTGTTGGTGTTTTCTTGTTAGGTCTTAAAAATAAAAGAGAAAAGAAAATGACAATCAATTACTCTCATTTCACAGATCAGGGTTGAGTTTCAAGAGCAATTCCATATATTTATCAATGAAAAGAGAGAGAGACTATAGCTATAATTGAAGGGAAAAGGGTATGTGGATTCCATAAACCTAGAATATTATGGAATCCACATACACTTTTCCATAGAATATACTAACTAGATCCCAAAACCAAAGACATGAAATATGGTACTACACATATTACAACATATTATCAGGGAAAAAACAAGCTAAATGAAATTTGGACATTTGAACAAAAATTTACAAGTTAAATTAGTACATCAATAAAAAATAACATACTAACCTTGCAAGTTCAAAATCCGAGCTATGTAGATCGAGAATTGGATTTGTTCAACTGGTGGGTGACGGAAAAAATAAACAGCTCAAACAAAAGCCAAGAACAGTGTCGCAACTATAGCAATTGTGTCGCAAAGTCTCTTAAAGTCACGTATATATAGATCAAATAGTCAACTAGCCGTTAACACCGACCAATGAGATAGAAAAAAAATTCTTCGCTATTGCCATGAAAGTTTGTCGCTATTGCGACGAAAATCCCGACTAGATTAAAATAATATTTTCGTGGATATTGCGATGAAATTTCATGGCAATATCGACAAAAATCCCACCCTATTTAAAAAAAGGATGAAACTAGTGGAAGCGTGAAAAATGTTCGTGGAATAATCCACCCATATGTAGTAGTGTTTAAATAAAGATCATGGACCAATCATGTGTTAAGCCAATGATCAATGTAGTTGTTAATATCTAAGGGAATATGAGTCATCATATCACTCTACATGTCGAGTAAATATCATGACCATTAGATTACAAATGCATACTAATGCATACTAAAGAAACACACTTTAACCTAATGACACATTTGACCAAGTTTATCTTAACTAACTCCTAAGTGTCTAAATATCCTAACATCCACCCTTAAGAACAACTTGGGATAGGATTGAAGGATTACAAAGGAGACACAATGGGAGAGGTAAGAAGGTATTAGAGTCTATCCCCCCTTAATGACAACTTCCTAAATTCCTAACATAGATTAAAATTCTGAAAACTTCACTTCTGTAAGAGACTTTGTGAAAATGTCTACAACTTGATCTTCTGTAGGGAATAAGAGAAATTCAATAACTCGATCATGAGTGAGATTTCTGATAAAGTGCACATGTATCTCGATGTGTTTGTTCTATTGATGTTGAACTATATATTTTTCTAGCTTGATGGAACTTTTATTATTGCACCAGAGGGTGGTCACATGTTGTTGTTGGAATCCAAACTCTAAAAGGATCTATTGAAGCCACAAGACTTATTCACTTGCATTAACAAATATTCGATACTCTACTTCTATTGAAGAAAGATAAATATCCTATTGTTTCTTACAAGCCCAAGTGATAGGTCTAGAACCAAGGATGAAAACGTAACCTGGAGTAGACTTTCAATCATCACGATCACTAACCCAATATGTATCGATGAAACCAACCAATAAAGGAGTCCCCCATAAACTGTAATGTATCTCAAACTAAAATTTACCCCAAACATATTGAATGATCTAGGTGGACATCGATGGCTAACCACCTATTCGATTGGCTCAAAATACAGTTTCCATCTTTGCAGTTTTTCTATGGTTTTTTTAGGTCCTAAAATTCCGAGGGAATTTTGAGGCCCTAAACATTGTTATTTTTTGTGCAACAACACCTATCATATATGTGAAGGAGGATTCTAGGTCGAACATAATGTTCACTCCTCGGCTATACCTTTTCGACAGGGTATTGAGCACCCCAAACAGAGATTGTATGCAAAAGTTATGCCCTCGGGAAGTTGACGTATCAACTATCCCCATCAAGGCCCACAAACCTTTTGATGTTTCATTTCCTTGGGTTAGGGTTTTGGATGTTTAGGGTTTTATCATTTATGCAATATGTTAAAAATTTCTTTGGAGCCTCATTGTAATCATATTCTTGCAAATGCGCATAGTCATCACACCTCTTCTTAGAGATAAGATACCACCATTCTAGTGAGTTCATTTCACTAATATTTTCTCTTACAGTCTCTGCATATTTCATTCTTTAATAAAAATTGAGCATTACTATATCTCTCTATTTCTATCCTATTTTTGTGTTTTGTGTGTTGTGAATGCCTTTTCCCGGCTTATGTTTTGATGTGTTTGTAGAACCAAAATCCCTCTTATTCCTCTGCTTAAATTTTTGCTCGATTTTGACAACATGTTGATAACATGCTCCTAGAGATGAGATGTCTAGAAAATCCATTTCTGTTTGGATGTATTTATGTAGACCCCCATGGTATTTTAGAACCAGATGCCACTCAAATTCTCTAATACCTATCTTAGTGTGCAAGGTATGGAAGGTATTTGTGAACTCAAACACTTTTTGGTCCTCTTCTGATGCAGTGTAGTCCATCTTATGTATTTGTCGTTGTGGTTTCCAATAGGGTAATATTTCTCCTAGACTACATACAAAAAAGAGTCCCAAATGGGATTGGCCCAAAATATTCAAGACTCCTCTATGGATTTTTTCTCACAATAAGTCTCCCACCATTGTTTGACATGGGGGATAGCCTTAAAAAGCACAAAGGTGATCTTTTCCCTACTGGAGAAATTGTGGACAGAGAAATAACCTTCTAGTAGATTTAACCACTTTTCTGAAGAATCCATATCTATCTAACCTTCAAATATGGGTATCAAAATAAAAAATTTCCTTGAAGGGGGTAGAGCCTCCAAATTGGCCACTTGACAAATATTTCATTTGTTTTTTTCGACAACCGTCAAAGGATTTATGAAAAAATATCCATTATCTTGTTCCTCTGTTGTGCGAGGGCTTTTGCGAGCAACAACTTAATATGATATCCTACTCCCTCATATCTATTTTCATCCACCATGGGAGGCCATCATGGTAGGAAAGGATGGTCTTCCTGTAAGTTTTAAACCTGTGAATTAAAACAATGCATACAAATTCTCAAGCAAAACATAAATTAATCAATGGCTCATACACATAGTACATAGAGATTTACACTAGAAACCCTTAATCGGGAGAAAACCCAATTTACTTGGTGATTCACCTCTCAACTCTTCATTGTATTAATTTCACCATTCACAATACAATATATACAATATTTTAGGTATTCCATAGCTACCAAAACCCCAATACCTTAATCTGGGATTAATTTAGAAAACTGCTAAAAATAGTGAAAAATGATAAAATAGAAAAAAACACCAAAAAAACCCATCAAATATGACGCACCCCCAAAAAACATGAAAAGAATATAACACATACCCAACACTTCCAAAGTCTCGACCAATTCGAGTAAAAATTCCTTATACCCTGACCTTGTTGGGGACATGCACAAAGAAATAGAGAAAGAGCAGACTGCTCCGATACCATTGATCTAGATTTATGAGGGAATGAAATGAAACACATAAATAGGAGAGAAACATAGAGATATAATAATACTCAATTTCTATTAAAGAATGAAATATGCATATACTGTAAAAGAAAATACATAGTGAAATGAACTCACTAGAATGGTGGTAGCTTATCTCTGAGAAGATATGTGATGGCTACGTGCATTCGCAAGAATATGATTACAACGAGGATCCCAATGCCTTTCTAACATAAAACATAAATGAGAAAACCCTAAACATCCATAACCTTGACCTCGAGAGATGAAACATTAAATGGTTTGTGGGCCCCGATCGGGGTAGTTTATACGTCAACTTCTTGAGGGCGTAACTTTTTCATATGATTTCCATTTGGGGTGCTTGGTACCCCATAAAAAAGGTCTAGCCGAGGAGTACACACTATGTTCAACCTAGCATATGCCTTTGGCCATATGCTACGTGATATCGTGCCAAAAAATTTCCTTTAGGGCCTCAAAACAGCCCCAAAAGTTTAGGACCTGAAAAAACCATAGAAAATTTGCCAAGATGGAAACTGCATTTTGAGCCAGTGGAATAGGTGGGCGATCATCGATGTCCACCTGGATCACCAAAGTATCTTTTAGCTTCTTTCCAATGGATTTTATGGGGTGTTTGCATATACCAAGGATCAATACCAAGAACAAAGGAAATATCAGGTCGGGTATGAGTCAAATATAAGAGGATACCAACTAACTAAGAGTACAAAGTGGCATCATCTTTGGGAGTAGTAGAAGTGGTAGAAAGTTTGACTCTAGACTAGAAGGGAGAAGGGGCTGGCTTAGAATCATCCATGTGAAAGTGATGAAGAAGGTCAAAAGCGTACTTAGATTGGGAATGAAAAATTCATTTCTTGGTTTGAAAAACTTGGAGGCCAAGGAAATAATGCAAATAGCCCAAGTCTATCATTTCAAATTTCTTTTTAAGAGTGCATTTCACATGGGTTAAAAATTTTGGGTCACTACTAATGAGGATAAGGTCATCAACATAAAGAACAAGTATTATGAGATGGTTTCCTACTTTCTTGGTATATACATTAGGGTCAGAATCACATCTAAAAAATCCAATGTCAAGAAGAAAGCTATCCATTTTGGCATACCAAGGTTGAGGTGCTTGTTTAAGACCATAAATAGATTTCTTGAGGCTAGAATCAAGGCTAGAGTCATTCTAGACATGGCCGTGAGGTTGTTCCATGTAGATTTATTCTTGCAAATCCCCATGCAAGAAGGCATATTTAACATCCATCTAATGGACCTCCCATTTATGTGAGGCAGCAAGGGCTAAAACAAGGTGGATGCAATTCATTTTAGCTACAGGATAAAAGGTTTCATTATAGTGAATTCCTTAAAATTGAGAGAACCCTTTGGAAATTAACTAGGCCTTATGTCTTTGAACACTTCCATATGATGCACACTTATTTATATATGCCCATTTACATATAACAAGTTTTCTTCCTTTCAAAAGAGGTACAAGATCCCAAGTATCGTTTTCCATTAAGGAACAATATTCTCCATTCATTGTTGTGTCCCAATCTGGATGGCCTGAAGCTTCTACAAATGTTTCTGGATCATGAATCTCTGAAACTTGACCCAAAAGAGAAGAGGCTCACTGGAACCATGCACATATTCAACGTTGATCTGAAGGATCACCAACAAGATCACTAGCTACTTCTTATATTGAATGAACCCATCTTGGAAGTGGTGGTGCTAGTACAGGTTCATGTTCAATGGACTTATCTGGAGGAAGGTGAGCAGGAGGAGGTGGATTTTTGTTGAAATAATGTAACTGCAAAGAGTATTCTTATTATTATTGATATTTTATTCATAGGATCAATCCCCGTTGTGGATTGATCATGTTGGATATTGTAATAGGACCAAATCCCCTTTTGTGGATTGGTCAAAAGACAATTGTAATAGGCAGAATAAGAAGTTGGCCCTAGTAGTTAATTAAGAGACCCAGAAATATAATAAAGGTGGGTTTACCCACCCAAATTGAGAAGTTGGCCCTTCCAGTGAAGAGACACTTCACACGTGCCAGAACTTGTATAAATAAAGGAGGCTAGCACCTCATTTGATCACAACTCACTTGCTCAGTTTGAGAGACAAGTTCTAATCTATTACCGGCAAAGGAGAGAGAGAGTGGCACATATCCTGGAGAGGACTTTTTGTTTTAGCATAGAGATCTCTTGGCATTGTATTGACTATCTATATTAAGGAAGTTTTGCTGGGTTTTCTTCCCCTAGAGGGTTTCCCATGATAAATGTTGTCTCTTGTGAATGTGTATTTCTCAGTGATCTTGTTCTTATGTTGTTGTTATCTATTGAAATGCAAAGAAATATAATAATGGCATAAACATTAACATGGTATCAGACCCAACCTGAAGGAAGCATATTTCGCAAGAGAAAAGCATCACTGTTGTTGTACCTGCAAATTAGGGTTTTTCAAAAGTGAATCTTTTTAACTTCAAAACCACCTAGAAAGTTGTGCCTCCCCCAAGGATCATTTTCACACCTTCAGCACACTCTTTTAGTGGCCGGATCTCCCAGAAAGTGAAACCCTAGTTTTACAAAAGTACCAAAAGTACCAGAAAACCAGTGCCAGAAGTACCAAAAGTACCAGAAGCACTAGTTCAGAAATATGCAGATCAGATTTGAAGGGGAGAAAGTTAGATTTTCTCAGATCCAAGCACACCAGGCAGCTCACCTCAGCCAATCACATCTCCTGGTAAGTTCAAATTTTGATTTTGAGCACTTTCATTTTTCGGTCATTTTCCTAGCTCCAGGTAAAGATGTCTGCAAGCATTAAGCTTGTTGACAAGATAGAAGGAGTGGAAAAATTTTGTGCCTAGAAGTATAGGATTGGCCTCATTATTGAAGAGAATTACCTATCAAGATTCGTCTAAAATGAAGTACCAGAACCCGACGATGCCACAGAAAAGACAAAGCATCAAAAGGACACGATAAGGGCCAAAAGAATCATTGCAGATTCAATCAAGGACCATATGATCCCTTATGTGTCATCCAAGAAGAACCCAAAATAAATGTTTGATGCCTTAACCAGACTATATGAAGGAAAGAACATAAACTGGAAGATGAATCTTAGGACTCAACTTAAGAATACAAGGATGCGGAAAGGAGAAATGATTCAGGAATACTTCTCCAGAATCTCGAAATTCAAAGAACAACTAGAAGCTATTGGATATACCATAAACGAATACAAACTCATAATGACGACAGTAAATGGTCTTACAATACCTTGGGATGCCTTCATCTAGACAATATGTTCCAGAAAGGAAAAACTGAAGTTCGACAGCCTATGGGAAGAATGCATCCAAGAAGAAACAAGAGTAGTGAATCGTGAAGTGCTACTAGCTAGGGATGATGATCAATCCCTAGCCACCCACACCAAAGGAGGAAGGAAGAAACCCTACCTCAAAAGGGAGACTCATAGAGAGCCTCAGCCATCAAACAAATCCAATAACAAAGAATCTCATCCAAGAAGATTTCAGAAGAAAGGACAACACAAGGAAAGAGATCTCTCATCTATACAATGCTATCATTGTGATAAGATGGGACACAAGGTGAATTCTTGTCCATTCAGACGAGAGGAATACAAGAGGAAATATGCCCACACAATCGAAGATGAAGAGCCACCTACAAAGATGATCAAGGACCATCTCTTGATCTCGTCCCTCTCAGGATCGGTAACACCTGGAGAGGACACATGGCTCATTGATAGTGGTGCATCAAAGAACATGACGAGTAAGAGAAATACTCTCTCTTGTATTTCAGAAAAGAAGTTTTCTCAAAAAGTGACACTTGGAGATGATTACCAATATCCCATTAGGGAATGGGAGAATCAAACTACAAGCTAGATTCAGAAAACTCAATAAAGATGAAGGATGTACTCTATGTACCAGGCTTGAAGAAGAACTTATTTTTCATATCAACTTTAGACAAGAAAGGCTATAGAGTTGCCTTTATAGATGGAGAAGTTCTTATGTAGGCTAGAGGAGAAACCATAAATGAAGCAATCATCATTGGAAATGAAGAAAATGACTTATATAAGCTAAAGGGTCACTCAGAGACTGCCATGACCCATGCCATTGAAAACTCATGTGAACTTTGGCATAGAATATTGTCCCACATCAACTACAAGGCGCTACCATACATATGCAAAGCTGTCACAGGTTTACCAGAACTCAAGGGTGATCAGGAAGGCATATGCAATGGATGTGCACAAGGGAAGAATATCAAGAACCCTTTTCCAAAGAAGGACAACAAAGTAGAAGGAGTACTAGAACTCATTCATTCAGACGTGTGTGGCCCAATTCCATCATCCTCTATTAGCGGGTATGTATACTATGTATCATTCATTGATGACCATTCTCGCAAGACCTGGATATATTTCTTGAAATCTAAAGATGAAGTATTCAACAAATTCAAGGAATTTAAAGCCTTGATAGAGATCTTTTTGAAAGGAAGATTAAGATACTCAAGTTAGATAATGGAGGAGAATATACCTCAAAAGAGTTTGTGAACTTTTGTAGAGATGTTGGGATCGAGAGGGAACTCACTACTCCCTATAATCCTCAACAAAATGATGTAGATGAAAGGAAGAATAGAACAATTATGGAAGCAGTGAATATTATGATCCATGATCAAGATCTTCCTATGTGCTTATGGGCAGAAGAAAAAATGGTAGTTGTTTATGTGTAGAACTGATTATCCCATAGCGCACTTGGGTTCAAGACCTCGGAAGAGATGTTCACCGGAAAGAATCCAAAGGTAAGCCATCTCAAAATATTTGGCTGCCCATTCTTCATACACATTCCAAAAGAGAAAAGAAACAAGCTGGAACCCTCCAGAAAGAAGGGAATATTTGTGGGATACTATGAGGTCTCCAAGGCCTTCATAATCTATATACCAGGTCACCACCACATTGAGATCAGCAGGGACATGGCCTTTGATGAAGAAGAAGCACTTAAGAAATCAAGAATATGCCAGCTTGAAGAAGTATATGAAGGGGAACCAGTAATTCCTAGGATTACAGAATCCATGAGGGAAGTTCCCAGAGCCGCAGAACCAGTGAGGGAAGTTGCAACTTCTCTTGATGAGGAAACTCTTGAAGACCATGATGTAACAGAAGTTCAAGAACCTCCTCAAATGACCTTCTCCCATAAAATAAAGTTTCTTGGGCAAGAGAGCTTATTCAAGATGGAGAGAAGTATGGTGTTCCAGAAGGAACCTCGAGATAGGTGAAAATACCAAATCCATTCTCCAGTTACATGGATTTGATGCGTGATCTCCTAGATGAGGTGCCTACTTGCTTTGAAGAATCCATTCAAAAGAAGGAATGGGCAGATGCCATGACAGAGGAATACCAATCCATAATAAAGAACAATGTATGGGAAATAGTTCCCAGACCAAAAAGTAAAGATGTGGTATCATCAAAATGGATCTTCAAAATAAAACATGTTGTTGATGGAAGTATTGATAAATATAAAGCAAGATTTGTCGCTCGTGGATTTTCCCAAAAGGAAGGAATTGACTATGAAGAGACATTCGCTCCTATGGCCAGATACACTTTGACCAAGACCATCATAGCTCTTGCAGCTAAGATGAAGCAGAAGTTGCACCAGATGGACGTGAAGACAGATTTCCTAAATGGTGTCATCAAAGAGGAAGTGTATATAGAGAAACCTCAAGGATTTGAGGTTGAAGACAAGAAGTCTCATGTCTGCAGATTGAAGAAAGACTTATATGGATTGAACCAAGCTCCTAGAGCTTGGTATGACCATATAGATAGTTTCTTGACAAGCTTAGGCTTTACCAAGAGTAAAGAAGACTCAAATCTCTACTTCAAAATTATGGAGAATGAGCCAGTAATCTTACTTCTATATGTGGATGACTTATTCTTAACTAGAGAAGAAAATCTCATCACTGAATGTAAAAGGAGACCTGCCTCTGAATTTGAAATGAAATTCCTTGGTCTAATGCATTATTTTTTAGGTCTTGAGGTATGGCAGAGTTTAGAGAGGATCTTCCTTAACCAAGGGAAGTACACGGTCGAGATCTTAAAGAGATTCAAAATGTTGGAATGCAAACCCATGAATACACCCATGGAAGCGAAGTTGGAGTTGTTGGTCGATAATTCGTCAGAATTGATTGATGCCACACTATACAGACAGATTATTGGATCACCGATGTACCTGATGAACACCAGACCAGACATTTGTTTTTCCGTGAACACCTTAAGTCAGTTTCTGGTAGAGCCCAGACGTGTTCACCTAGTGGCTGCAAAACATGTGATGAGGTACCTTAAACGTACGATAGATTATGGTCTCAGTTATGACAGAGATCATAATTTCACATTGAGTGGATACACTGATTCAAATTGGGCAGGAAGCGTTGCTGACAAAAATAACACTTCTATATGATGTTTCAGTTTGGGATCAGCCATGATTTCGTGGCAGAGTAGGAAGAAATCCAGTATTTCTCTCAGCACAGTGGAAGCAGAGTACATTGCCGCATGTTCTGCTAGATACGAAGCTATATGGCTTTGAAAGTTGTTTACCAGTTTATTTGACCTAGAGATGGAAGCAACCACGATCCTATGTGACAACCAGAGCTGCATAAAGATGACAGAGAATCCTGTATTCCATGACAGGTCGAAGCACATAGAGATTCACTATCATTACATCCATAACGTGGTGCAGAGAGAAGCCTTGAAGCTCCTGTATGTTAGCACAGATGAACAGGTTGCTGATGTGTTGGCCAAACCTCTATCTTGTGTAAATTTTGAACACTTTCGAGATAAGCTTGGTATAGTCCGAAAGGACCCTCCCTAAAAGGGGGAGTATATATGATTCCTTGCTTCTGACCTCGCTATTAGACGTAAAGCAAGATGATTCCTTATTTTTGACCTCACTATTAGACGTAAAGTAAGATGATGTCTATGTTCCTTACTTTTGACCTCACTGTTAGACATAAAGCAATATGATTCCTTGCTTTTGACCTTGTTGTTAGATGTAAAGCAAGATGATGTGTGTGTTCCTTGCTTCTGACCTCGTTGTTAGATGTAAAGAAAGATGATTCCTTGCTTCTGACCTTGCTGTTAGAAATAAATCAAGATGATGTGTATGTTCCTTGCTTCTGACCTCGCTATTAGATGTAAAGCAAGATGATTCCTTGCTTTTGACCTCCCTGTTAGACGTAAAGCAAGATGATGTGTGCCTTGCTTCTGATCTAGTTGTTAGACGTAAAGCAAGATGATGTGTTCCTTTCTTTTGACCCAGTTGTTAGACGTAAAGAAAGATGATGTATACCTTTCTTCTGACCTAGTTGTTAGATGTAAAGCAAGATGTGACTTGCACTGAACTACTAGCTTAACAGTTGTGACATAGAGCCAATCTAGTACTGTGATGAGCCAGCCTAGTGTTGTGATGAGCTATCATTTTTTATACTGATACATATTGATGCAGATGATGATGGCATTCTTTTGAGAATGATGATGTTGTCGATGAAGAAAACTTCTGATGATTTATAGATATGCCAGCCAAGATGATATTGATGATGTTGTCCTCCCACCTGATGTTGTTGATGATGCTATCCTCTCTCTCTCGCATGATGCTGCTGAAGAATACCCTTCTTGTTAAGGGGGAGTGTTGAAATAATGTAACTGCAAAGAGTATTGTTATTATTATTGATATTTTATTCATAGGATCAATCCCCATTTTGGATTGATCATGTCGGATATTGTAATAGGACCAAATCCCCTTTTGTGGATTGGTCAAAAGACAATTGTAATATTAAGAATAAGAAGTCGGCCCCAATAGTTAATTAAGAGACCCAGAAATATAATAAAGGTGGGTTTACCCACCCAGATTGAGAAGTTGGCCCTACCTGTGAAGAGACACTTCACACATGCCAGAACTTGTATAAATAAAGCAGGCTAGCACCTCATTTGATCACAACTCACTTGCTCAGTTTGAGAGACAAGTTCTGATCTGTTAACAGAATAGGAGAGAGAGAGAGTGGTGCATATCTTGGAGAGGACTTTATGTTTTAGCATAGAGATCTCTTGGCATTGTATTGGCTATCTATATTAAGGAAGTTTTGCTGGGTTTTCTTCCCCTAGAGGGTTTCCCAGGATAAATGTTGTGTCTCTTGTGAATGTGTATTTCTCAGTGATCTTGTTCTTATGTTGTTGTTATCTATTGAAATGAAAAGAACTGTAATAATGGCATAAACATTAACAATTTTCATCCTCATTGTCATCATCTGAAGAATAAGAAACAAGAATAGAAACAAAATATGGCACAAACGTCGAAGATGGATTACAGGATGAAGATGGAACAAACGTTGAATTAGGCTCACATGCCAAGAAATTTTCATCAAATTTAACACCTCTTCTAATAATAATTTGAATGGAATGAGGTTGAAGAAGTTTGTAAACTTTGACATCTTCACAATATCCAACAAAAATACACTTCTCACTTTTATCTATAAATATTTCCTTTTCTCATCGGGAATGTGAGCCCATGCTACACTACCAAATACATAGAAGTGGATGACATTTGACTTAATTTTATTCAATGATTCTTCCGACATTATATTTTTTAGACCCTTTGTTGGAGTGCAATTTACTATGTAATTTTCACAATTGATGGCTTCTGCCCAATAAAGAAGACTTAATCCCTTAGATTGGACCATACAATTAGCCATTTCTCTTAATGTGTGATTCTTTCTCTTAGTAACACGATTTTGTTGTGGTGTATATGGAATAGTTCATTACATTTGAATTCCCTATGTAGTGCAATAACTTGTAAATTTATTGTTCACATATGCACGTTCATTATCTATTCTTAACCTTTGAATTTGATGTCCATATTGTTTTTCCACAAAGGCCTTGTAGGCCAATTTTTTATCTAAAACTTTTCTCTTAAGTTTTAAGAAGTAAACCCAAGTACATCTGGAGAAGTCATCAATGAAAATTAAGAAATAATTGCACCCAAAGAAAGGATAAGAAAGAAGACCACACAAATCACTGTGAACAAGCTACAAAGGGGCCAAGGTGTGCCAAGAGGTAGGTTTGTCAAAATTGTCCCGATGATGTTTTCCAAGAACACAACTAACACAAAAACCATATCTACAAGAGACAAGAGGAAGACAAGTCACCGTGTGTTCATCACATAATTGTTGGAATGAACGATAACTTAGATCACCAAACCGCTCATGTCAAAGTTTTCTCAAGTAATCTCTATGAGCAAGAAAAACTAATGGAAAAGATGATGATCCAAAGTTGTCAAACTTGTACAACCTGGTAATATTATCAACAATTTTAGTTGCAAGGACATGCTTAGGATCTTTTAAATCCTTTATTATAACTTGGTGAGGTGAAAACTCTATGGTTTCACATTCACTTGAATGAGTGATCTAATACACTGATATAAGGTTGAAAGAAATACTTGGAACACATAATACATCATTGAAATGACCATTACATACTTGAACTGTTACATAACCTATAACACTCAGAGATATATCATCACCAACAAATATTTTTTTGGAGTTACATTCATTTAGGGCAGAAAATATGGCTTTATCCTTATCCATATGATAAGATTCTCCAGAATCAATACGCCACTCATTGGAAGAATATGTAGGAGTTTGTTGGGCCCCAACAACTCCCCTTATATTTTTACAAAATTTAAAGGGCCCCTATTAAAATCTTGATAATTATAATGAGCTATAGAATCAACCTTTTCAAATAGTTTCATTCCTTGGCTTGCTTTGAGACAAACTTAAGACA
>ML778030.1:744731-804965 GCA_009831015.1 Picea engelmannii
TGCATTGATTTAAATAGCTTTAGTCTTTTTTATCAATACATGGTTAATTATTATTATTTATATATTAATTTTTCCAATCTTTAAGAGTTTATTATCCAAAACAATTCTTCTAGGACTACAATATGGGCATGTGATTTTGAGAATGAATATGGGAAAATAATTCATCTTTGGCTTTAGACCTGTGTGATACTTATTCCATTTTATTCTTTCCTTATTGTTATATTATGAAAATGTTATAACGGTTGGATTTAGCTTTAGCTTGTCAATCATATGGTGTTTTCATACTGTTAAATGTTATATGCTGCCCATAATTTCTTATTCCATTTTTTATGTGTGATCAATCAATCATTTGATTTTTATGGAATTTATTTCTAATGTTAAATGATAAATAATATCAATACCCAGAATTGAGTTTTCTTTCGTTCTTAAATATTGATTATCTTAAGATCACACAATTTTTAATTAGTTGTCTTCCTGTTGTTATTAATTTACTCCAATATAAAATACTTCTTTGAATGTATTCTGGAAGTGATAGTATTGTTCTGTTATAGGTTTCCCTTAACAACAGTACAGGCAGGAGCTCATACAACACAGAAAGATAAATACCAGTTTTGTCGATTAGCGACAGATTATTATGTGTGTTATTTAGTTAAGTTGTTTATGAATGAAACAATGAATGTATGGTTCAGATTTGACTATCCACATGTTCATGTTTCATTAACTTTTTTGCAAGATTCTTTAAATTTATAATTAAGAAAAACAATAAATATTTTTATGTGCTTTCCTTATCTACTTCCTAGAAGTAATCATTTTTTCATTGATTTTCATAAGTTTCGATTAAAACTTGCATCTTGTAAATCATGTAAATAAATGAGACTTGTATATCTTATGCTTAAATATAACTACTACAGTTACATTAGAGCATATGTACATATATATAGTGTTTAGTAATTAGTTAGTTATTTCTCTCTTTTATTTGTTTCTTTTAGGATTCTTAGATTGGCTAACGAAGCCATTAAACCTGTCAGAACGAGTTATACCAAATGGCTTGGGTTATTTAGACAACCCCGGACCGAACTCACTCTTCCAGTTGATAGACGGTCAATTTCGCCCATCAACAGAGTTGCATTGAAGGAGCAACTAGAAGAAAAAAGTGCATGTCTAGAAGAATAAGAAGAAGAATCAATATTGATGTTGTGCCTCTTTATCGTTGCTTCTAAGGCTTCCATATTTTTAAAACATTTAGAATCCACATGACCATATTTCCCACAAAAGTTGCAATGTTTGTTAGTATTGTTACTTTTGGATTTTTCTCCTTTATCACAACTAGGAGCAAAAGCCGGCGGAGAGGGTTTGGGACCCTTGTTTTGCTTGTTGTTGTGGCGAGGATGTTGCTTCTTGGGAATCTTGGATTAATTTTTCTATTGGGCCACTAAGGCTTTGTTGGATTTACATGCAATACTAATCAATCCAAGTTTCACAAGCTTATCGTACTCTCGAATCAAAGCATCACAAAAAGACTCAAGAGATGGTTCTTTATAAGCACTCCCTAGAGCTTCTCTGGTGACACAACAGGTAGATACAAGGACAAAATATGCACTACCAAGCTTAGCAAGAATAATATAGATCCATCGATCTTCCTTCAGATCTAATTTGCAGTATATATATAAAAGTCAAGTGTTTTGAACTTAGATAAATAATCTTCAATGCATGGAAAATCATTTGGACTTAAAGTCATTAACTGATTTTATAACTAGTGGGATCGAATGATATTATGTTTACTAAACATACCTTGAATCTTTTCCCAAGATTCATCGAGGTCATTAATTTCTTGAAGGTGTAACCTTAAATCAGGAGAGATGGGCATTTCAATTAGTCCACGTGCTTCATCATTCCTATTATTCCATTTGACTTTCTTTTCATCATCAGTGGGTTCTTGTTATTTTCCCAAGGTAACTCGATATAATCCTTTACTTCTTAGTACATCCTCCATATGGTATTTCCATGAGAAGTATTTGGTCCTGGTAAGAACAGTATCATTGGGAGAAGCGACATTAAATATGAAGAGAATATGGATTTAAAATCTGAAACTAATGTTCTATATGGAAAGCTCTTGGAAAAATAGGATGTTTAAAACAAAAACGACATGACTTCGGATGTGAAAGTTATGCCATTTTGAAAAAAGGCATAAACGATAACCAAATATCCATGTGACAAGTAGAATTTGGTCCACGTGATGAAGCCCCTCCTTCACTATCTTTCTTATAATATCACTTTAACAAATAACTTGCTTATGAAGTGACCCACTTTTATAGAATAAGCAAGAATCACTTTTAATGAAGTTGCTTTGAAAATTAAAATTGCATACAAAAAGTAACCAAAAAGAAATATTAAAGCTACTTTATACTGATTCACTTTTTAAGTGAAATACACTTTACAATGAATGCATGAACTTTTTCAAAAAGTGACAAAAAAAGACTTGAACTCAAGACCTTTTACTATGTAAAGCAACTTTTAACCGTGAGCTAGTGAAAAAACAAATTATAATCTTAATAAGGAGGATGGGGTATGTTGTTTTTGTTGTCTTTGTTGAATATGGCCTTGAAGTGCATGCTAAAAAATTCTCTCTAGATCTGATTGAAATGGCCATATCTTGGGCAAACAAAAACCTTTTCGACTAAAATGAAAAGCATTTCTAGCTAAAATGAGCACTTTGCATGCAATGGAATAGTCCTCTTGGCCCAACAATGTACAAAAATAGAAGAAACTAGATACGAAACAACACAACTTAAAGATCTTGATCTACAATGGAAGCAGGTCTTCAAATGCACTCTGATAGCATGTTTGACAACATAGGTATTCCAAAAAATATGAACACCTTTACTAACCACTCACATAACCATATCAGAGATCAACACACGAATGTTTTTACATGGTAAAACCCTTATGGGGAAACATCCATGACCCCAACCAATGTGGCCACTTGAGGCAATTTATTAGTGCAAAAGAAAAAATATTACAGAGAGTTTCTCATAATCGATCATCACAAAATGAGCCTGCATGCTCTTTAAATAGAGATAATGGACCAATTGGGTGCTAATACATGGATCAATGTAGTCGTTAATATCGAGGAGAATATGATTCGTCACATCACTCTATGTCAGGAACATATCGTGAATGTCATATTACAAATGCATACTAATGCATACTAAAGAAACACAGTAAGTGTTAGGCCAAGCACTGGGAAGGAATCATAACTCCATGGGATGATAATTCCATTAACATGAAGCTCAATAAATACATAAAGATACAACGGTTGGTATTCTCCAACATATGAATCTTCCTATCACCTAGGACACTTCATATGTACATTACTGTTAGAAATAATACAACTACAAAGGATTACATGTCCAACATTCCTCCCATTAATCTAAAGGGGTGTGTGTGAGTCCAAGCATCATTCTAAACTTCTCAAATTTTTATATTCCAAGTGATTTGGTTAAGATGTATGCAATTTTATCATTTGTGGAACAACGTCTTAAGTGAATAGTCTTGGCCTCTACATGATATCGAATCAGATGATACTTTGTGTTGATGTGCTTGGTTAAATCATGGAAATATGGGATTATTAGCCAACTTGATTGTAGAAGTATTTTCAACTAGAAGAGGAGTAGAATTCACTTGTTTCTCCTACAAATATTCAAGTATTTTCCTGAGCCACACAATCTCCTTTGTCTCTTATGTAGCTGCCACATATTCTGCCTCTGTTGTGGAATTTGCTGGAACTGATTGTTTGTGTGATCTCCAGGAGATAGATATTGATCCAAGACTCATGAGATAGCCAAAAGTTGATACTCCATTTTCTTTATGCCCATCAAATTCTGAATCCGAATATTCGATCAGGTTGAAGTTATCCACTTTAGAGTACTTGAGTCCAAAATATTGAGTTCCTTTCAAGTATTTTAGAACTCCTTTTGCAGCATACCAACATCCTTCACAAGGCTTTTTCTTGAGCCTATAAATAATCCCAACAATGAATGAAATGTCTGGTATGGTGGTAGTAATATAGGTAAGACTTCCCACAAGCTGTCTATACTTGGTTGCATCCTCAAATTCATTCCCTTCTTTTGATGTGAGTTTCAAATTTTGTTCCATTAGAGTTGAAACATGATTTCACTCAACCATGCCAAACTTGTTCAACAATTCTCCAATGTACTTCTTTTGGGAGATGAATATGTACTTTGGATTTTGTATCACTTCAATCCCCAAATAATAGTGAAGATGTCCCAAATCTGTCATCTCGAAGCCTTTCTTCAACTCTTTATGTATGTATGAAATTTAGTTCTCATTGTCCCCTGTTATGAACATATCATCTACATATACTATAAGATACACAACAATTTTTCCAACTTTTTTGACAAACAAATTTTGATCATCAAGATTGAAATTCTTGAAATTTAATTTTAGAAGATGCTCAGTTAAATTTTGATACCATGCTCGTGGTGCTTGTTTCAAGCCATATAAGGATTTTATGAGATTTTATACCTTATGTTCTTTTCCCTTCACAAAAAATCATTATGGTTGAGACATGAAAACATTCTCTTTCAATTCTCCATTCAATAAAGAAATCTTCAGATCCATTTGATGAATTTTCCATTTATTTTGTGCTACCATGGAAAATAAAGTGAGGATGGTATCCCATTTTACTCTAGGGGAAAAATTCTTCTCATAATCAACACCTTCTTTCAGTGCAAATCCCTTTTCCATGAGCCTTTCTTTGTGCTTTCAAGTGAACCATCTGATCTATACGTGTTCTTGAATACCCACTTGCAACCAATCGGTTTGGTTCCATATGGAGGATCCACCAACTTCCATGTCCCATTATTGATGAGAGAATCATATTCCTTCTACATGGATTCTTTCCATTCATCATGAGAAACAACTTTTTTAAAGGAATTTGGTTCAAGGTTAGTAGATAAATTCAATTCAGAATCATATGAAACATCCATATCATCTACATCACCTGAGTTTGAATTATCTACATTACCTCCATCTTGTTTTGAGGACATTATGGTTCCTATCTTTCCAACCTCATCGAGATGAACACTTTCAACTATTTTAATGAGCCAATTTTGGTGGACCTTTTTGAGATGATCTAGGTTGTTCGACTAATTGAGATGGTGATGAATTCTCATCAAGCCTCAAATTTTCAATCTTCTCCATCACTCATCCAATTGAACTTCAAGTTTTTATGAAGTGGTAGAAACTTCTTCATGGGATAAAGATGGTGATTCATAAGGATATTCCAAATATTGATGCAAGATAGGGAACCCCCCTTCAAGATGTGGAATCTCATCATCAAATTCATGATATGTCTTTACACGAGTAAATCTATCTAGATGATCAAGCTGCCTCTCAACAGTTTCGTTTTTCTTGGTTGATTCAAGAAAGATCACATCTATGGAAAGGATGAATTTATTATTTGTCTCATTGTAAATACGATACCCCTTGGTGGTTTTTGAGTGCCCCAAGAACATGCACTTCTGACTATTGGCATCAAGCTTGCTTATTTTCTCCTTAGGAATCAAGGCATAGCAGGTTGAACCAAAGACCCTGAGATGCCTCACCGAAGGAATGTAGACATAACACATTTCATATGGAGTCTTGTTCTTAAGAGAATGAGGTGGACATCTATTTTTGACATAAACTACACATAGAAATGCATCAGCCCAAAACACTAATTTAACATTCTTGAAAAACATCATGGAACGAACCATATTTAGGAGTGTCATGTTCATTCATTCAACTACACCATTTTGTTAGAGTTGTATGGAAATGTGGTTTGATGTTTGATCCCATGTTGGTGAAATTATCTTTCAAATTCATTAGATGTATATTCTCTTCCATTATCAATGCGAAGAGAGTTGATACAAAACTGAGCTTCATTTTGAATCCATACATGAAATTTTCTAAAAGTTTCAAAAGCTTGTGATTTATCTTTCAGCAAGTACACACAACACATTATGGTGTAATCATCAATAAAATTCATGATATATTTGTTTCCATTTGCAGAATGAACATGAATAGGGCCACACAAGTTAGAATGAATCAGTTCAAGTTTTCTACATGATTTGGAAGTAGAATCATGAAAGGGTTGTTTGTTGTGTTTTCCAAGGATGCAAGCATCACATTGTTTTATTTTTATAGGAATAATAGGTAGACCAAACACACCATTCTTTCTCAATAAACAAATACTGTCATAATTAATATGAGCAAATCTAGCATGCCACAAAAGACTATATGGAATTATACTTGAGTCATGATGAGGGAGGTATGCAACAATTTGTGTATGCGCAGATGTCCCATTCATCTTCAACAATCTTCCATCTTCCATTTCGGTCATGAAAACCATGTTGTCAGAATCCTTCCTTATCTCAACTTTTCCACCGATCATATGAAGAAAGTGGCCTTGTTGTCCAATGTGCACAAGAGACATCAAGTTTCTTTGCAGCTCAGGAAGATAGAGTACATTGTGCAGAAGAAAATCTAAGAGTCCAGGTAACTTAATCCTGATGCTGCCAATTCCCGAAGGCTTGAGACTTGATCTATATGCAAAGTACACTACACCATCTACATTTTCATTGAATTCTTTGAATAAATCTCTCTTAAATGTCATCTGGGAGTGTTACGAAGAAAATCTCTCTATGTCTAGGGTAAACCACAACAAACGAAAATGACTACAGAAATCAACTCTATCTCAAAAACATGCTATATAAACCAATATCCAAGCGAGATAATAAAGAGGCCTACCTCGTCAAGATGTTCGATGAAGTCCACCATTGAGCACTTTGACCCAAAGCTCTATACCTACAACTAGTTCTCAAAAACCAACCAAAGCAAGCATATGGTGATAATATAAAAGGTTAGCACATTAGATAGCATAATCCATTAATATACATAACAAATACGCCCATGGATAATAACTCAAATATTTTCAAGATATCAATTGGATGGGAAAGGATTATTTCTATTGATAAATGATCAACAGAAATGAAAATATTACAGACTTCCGTGTCGGCACAGTTTGGAACCGAGAAACTAAGTTCCTTCTAGCTGGGCCTCCACCACTTCAATCCTCCACCAAAGGCAAGCTCATAAAAGAGAAACAATGAGGTTCTCAATCAATAAGGAAAGAACTTTGTTGATTAAGGTTGGTGTTCATTGATGTCAACCCTTGAAGAAAGCCTGGTAGCACAAACGTTTGGGTAATGGACCCAATTTTGTTTGATGTAAAGATGAATCATTATTGTCTTGTCATGGTTGATAAGAAGTACAGATGTATGAACTCCAAAGTGGTCCCCTTATGGTGAAATCCCTCACGGGAATACGCATTGCGAATTGAGTTATCCTAAGAAGTATGGTTAGAGAACCCATGCTTAATTGTGGAATAATGAGATGAAGTTCAGTGAATTTTTCAATGAAACTATCCTAGATGGATAGTGCTTGTCATGTCATTTCCGGTGGTATGTGGAACGTCACATAACTCCTCACGGTTAGAGAGTTATGGCCATGAGAAGTTGGAGACCCTAGGTTAATACTATTCTATATGGATAGTACATGTCATTCCATTTCTGGTGGTATGTGGAACATCACATAACTCCTCACGGTTTGAGAGTTATGGCCTTACGAAGTTGGAGGACCCTCATATGTCATCTAGAAGCCCCAAAAGGTCAAAGTAGTCAAAGTGGTTTAAGAGATTTTAGAATGAAAATAATAAAGTAAAGTAATGAGTGTACTATAATTCAAAGTGAATACAAAATAAATTATTTAAATAATAAATTTAATGGAGAAATTATAAGTGGGTTAACCTTAAAATAAGGAAAGTGGGTAAAGTGACCTAGAAAATGTTTTTAAGGAAGATACTTGGAGAGTATAAATAAGAGGCAAGGCTCTCTCATTTAAGACACACTTGAGCATATTGAATACCTATAGGTGTCTGAGGTAACCAAAGGATAACTAAGTTGAAATTATGAGGAAAGTGAAGAAAAAAAGGATGGAATTCAAGGAAGGATAAATTCTTTTGATGATGTTTTCTAAGGTATGTTTTTTACAGGTCATCTCACCATTTTCACAAAACCTTTTTTTTCTAGAATGATTCAGACTGTGAAATTTCTATTCCATTGAGGAAACATATCCAAGTTTCTGTGATAAAAAATTCATCTTGTGGGTCATTGCATTTTTGGAGTTACACTCTGTGGAAAATATGGTTTGTGGATAGTCCTGAAACTAGTCAAAAACAGGTGTTTTGGGTAAACACGTCATAACTTCTTCATAACAGATACAAATTTAGTAAGACCACATGTGTTGGTTATAGTACATTCTTTAGTATTTTTTGTAATAGTTTCAGATCAATTCAACAAATATTCTGTGCGGGGAACGCTCTACAAGGTCGCTCTCTAGAATAAGACAAAATTCAGCAATGTGTGCCATTTTTGCTATAACTCCTTTTATGAAAGGTTCCAAGTAGTGACACCTAAAGGAATTGCATAAAACATACTAACTAACATTGTGTATCAGTTTCATATCTTTATTCATTATAGGTACAAAGTTATGATTATTTGAAGTTAGGGTTGTTGACTAATCCAAAACTAGTCTTGTGAGACTAAAGAAAAGTTTGATGAAAATGCTAGTATCTTGTTGTTAAAGTTAAGGAAGGTTTGCAGGTGTGTGATCATATACACCAGGTCTATTATAGAGTTAAAAATCATATTTGGATGATGAAATTGATGAGGGCTTTTGGTTGAGGTACAAGTTGGGTACATGGTTGAGACAAGTAGTTGATGAGTTGGCACATACATGAGGTGTATAGTTGATGATGTTGGTACATATTGATGAGTCATAGTTGATGATTACTTGAAACATGATTGGTACATAATTGGTGCATGGTTGATGCACTTGTTAATGGTACAGGTTGATTACAAGTTGAGGTACAGGTTGGTGCATGGAAGTTGGTACTTCCAATGAATGTAATTCTTCAAGACATATAAGAAAACACATTTCGTAGTTTCCTCTCAATTTGAGTTTCCACCTAAAACAACGTAAAACACTGGTGTACTGTGTATGTGTGTGATTGTTCATTTCTTATTTCTCATTATTGAATAATAATTATACATTGATATAACACTTGGATTATTTGGAGAAAAAGGATTATAATTACACTATTATTTATTCACCCCCCCTCTCAGTAATCCAACAATTGGTATCAGAGCAGGTTCCTTCGGAAATCAGTTTAACCACTGAAAGGTAGATCATGGAGAGTACCAACTTGTATAAAAATGGAATACCACAATTTGATGGACAAAAGTATCTTTTTTGGAGCATAAGAATGAAGACATATATACAAGCACAGGGATTTCAAGTTTGGCAATCAATTGTAGATGGATACACAGCACCAACAGTTCCACCAACAAATGACAAAGCAGTGAAACTCAGTGAGAATAATTCCAAAGACAAAAATGCACTTTTGAATGGTCTCAGTGATACAGTATTCACCAAAGTTGCACATTGTAAATCTGCTAAAGAGATTTGGGACAAGCTTCAAAATATTTATGAAGGAGATACAAAATTTAAAGCAGCAAAGCTTCAAACTTATAGAGGTCAGTTCAAACAACTAAAAATGAAGGAAGATGAGAATATCACAACCTACTTCTTACGAGTCGATGAAATAGTGAATGAAATCATAGGATTGGGAGAAGAAATCGAAGAATCTGTAATTGTTCAAAAGGTACTAATATCTCTTCCTATGAGATTTAACCCTAAGATATCAGCTCTAGAAGAAAAATCAGATCTAAACTCAATAAGCATGGATGAACTGCATGGAATCTTCATAGCATATGAAATGAGAACTGAACAGGAAAATACAGATGTAAAAGAAGCATCCTTCAAAGCATCCAAAAGATCAAATCAAAATAAAAAAGAAGAATATAGGAGCAACAATGACGACTCGGAAGATGATGAAGAAGTGGCCAACTTCGTCAAAAGACTGAACAAGGGAACCAACAGTAGGTATAAAGGTAAGCTTCCTTTAATTTGTTTTAATTGTGATGGTATTGGTCATGTTGCTAACAAATGTCCTCATAAGAAAAAGAGAAATGATGAAGGTTACTCAAAAGGGAAACTCACATATAAAGGAAAAATAACTACAAAGAAAGTTTTGAAGAAACGTTTATGCACCAAAGAAGACATCTCATCATCGGATGAAGATGAAGTCAGTGACAGTGAGACAGGAAGAGTTATATTCATGGCAGTAAAAGACTGACAGAGAAGACTCCGAAGAAGAATATGAAGAAGCCGAAGAAGAATGTGAAGAAGTCAAAGAATAAATTGAAGAGGCAAAAGTTGACTTTTGAGAAGAATTAATGTGTGCCATAGAAGTTATCAGAATAGAAAAGAAGAACAACAAGAAACTACAAGCAGAACTAGAAAAATGGCTCGAACAATGCTAATGGATTAAAAATTGACAGATATTTTTTGGACACGGGCAGTGCATACAATAGTCCACATTCAAAACAGAGTAATGCTTAGAAACAACATTGACAAAACTCTTCATGAACTATGGAAATGAAGACCAACAAATGTAAAGCACTTCAGAGTTTTTGGAAGCAAATGTTATATCAAAAGAGAAGATGGTGGAATGGGAAAGTTTGACTCTCGTGTGGACAAAGGAATACTTGTTGGTTACTCAAGTACAAGGAAAGCATACAAGTGTTACAATCTAAGATTGAACAAAGTTTTGGAAAGAATCAACGTGACAATTGATGAAACAGGCAGACCAAAATCAAAGGAAGAAGAAAATAGATCAACGAAACAACCCTTAGAAGAAGAAGTAGAAGACAAAGAAGAAGTAGAAGAGAAAGATGAAGAGAATCTGATAGAAATAGAAGATCAAGTTCAACAAGTGTCTCCAAAGACACCTAGCAGACAAGTACAGAAGAATCATCCTTCAGATCAAATTATCGGAAACAAAGATGCAGGAGTCGAGACTAGAAGAAAAATCCATTCACCAAAACAAACACACCTAGAACTCTTATCTACAATTGAACCAAACTGTTTCGAAGAAGCAAACAAGGATAAATTTTGAAATAAGGCCATGGATGAAGAATTGGATCAAATAGAGAAAAATGACACTTGGGAACTAATTCCAAGACCAAAGAATAAGAATGTGATCGACACAAAGTGGGTCTTCAGGAATAAATTGAATGAAGATGGATAGATTACAAGGAACAAAGCTATATTGGTTTGTAAAGGATATGCACAGGTTGAAGGAATCGACTTTGAAGAGACATTTTCCACAGTTGCCAGAATGGAAGCAATCTATTTGCTTTTAGCTTATGCATGGTCCAAAAATATTAAAATGTATCAGATGGACATAAAATCAACTTTTCTAAATGGGGAACTTGAAGAAGAAGTCTACATTGAACAACCAAAAGGATTTCAGTTGTAAGAGAATGCAGACTATGTGTGCAAATTAAATAAGACCTTGTATGGTCTAAAACAAGATCCTAGAGCATGGTACTCTAGACTGGATAAATATCTACATCAACCAGGGTTCAGAAAAGTAAGTGCAGACAACAACCTCTACATCAAGGTAAGTCAAGATAATATTTTATTAGTTGAAGTTTATGTTGATGATATTATTTTTGGTAGTGATGATGACAGGTTAAGCCAGAAATTTACAAAATATATGCAAAATGAATTTGAAATGTCGTTACTTGGATACTTATCTTTCTTTCCGGGACTTCAAATACGTCAAAGCAACCAAGGAATTTTTATTTCTCAAACCAAGTATATTAAAGAAATGCTAAAAAGGTTAGGAATGGAAGAGTGCAAACCAGTTGCAAGTTGAGCAAAGATGATGATTCGAGGTCTACAGATCAGAGACAATATAGGTCAATGATTGGCAACCTACTATATGTGACAACATCCAGACCATATGTAATGTAGGAAGTTGGACAGGTGGCATGATTTCAAGCAACACTAAAGGAATCACATGTATTAGCATTGAAGAGGATTTTCAGATATCTCAAAGAAACAAAAGAGTTTGGATTATGGTATCCAAAAGGAGATGATCTATCACTTATTGCCTACACAAATGCAGATTTGGCAGGTTGTATTGATGACCAACGAAGAACTAATGGAGCAGCATTCTACTTGGGTGAGTGTTTAGTAACATGGCTAAGAAAGAAACAATCATAAGTATCTTTATCTACAGTCGAGGTAGAGTATATTGCAGCAGCATCACGTTGTACACAGATTCTCTGGATGAAACAAACTCTAACAGATATACAAGTTGAGTATGATGAGCCCATTCCAATCTATTGTGATAATACAAGTGCCATTAGTATCTCAAATAACCCGGTGATGCACTCCAATACGAATCACATTCCAATCAAGTATCACTTTCTACGGGAGCAGGTTGCAGAAAAGAACATCAGAGTTGAATATGTGGGCACAAAAGAACAAGTGGTAGACATCTTTACAAAACCACTTCCACGGGAAGTCTTTTAGTATCTTCGCCAAAGACTCAGAGTTACTTCTACTCCAAAATGAATTCTTTTGAATGCTTATCTTATATGTCTTAGATGTACATGAGGAAGCACCATAAAGAGGAGAATTCAGTCAGGGGGAGTAGCCCCAGATGGAAAGATACCTTTGCCATTGATGCCAAAGGGAGAAAGATTCATCAGATGCAGAAGATAGAGGCATGGTTCCATGGGGAGCAATGGTCACAGTGATGTAGAGGACAAAGGCATGTTTTCAGGGGGAGCATGAGTGATATGACTTCAGTATTGCATGACATAATTTCATTTTTGCATCAAAGTGTTGCCATCAATGCAAAATGGGGATATTGTTGATTAAGGTTGGTTGTCATTGATGTCAACCCTTGAAGAAATCCTGGTAGCACAAAGGTTTGGGTAATGGACCCAAGTTACTTTGATGTAAAGATGAATCATTATTGTCTTGTCATGGTTGATAAGAAGTGAAGATGGATGAAATCCAACGTGGTCCCCTTATGGTGAAAGCCCTCACGGGAAGACGCTTTGCGGATTGAGTTGTCCTAAGAAGTATGGTTATAGAGTCCATGCTTAATTGTGGAATAATTAGATGAAGGTCAGTGAATTTTTCATTGAAACTATCCTAGATGGATAGTGCTTGTCATGCCATTTCCGGTGGTATGTGGAACATCACATAACTCCTCATGGTTAGAGAGTTATGGACATGAGAAGTTGGAGACCCTAGGTTAATACTATTCTATATGGATAGTACATGTCATTCCATTTCTGGTGGTATGTCGAACGTCACATAACTCCTCACGGTTTGAGAGTTATGGTCTTACGAAGTTCGAGGACCCTCATATGTCATCTAGAAGCCCCAAAAGGTCAAAGTAGTCAAAGTGGTTTAAGAGATTTTAGAAGGTAAATAATAAATTAAAGTGATGAGTGTACTATAATTCAAAGTGAATACAAAATAAATTATTTAAATAATAAATTTAATGGAGAAATTAGAAGTGGGTTAACCCTAAAATAAGGAAAGTGGGTAAAGTGACCTGGAAAATGTTGTTAAGGAAGCTACTTGGAGAGTATAAATAAGAGGCACGGCTCTCTCATTTAAGACACAATTGAGAATATTGAATACCTATAGTTTTTTTAGATCACCAAAGGATATATAAACCACAATTTTGAGGAAAGTGAACAAAAGAAGGCCGGAATTCAAGAAAGGATAAATTCTTTTGATGATGCTTTCTAAGGTATGTTTTTTAAAGGTCATCTCACCATTTTTGGAATAACTTTTTTTATATAATGATTCAAACCATGAAATTTCTATGAAATTGAGGAAACATATCCAAGTATCTGTGGTAAAAAATTCAGCTTGTGTTTCATTGTATTTTTGGATTTACACTCCGTGGAAAATAGGGTTTGTGGCTATTCCTGAAACTAGTCAAAAACAGGTGTTTCGGGTAAAAATGTCATAAATTCTTCATAATAGATCCAAATTTAGTAAGGAAAAATGTGTTGGTTAGAGTACAATCTTTAGTATTCTTTGTAACAATTTCAAATCAATTCAACAAACATTCTGTGCGGGGCATGCTCTACAAGGTCGCTCTCTAGAATAAGACAAAATCCAGCAAGGTGTGCCATTTTTTCTATAACTCCTTTTATGAGAGGTTCCAAGTAGTGACACCTGGAGGAATTGCATAAATCATACTAAATAACATTATGTATAAGTTTCAAATATTTATTCATTACAGGTACAATGTTATGATTATTTCAAGTTAGGGTTGTTGACTAATCCAAAACTAGTCTTGTGAGACTAAAGAAAAGTTTGATGAAAATGCTAGTATCTTGTTGTTAAAGTTGAGGAAGACTTGCAGGTATGTGATCATATACACAAAGTCTATTACATATTTAAAAATCATATTTGGATGATGAAATTGATGAGGTCTTTTGCTTGAGGTACAAGTTGGGCACATTGTTGAGACAAGTAGTTGATGAGTTGCCACATACATGAGGTGTATAGTTGATGAAGTTGGTACATATTGATGAGTCATAGTTGATGAGTACTTGACACGTGATTGGTACATACTTGGTACATGGTTGATGCACTTGTTAATGGTACAGGTTGATTACAGGTTGAGGTACAGGTTGGTGCATGGTTGATGCACTTGTTTATGGTACAAGTTGATTACAGGTTGATGTACAAGTTGATGCATGGTTGATGCATGGTTCAGGTTTATTGGTAAATATTTACAGCGGTATATCTCACAGTGATAGTGTGAAAGTGATTCCATAATTCTACTTCTACTTCAGAGCGGTTGAACGGGACAAGGACAGGTGGTTGTATCCACCTTCCGGTTTAAGCTGGAGAACATAGGGGGTTGTAGCCTCCTTCTGGTTGTAGCCAGAGAATTGGGGAGTTGGAGCTTCCCTCAGGTTGTAGCTTGAGAAACTAAGGGGTTGGAGCCTCCTTCCAGTTGTAGCTATAAAACAAAGGAAGTTGGTGCTTCCAAAGAATGTAATTCTTCAAGACATATAAGAAAAAGAATTATGTGGTTTTCTCCCGATTTGGGTTTCCATGTAAAACACTGGTGTATTGTGTATGTGTGTCATTGTTCATTTTTTATTGCTCATTATTGGTTAATAATTCTACATTGATATAACACTTGGATTATTTGGAGAAAAAGGATTATAATTATGCTATTACTGATTCACCCCCCCTCTCAGTAATCCAACAAGATTGGGGGCAGAACATTGTGTTCACACTTGAAGGACAAAGGGATGCAGACTCAATATGAAGTAAATAATTTCTCTAGAGTGTCTTTTCTCTGAAAGTTGAATTCTTTCTCCTCTTTACATAGCTTGGAATTGGCCCATTTATAGCCTTCAAACGGAACTGAAGGGCCAAGTTGAAATGTTTCCAGTATATGGAAGGCCAACGATCAAAGATCTCCTGTCGTGACATGGAAACCCGACATTTAATTTTCATTTTCTGGCACAAATCCCGATGTACATGAGCTTTAGTGGAGTAGTCTACGTATACGCATGATGTATAATAGGTAAGATGCATACATGTGGAAAAATATGTATTTTTGGCTTTGGAATTTATAAACAGGGAAGATAAGTGTGCATGCGGAGATGGAAAAAGGCCTTATGTGCAAGATTGCATAGGGTGAGGCAAATATTGCTATGAAATATGACCCCTAATGTGTGAGGTCATAGGAGTATCTATGATGGCCGAAATACATTATAAACAACCCAGAAGTGGAGTGATGGGTAACCAATTGGATGAACTAGATGCTCATTACATTATGCATTGACTTTGCATACATGGCTGCCAATAAAATTACACTACAGATCCATGTGAAAATATACCAAACAAGTGTCTATGGCCATGAATAGGCAAATAAAAATGTGGTTACATGCCAATAGATTTCATAGTCATGAACAAGGCCTAGTAGAACCAATCTCAAAACCGATCTGAAGATATCTGTATACAATGGAGTACAATCTGATCTCCCATGATCACTGAAGTCATATAGGTATTGGTCCAATGAAAAGGAAGCAACAGATCAAGAAATTTGCAGTCAGATAGTGATGTCCTCAAGTCTTCTACATAATCCGCCAAGGGTGCAAGTCTACATTATCTGAATAAATGAGTTGAGGTCGAACACAATGAAACATCGTTTGATTACCCGTCATTGAGGTATACTGTTAAAAAATGTGAGACAACCTACTGATAATGAAAGTAGGTGTCAATGCACTGAGTACATTCTTATAAGTGCAAATAAAGGAGCCAGTGTCAAATACCTGAAGAATCCATTGATTGGAAGACATTGATGTATTCCCAACTATTGATGACGAGAGAGCCTCAAGGTACTCATAAGACTCCAGGTCTCATTTCCAGAATAAATGGGATGAAGTCAATGGAAGGAGACTCGCTAAAAGGAGAGCATTAAGGCATCTCTCATCAGTCATCATGAGGTACAAAGTAGGAACTTCATGATTTGGTGAAAATCGGATGAAGAACATGTTCACGAACCAATGAACCTATGCGTCTTTCGCATGTGCCAAGTGCCAGTGGTACATAAAAAAGATCCTCTGAATAGCAGCCAATGATGAAAATTGTTGACAAAGGTGAGGAAACCACCAATAAGGCTAATAGCATCCAAGACACTACACGAAACCCAATGTGTGAATAGATGTCTTGAACACAAGGGAAATAACCCAGTCAACGACCAATGATGAAATGTTGACTGATGGGTTCAAGGGTACCTACTAATGATGAAAGTAGGGTCGGGGTGCATGATGGGACTACAATATCATGTGATTTTGAGACAAACTGAGGGTATGGCTGACATGAAAAGTCAAGAGTTCTGAGAAGTGGTTGACACAGGTTGACATACTTCCTTTGAACAAGAGCATGAGACATATGGAGGACTCCGGCAACATAGACCTGATGATGAAACCATGAGATGCATGAGGCATCGATGAAACTCTCTATAGGGACTGGAAGAGTAACCCGTCGATAGAGAAGACTCTATAATGAGCTCATCTTCCTAAGGCCATGCTAATCCCAAAATTATGATGAAAAATGGACTTAATAACTTTGTGCTTTGTTCAAAGGTGACATGACTGCTGCCAATATAAGATAATACTCCCTTCATGTCCATCTTTTTTTGTTTTTTCATAGACAAATGAATGCTATGATACAGAGGAGGAAATGAGTGCCACAAGTAATCAAAACTAGTTCCAGCAGTGGAACATACCTATGCTCAATGCAAGGAGATGCATGTGGGAGATGGACACTCGGGAGAATTCGCCCTCCTAGGTATAGCGTGTCAAATTGAGAAGGATATAAACAAGGCTCTGATTGGTCGAGGATGAAAATATTGTTGAGGAAAATGTTTTATAACGCGAAGCGAGAACCGGCTAAAGGCTCAATACTGCAAGCAAGGGCATGAGATGTAATAAAAAATTAACGCCAAAAATTGTCATTTTTTATGTATTTTAGTCTACTTGGTGTGAAAAAGGGATAAACTTGTGCCAAATATACGTCCTTTCAAACCCAATTTACAATTGTGAAAGATACAAGTTCACTCGACAATCTTTTCACTTTTTGAAGACGAGTTGGAAAATAGCTTAAATTAAACTCGTTTGGGATTCCTCGGGGTATAAGGTAGCATGTTTATGAGTGAGAAATGAGGCTCAACATAAAGTCACGTACTAGCTATGAGGGACTCCCGTTCCTATGGAAAACATCTCTGCATGGGCACCAAGTGAAGTAGGGGATCTAACTAGGGCACCCATGTTCGGTAAGTCTTGACCACTTGATAACGACACTACTTATAGTAGATGGAAGGTTATGTGTTGAAACAAATGGGTTCGTACCTAAGGCATAAAAAGCAACAGTTATAGGATAATGCAAAAATGCATGATGGAATGGATACCTATCCTATATGTTGGGTAATGAAAATACCTGCTCATGGTGACGAACGACCAACATAACATTGAAATCCACAATAATCCCTGGTAAAAACTACAAAAACCAATTCAATCCACCTTTGTATTAGTCCATCAGGTGAAAAAAATGGCTTAAAACTATAGAAAGAGAGTAAAAATTGTTTATAAATAGTAAAAAAACTAAAAATTACTATACCATTTTGATTTTTTACTCAAATAGTGCAAATTCGACCAAAATGCCTCGGATATTCAAATGACAATTGTGGGAGCGTCAGGCATCAAAATCAAAAATTGTCTGGACCAGATAAATCTTCATCTTTTCCTCTTCATTTCGAGCAGATTAAATTTTTAAATTAGGTTCCAAAATTTTAGTAATTGAGGGCGTAAAATGTGAAATTCGGTGTATGTGGGCTATCTCCGATCGTGTCACGTATACGATGAGCTATATGCACCTATGAAAACTACAAGGTGTGTATATCCATCCTTATACACGACTATAAGTGAAGAATCTCGTGTACAGGCACACAATCAATGAATTTTAAGGATGCTAACTCAAATTTTGACTTGTCCTTGGCAGGATGGTTCTTGAATGTAGAGAACAAGAGAACGAGGAGGTCGATGCTATTATGGATCGATATGCAGGGGCCCAAATAGCCTTAAAGAGATGTGGCTTATATAAATTTTGGGCACTCAAAGGAATGCAGGCCTAGGTGAGGTTTCTTGAGATGCTTGTGGGTTACTGGGACCCTGAGAGTGAAAGCTTTAACCTCGATGAGAAACCATTGAGGATTGAAGTAGAGGATATCTATATTTTGACTGGTCTATCATGTCGGGGAGAGGTTGTAAACATCAAATCATGGGGAGCAGGGAGCAGAATGAAAATAGAGGAGTACATCGATGCCCATTGTGTAGCAGGGACTCCGAAGGTAGGGATTCAACTCCCTATCCGAGCGATAAGAAATCTCAGCCTAAAGATTGTTGTGATTGTATTGACCAGAATCATAGGTTCGATCTTGTTGCACCAGGCATCAAAGAAACTCATGTTATATGCAATGAAATGTATGAGACCCATAGTATATGACTAGTGTACCTCACTACTGGAAAATATGAAGAGCCAGTTGACATAGTGAAAATAGGGGAGTAAGAGGAATTTTGGGTTTGCGTCTATCCTATACAGTTTCTTCTTCAAGCGGGTTCCAGGTCTGGGACCTAGAGTCGATATTCTTCTGAGAGGACCTCGCGATCCATCCATGGCCCTCGACCAAGTTTTGGAGAACCTTGGTCATGTTTGACCACTTTTGGGACTTTGACAAGCTGGTTGAACATGGAGCGCCCAGGTGAAGAGAATATAGCGATATCTTGCCCCCTTTTGCGATATTTCCAGGTTAAGGGTTTATGTAACAGGTATGGGATGTCAACCCATGGGTTTACCCATGCTTAGGCCCCATTTGTAATGTATAAATAAGTATATAGGCGATGTAATAAGTATCAGACCTAGAAGTCGATGGCTTAGTGATAATGTTAGCTATGTGCAAGAAGATGTGTTAAGGCTTGCAGAGCTAGGTGAAAGGGTTTTATAAGTGCTTTGTGCACAGACTGTGAAAAGGTTTGGTGCTTGGACCTAACTCAGGGAAGGAGGATTTGGCGAGGTTCTCACAGATCTCCTATCCTATGTGGAGTTGGCTTTGTGGCTCTGTGCATGTAAGAATATTGGAAGAAGCTAATAAAAGAAGAGAAGAGTTGGTGGACGTAGCCCCACGGTAGGGGTGAACCACATATATCCTATGTTGTGGTTGCTTTGTGTGATGTGGTTGATATTTTATTGATGTGATTTATGCTTAGTGCTATAATCTTTATGTATGTTAGATGCATCTGATGCAGTAGCTTAGTGCTTAATAACATGAATGAATTCTAGATCTATTTGATGCTATGTGTTGAATAGTTAGATGTTCTTAGATCTTGTTGAATACTGCGATGTTTTCTAAATAGGGTTTTTACCTGCGATGTGAATAAGGATCAAAGACTAATGAATGTTAACTGCTAAGTGCTCTATTAAGTATTTTGATCACATATCTATGTCCCAGCTAGGTTGTAGACACCCAAGTCCTGCAACCCCCCCTACCTCTACCTCAGGTGAGACTTCATCTGTTTCACAAGTCTTGCCGAAAGGGCTAGTAGTTAGGGTTTTTTTGGTGCATTGTTGAAGTGTTGAACCCTGGGTCTGCCCCTGTGCCAACAAATGGTTCCATTAACGGGACCTGAAAATTTGATTGTTGGGAACTGAAGAAAAGAGAAAGCTTTGTGTGTAGATCTGTTGTTGTTGTGCACAATACTCTACTTGAGTTTTGAAGCTTTGTGCTAAGAAGAGAAGTCTGATCTAAAGAAAAGAGGTAAGATCTTAAATCTTTGTGCTCTGATAAAGGTAATATAAGTGGAAATTTTTGTTTCAAAAGAATGGATCTAGGTATGTTTGATAGATTTCATCCTAATCTAAAAACTAGGGCATGCTAGAAGAAAGACAATGTAATATGAATAGATCTGATATAAATAGTGAAAGATATTTTATTCTTATACATAGAAAGAATTTTTGGACTAACAAGTGGATGCAGGATCCTAGAAATATTTTTTTGTAGGTCCATCACTGTGATCCCAGTGCGCAGTACATGAAAGGTTGGGGATTGTTTAAGAGAAAGAGAGGATTGACTCTTTGTTATAATTGCAGAAGATCGGGACATCTTGCTAAGGAATGCCCTGGTAGAGGTCCTATTTTCCTTTGTTGTAAAGCTGTTGGACATGAAGTTTTGGATTGCCCTAGAATGATTGCTAAAGTTGAGAAGACGAACATGAGACAAGAAAACCATAAGGAAGGTCAAGAGAATAAGAATATGCTAAAGAACCAGAAAGAATCAGAGGCTATATTATTGTAAATGAAAGAAACACTGAATGATCACAGAGACATCAGTTTATCAGAGATCTTAAAAGAGAAAGAGTGCATAGAAACAAGAATAGGAGAATTCAACATAGACTGTGTTCTGGATGAGAAAACATGGGTGAATATCATGCCAGAAAGTACTTGAGAAATTTTGGGAAAGCCTACTATGGTTCCTTCATTGGGAGGAATAGGATTGTTTAAAGGAAAGATGATAACCCTATGTGGAAGACTTACTCATGTACCTATGAGTGCTCATGGAACATTGACAGAAGAAGAATTAAAGGTCATTAAGTTTGTTGAGAACAATGCTCCTTTTGTAATTTTGTTAGGAAGGAATTGGATTGAGTGAGATCGGATCCGAAGGAAAGAAGAAGAGGAAGCTATAGAACAGAAAAAGAAAGAATTAAAGGATTTCATGGCTTGGAGAATAACGTGCTTAATAGAAGTACAGGAGAACAAGTTGAAGCAACTGAGGGCCAGAGACTTGGCTGTCGAAGTTGAAAGAACACAAGAAGGCTTAAAGAAACTATCCATATAGGACAGTAGAGAACCTACTCCAGAAATAGTAAGAGAAGAAGTATTACCCTCGAACCCTGTGAAAGACCCTCAGCAGTGCAAAGTTACTATGCTAAGAGAATATAAGAACAAGAATGGAAAGAGGAATATAGAGATGCAGAACACAGGAAAGAAAGCAAGAAAGATCAGTAAGAAGAAAGAAATGCTAGAAACATTGCAAGAGGTTCCAGAGAGGACTTCACAGAAGGGAGGTTTGCAAAACTTGAACCTCACCAGAATAGAAGAATGGCGCAGACTAGCACTTCACCACGATGAAGAAATATGACCATTGGAGGCATCCCAGCCATTGGACCAACGCTCCAGAATGGATATAAACACGGCTATTTCTGGAACGATCACCATTGGACTGTTGGGACTGTGCCATAATAGATGGAATTGTAGTGATTGAGGCATTCCTGCCCATTGGAGGAGTCTTTTATGACATTATCTATTTAACCCGTCAAATGTCTTACCGGGGACACTCTTGTAAATTTTGATTATCCGAGCCCATGGAGAACTAATTGCTTTTTCACAATGCTTATTGAGACCTTGCCACCCCTTCTGCTTACCTTGAGTGATTGTACACCTACCCGAGATATCTGATCTTGAGCGTGTATGTCGGGTGACCTTAGCGCAGTAGAGAAATCTGTTGAAGAGATCCTAATAGACCTCATGGATGAGAAGGTCATGTCTGCAGGAGTACAAGCATCATCGATGAGAGGATTGCAAGCATCCCCGTAGACTACACATCGATCTAGTCCATCCCAAACTGCGACAGAGAAAAGAAGTAAGCACCGTAACAACTTGGCGAATGTGAATCTTATCCCATCGGTCTTTCCCAACTACATCCTGCCTCTAGCTGGTGTGGTTAGTCGTGACAACGTCTTGAGGGACTTCGAATATACACTGATCACTGCGTACTTCCCGAAGGGGATATGTGCAATTGGACCATAGTTGGGACAGATTTTGATGCTCAAGATCAGTGATTTCAACATAGGAGAGCGCAAGAATTATGGAATGCTCGCACCATATAAGTACTTGACAAAGAAAATGGGGAAGAAGTCAAAGATATTCCCCCATCTGTGGACCATGGACATTGTGATATCAACAATCCTTAATGTGATGAAGATACCATACTTTGACAGAAATCAAGAGGTTAACATGTGCGTTAAACTCCTCATTTCATGCTACCATGGTGGTTACCTGTGGTTGGATAGGCGCATCACTGTATATCCGGTGTTGATCCACCAGATCAATGGATTGAGCATGCAAGGATCAGACCCTTAGGATTTTTACCCAGGGAAGGTTGCAGATCGTGCCTTGGCGCAGTGAATAAAGGACACCTATGAGGATGTGGAGAAGGGGAATCAGGGCTACAAGGTAGCCTCCATCCAAAATGGTGTAGTGCACCTATCTTGCCAGTTGATCCCTGGTAAGATCGTCAGGAAGAATAGAGCAACGCAAGTCATGGGGTTTATCATTGACCTCATAGGAAAATGCATTAAAGGAATGCAGATGAACTGGGTGAGCTACCTCATCAACCAGTTGGAGCAAGATTTCCATGAAGCGCAAGACTAGGGATACGAGTTTCAATTCAGCTGGTTGTTGATTCTCATTGCCTTCATCACTTGGGAGATGCTGAAGGGAGAGACCTTCCCTGAAGTTGAGTCGTTTGAACCACTAGCCGCAAGGTTCACTACCCTCTGATATTCAAACAACATGGTGAAGCAATGGAACTCAAATGCGGTGTTCCACACCTATTACTTGCAGCTTAGGAGGGCCCTTGAATCCTTCTCTCGCATGATGTCGAATACACTCCATAGGTTCAGGCCAATAGCGAATTTCCATGTAGACAGGCACTTCATTTACATCACTACGCAGGGATGAACACAAGGAAGAACTCCATTCCTATTACAAACTCAATGATGAAGATATGGAGGAAATAACCAAGGAATGGCCTGTAGAATTCCTTGTACAAGTCGAATAGACAGAACTCTCTGACCCTGACCTCATCGGAAGTCCTATAGTCACCCAAGAAGAGTATGATGGACCAGGCAGTAGAAAGAAGATGAAGAAGGAAGAAGTACAGGAAATGAACAGTGCATCAGAAGAGACTACACCAGATTCACCTGAAGGAGGAAGAGGTGACGAAGTAGACCAAGAAGAGGACAAAGGGGAAGAATACAAGCAATAACTTGGCGAAGTGACACCGCCTAAATATCCCCTTACGAAGATTGAGACATCCAAGAAAAGAAAGGTTTCTCGAAAGAAACCCTCAGCACAGAAGATGTCACGAGCCAATAAGCCCTAGTTACAAATTGTACTTACAGTGGATGATATTGACCTCATCATCACCACTGTATCAGATACCTCAGAGGACATTTTGCAGTGAAGTGAAGCTAAACAAGAGACAATGTATAACTAGATCGAAGCAGAGCCGAAAGGGATACTATTGTAACAGACGTTGGAAATTGCTCTACTCAGTGTCTTCATCCCAAATGTGTTTGAGGATCACATCGAGCTTATTAATCAACTAGGGATCTCAACTCCAAATTATCTCTAACTTGCATCAGATTGTTGAAGGCTTTGTAGGGACTTTTGGGAAGAAATTTTGTGTCCTGGGGTCTCTCACTATAAGTGTAACATCTCTATTTTACATGCGGCACAACAACACTTGCAATATGCAGATGCTTCTAACATTTTCTCTCAATATGTCATTCTTTCCACAAAGGCAAGCAAATGGTGTAGAATTTATTTCTACTTGTTTTTTATAACAAAAGATTTGAATGAGGAAAGTCACATGACTACTTCATCCAGTTGCTTTTGGAATCTTTGAACTTTGCCTCTGCTACCTCTTGAGCTTTGGCAAGTGTTATTTCTTGTTGGAGGATCAGTTTATGTGGGTAGTAGAGGATTTTATTTCAGAGTATTTGAACCTGATAAATAAGCAAAAAGGAAATTTTCGATATCAAGAAATTGTATTCTGAACTAGAAATTCTTAAAGCAGGGCAGGAGCTCCTTGGTGCAACAATATGACTCTCATTGCTGAAGTATAAAATCCAATTCTGACCTGATACCAACTTACCAGAAATATGAGGTCTCTATAAATTATGGCAGAAAGGAATTCATGCATCATATTGTTAATATAACATTCTGTACAATAGAAAATTCAATGAGTTGGGGATATTAACAACTACGGGTGGAGAAAATTTGGTTACCATTTCAAAAATATCATGGAAAGGTGTTGTATCCTTGCTATGACTAGATTTCGGCAAGACAGTTATGGCCAGCAAGGTGAACATATCAAACATTACTCTAACCCTAATATGTCTCGCTACTGAGTCATCGAAGCTTTCAGCAAAATTATGGATACTTTCGTCTCCAGGTGGTAGGGCACTGACCACATGCAAGAAATTCCACAAAGAGTACCCACACAAAATTTAAGCCACACTCTATTTCTAGATTTTGACCACCGTCTAAAGAATGTCAATATGCCACTCCCCCCAAATCTCGAAGGTCGAGATCGTGGTTCCAGTCACACTCATCGCGTCGATGGGTGGGGTTTCGTTTGTCAATTATAAACCTAGTAGTCATATTCACACATGGATGGCAAGGAGCAATGATGTAGATACATTGGGAAGATGTGCCCATGATGATCTTTGTGTTGCAGAGGTTATGAAGGTGTGATCTGAGGGCCATGAAGAACAACCATGCATTGGAGGGAAAATCAAATTTCGCATGTTCCTGGTCATTTTCAGCTGCAAAGTTTGAAATGTCTTGTGCCCAAGATCGACACTAAAATCAATTATTTGATGTCCATATTCCCAATAACTCCTCCAGCTATCGAATCGAACTAGCATCAATCACCAAATGCCAAGGAAGCTGTGAAATTCATAGTCACAGGTCACTCCAGATGATTGGTCAACTTCAGGATTGTTGTTTAATGCAGAGGTTCACTGTAAAAATTTCCACCAATTTATCTTCATGCAGCTAGGCAGAATCAACCGCAACTATCAGAATTCAAAACTTTAGTCGGCAATCTTCTCAAAGGAACAAGAGTAGATAGACAACTCAATGCTTACTAGCCTGGCTCCAAATTGAACAAATATTTCCTTAGATAAGGAACATGTGTCCCTTAATATCCATCACTACAACTCATGTGCATGGAGGCGAATCAAATGCATACACTGCTATAGACAGTTCGCTAGAAATTAGGAATTATTTGTGCTTTTAACATAAATCAGTTCAGATTACTGTTATGATTAGTTAAAGATGGTTGATAATTAGTTTACTTTCAGTTAGGTATTAGAATCCAACGATGATGTTTCATCTTCTCAAGACAGAAGAGTTATATAAAATGATGATCCATTGTACAACAATGTGGGGGGGGGAACACTTTTTGAAGAGGGCTCCTATTGAAAGCTGAGTTATTCTGAAAACTTGGAATGGAGTAATGCAGGAGAGACGTGTTCACTTGATATGTGAGATTCATCACAGTGGATTCTTTCAGTATGTTCTAAGATTTGTCATTGTCATATTGTCTATCTCTTCTTTATCGACTAAGTTAAAATTTGTTTGGAATTCATTTTACATGCTCCTTACACACAGTTGATAGGTGTTGTGTTTCGATGGTGACTAGTCAAAATTCACTCAAGATAAGTGCTCTGCATCTAGTTATTAGTCTCCAATCTTTTTCCTCTAAAGTTGTAGTGAAAAATCATCCTTGTTAGATGCTTTCACTGTGATGGTCTTTTCCTTTTCTGCTACTATATCATGATTATCGATTGCTGAAAGATAGACTTATTTTGCCTCATCTCCCTCAAGTTGCAAAATCACTGCCATTATCCCTTTTCTTTGGTTTTCACTTGACTCCATTGCCCAATAGGTCCTTTTCAAATATGTGCAACCACCAAACTTATCAAGATATCTTGTCTTATAAAAAATCTGGCCTTCTTACTATGCTTACTAAATATTCTTTGAGTAAAGAACCTTGCTTATTGAGAGAGCCCTATCTGAGTGTATTAGGTCAGAAACACACTCTAAAGTAGTTTTCAGGGATTGGCTTGCTGAAACCCAAGTAAATCTTCGAACAACAAATAATTTTGTCATTTAAAATGTGCTAAGGCTTGGCTCTATTATAGCCTAGAGTCGATTCTTGCGACAACAGGTACAACAAGCCCTCTATTTGAACCGCGTAGTGTCTACTGTGCCATCATCATCAGAAGGTATAGAATTGGGAGATGACCTACTCAACTACACAGATTAGCAGATATGACAAAGGCCCACCTTCATCAAGTCCAGGAAGAAAAAGAGCAGGCCACAGAGGCATTGAAGCAAGCAAAGGAGAAAGCCTTAGAGCAACTTCATATTGCACAGCAAGAGAAAGATGACCTCCAGGCGAAGTTTGCAGAGGACAAAGAGTAGATCCACAAAGAAAAAGAATAGTTGCTTGGGGAGAAGATGGGAGGTAAAGAAGCAGTCACTAAATCACTTCACTCTATGTCGGACCTAGCATAGATGGAAGAGGAAACAATTGAGATATAAGTGGGGAAGCTCGCTAAAGCCATTCAACAGCTTCAAGAAAGAGTAGCAGAACTGGAATTGCAAGCAGTGTGGAGCACTCCGAGGAAGTGCGAGATCAGAGCGAAGAAACTGCCATGAGAACAGTCGAAAGAACCAAGGTATTGGCCTTAGAATGCAAGAAACTAAGTAATAGAAGTGACCAGATCTATGAGATCCTTGTAGAGGACCCATAATTAAGGACATTGGAGTCATAGCTCTAGGAGGCAAAGCAACAAGCATCGACAGTGCAAGCGCAGCTAAAACTACTTTCAGTGGTAGAGAAGATGAAAAGGTCCCAGTATCTACGTGCAGTTTAGAAGTAGGTTTATGCCATCCAGAGTAAAGTCATGGAAGTGACCCAGAGACTCCAGCTGGTACAAGATGAAGCCTGCATACTTTTTGAGGAGATCGAGGGACAAGGTGCACAGCTGGAACAAGTGATCACCACAGTAGAACAATGCTTGGATGGACCGGTCACCGAGAAAGTCATTCAGGATTTTGTCGAGTAGGAGGCCTTGGTGAAATAGAAAGTTGAGGCAGCTCGAGCCAAGCTTGATGCCTTTGAAGCAGTGTTGCCCAGATCAGAGTGACTCGGGACGAGTCGTAGGTGATTTTTTGGGGCATGTTGGCCCTCAACCAAGTTTTTGAGAACCTTCATCATGTTTGACCACTTTTGGGACTTCAACAGGCTGATTGAAGATGAAGCACCCAGGTGAAGCGAAGATCCAGGATCTCCCCCCCTTTTGCAGGCTTTTTGGGTTTAAGGTTTATGTAACTGGCATGGGATGTCGGCCCATGGGTTTACCCATGCTTATGCCCCATTTGTAATGTGTAAATTAGTATCTAGGTGATGTAAGAAGTATCAGACCTAGAATTCGATGGCTTAGTGCTAATGTTATATATGTGCAAGAAGATGTGTTAAGGCTTGCAGAGCTAGGTGCAAGTGTTTTGTAAGTGATTTTTTCACATAATGTGAAAAGGCTTGGTGCTTGGAACTAACTTGAGGAAGAAGGATCTGGCGAGGTGTGCATAGATCTCCTGTCCTATGCAGAGTTGGATTTGTGGCTTTGTGCATGTAAGAAGATTGGAAGAAGCTAATAAAAGAAGAGAAGAGTTGGTGGACGTAGCCCCACGCTGGGGGTGAACCACGTATATCTTATGTTGTGGTTGTTTTGTACGACGTGGTTGATATTTTATTGATGTGATTTATTCTTAGTGTTGTAATCTTTATGTATGTTAGATGTATCTGATGTAGTAGCTTAGTGCTTAATAACATGAATGAATGCTAGATATGTCTGATGCTATGTGCTGAATGGTTAGATGTGCTTAGATCTTGTTGAATACTGCGTTGTTCTGTAAATAGGGTTTTTACCTGCGATGTGAATAAGGGTCAAAGACTAATGAATGTTAATTGTTAAGTTCTCTATTAAGTATTGTGATCATAGATCTGTGTCCCAGCTAGGTTGTAGACACCCGATTCCTACAACCCCCTTGCCTCTACCTCGGGTGAGACTTCATCTGCTTCGCAGGTGTTGCTGAAAGGGCCGGTAGTTAGGGTTTTTTTTGGTGTGTTGTTGAAGTGTTGAATCCTGGGTCTACCCCTGTGACAACACCACCCTACAATGAGGTGTTCTTCTACTAGTGGCAGCAACAGGTCATTTCCCTATATGACTATCCTTATGCAAGGATAGACTTCCAAGGAGATCTAGACATGCCACTCCCACCAACGACCGCCTACAGTGACATAGGTATGTCAAATGTTTTTAAATATTTCATTTTTTTGTATTTTTGTATAATCGAACAAAATTATTTTTGGATGGTTCTTAAGTACTAACTAGACAGTTGTGTAACACAAACGTGGGTTTGTGACAGCAGGAAGGGTTTCCTCAACATCGACAGAGGAACCGGGGAGACGAGGCGGTGGGAGGGGAAGCTAAGAGAGTCCTACAAAACATGCAGGGAAACATGTCTTGTTTGAATCATAAGATTCCCATGGTTCAGGTAGAGGATCTGCCTGAAGCCATGTAGCAACAAGTGGTTGGTGTACCCAGAGATTGGGTAGGACTCTTTTGGTGTCTCGCAAACGCTGTAGTTTGTTACCATGACACACATCCAGTGCCATAGGCGTAGATTTTGTGGAATTTTGTAGTAGTGGTTGTATATGTGTATTGATGGTATTAGCCCCAATTTTGTACTATAAACAACATATTTTTTGAAATATATAAAAAGGGATCTTCGGCTTTACTTATATTTTACAATGTGTACATTGATGAGACGGTTTTGTTTGCTTTAGTTATGTGACAAATGCCAATCTAAAACAAAATTAGCATAAGCATCAAATACATGATTAGAACTCCTAGGAATGTGATAATAAGTAATAAAATCAAACTTTCATTCTAAAAGACATACCTGTAGGAATCATCGGAGTAAAGTAGGATCACGCACACAGTAACTGTAATTTAAATGACATACAAGGCGTCGCTCGAGATCGGAAGTGTCAGGTAGGAGCGCAACTGCCAACTTAAGAGAAGGGATTTCACATTCAATAGGTAAAATAGACTCCACACAGTGTACTAACTAGAAAGGGGAAAAACCAGTGGCAGTCTTGACCGAGGTTTGATATGCCCAAAGTGCGGGATATAGCATGATGTGCCAGTTAGACTTACTCTGACTGACAATTTTTTGCAAAATGGTTTTGAGAGACTTGTTGACGACCTCTACTTGTCCATTTTCCTGGGGGTAGTAAGGAGAATAATGATCATGTCTAAACCCAATATTAGATGCTATCTCCTTCATCATCTGATTATGAAAGTGACTTCCATGATCAGTGAAAATCTCACTCGAGATACCTAACCGAGCGATAATTTGATTGAATACAAAGAAGGTTGCAGTCTTCCCATCAGATTTAACTGTAAGAATGGCCTTGGCCCACTTAGTAAAGTAGTCAATGGCCATGATAATGTGTTGATTCCCCCCAGTCAAAGATGGGTTGCAATCCACGAAGTCCACCCCCCCTTGGTGAAGGGACCGACGGTAATGACTAGGTGAAGGGGGGTTGGATCCGAGCACATTTTCTGAGTGAACACCTAGCAGGGGTGACACTTCTTAATTGCTTCAATACAATCTTTAAAGATAGTAGGCCAGAAATAACTGGCTCGCACAAAATTTTGGGTTGTCGCAAGCTCGGATAGGTGACCACCACAAGCCCCATTGTGGCAATCGTTCAGGACTGACTCGGCTTCTCCGTGAGTTAAAAAATGACGCAAGATATTTTTAATTCCTCAGTGATACAAAGTGACACCAATGATATAATATTTCTTAGATTGGTATCTTATACACCATCAGGCATCTCGTGAGAGATGTTGAGGGAACTTCAAGGTTTGAAGATAGAGAACAATGTCTCCATACTAGGGGTCAGACGACGAGACAAGAAAAAATGTGTTCATCTGTAAATGAATCAACATGGATAAAATCCTCATCTAATTGTGGAAATTCATATATTAACTCCATGAAGACTAGCGATTTATTGGATTTCGTGGAAGCAAAATCGAGATCAAACTCTTGTAAAATGACAATCCATTTATTACATTTTCCCCCCTATGATACGCCTGGCAAGGATGTATTGAAATGGATTGATATCGAAAACCACAGTAGTATTGAAAAGTAATATATAATGATGCAAACGTTGGACTACGTGCACGACATCCAAAGCTAGCTTTTCAATGTGAGAATAATTAATCTCAGGACCGACTAATTTTTTACTAAGATAGTAGATGATGTGGTCACGGAGCCCATCATCCTCTTGAACAAAAACCATATAAATTGTCTCCTCAGATGCAGCGATATAAAGCAAGTAATCCCTATTGTAGTTAGCAGACTTTAGCAGAGGTGTTGATACCAAGGATTTCTTCAAAGCATCGAAAGACTCCTAGGCTCGCTCATCCTAGATAAAAGGGGTGTCCTTATTCAAAAGACACATGAAACCCTTAGTTATATTGGCATAGTTTACTATAAACTGATGAAGAAAGTTATCTTTCCCCTATAAACCTTGAAGTTGTATAATCATGTGCGGGGGAGGAAATCGAAGTATTACCTCAACCTTTAGTGGATATACAATGATCTTGGTCTCAGAAACTAGAAATCCCAAAAGATGACTAGACCTAATGCAAAAGATGCACTTGTGAGGGTTCAACCAGATTCTATAGTAACAAAATATTTCAAAAACAAGTTGAAGGTGTATAGCATGATCCTCTCTCTTGCAAGAGTGAGCAGCAAGATCATCAAGGTAAGTTTCCACTATGTGCTTAAGATCATGAAAAGTGAAAGTCATGGCACGTTGGAAGGTTGCTCAGATGTTTTTAAGGCCGAAAGGCATTTTCCGGTATGAAAAAGTACCCCAAGGACAAATAAATGTCGTCTTGTGTTGCACCTCAGGTTTTATTTGAATTTAGTTATATCCTAAAAATCCTCCCATAAAATAAAATACTTCGCTTCCCACACACTCGTTGAGAATCTGATTGATGAAAGGCGTGGGGAAGTTATCTTTAGGATAGGCCTTCCTTAGGTCATGAAATTCCATACATACACCGATATTTCCTTGCTTCTTGTTCACAGGAATGTGATTGGATACCCATTCAGTCAAGGGAACTGAGTAGATGAAGCCCGCATTAAGTAGCTTCTCCACCTCCGCCCTAATAGCAGGGGCCTTCCAGTAATTTACAACTCTAATATGTTCTTGAACAGGTTTGGGATCCAAATAAGTTCTAATCTCATGTTTGACAACACGAGGGTAGATTTCTGGCATCTCTTCATATGACCAAGTGAATACATCTTGAAATTCCTTGAAGAGTTTGGTGTAGATTTGGATTTCTTCTGGCGAACAATCTACACCGATATTTACATTTTCAACCTTGCCAGGGGTACAAGAGATATCGATTGTGACGATAGGAGAAATACTCACCATATTTCCTTTAGCATAAATGTTGTGCGTATCAAGTGGTACTATGGTGTGACCGACTATCTCACTCAAAGTAGATCTAAAGTCATCTTGTTCGATTCTTTTAAGCTCTGGGAGAAAATAAGAGCGGTGATGCATATCATCCCAAGGTTTTTCGGAACCATTCATGGCTTCAATTATAGCTTCATCCGAAGGAAAAGTCTCATCGAGGAAATCATGTGAACAAGACAACGAAGTGGCCCACATGGGCCTAATAATGGGATCCTCCTCGTCCATCGACAAGGTAACAGGATCGAGATCGATGGAAGAGTCAAGAATAGCTTGATACACAATATCCGTTGTCGATAGTGACATGGCCATTCCAGCATGCAATTGACCTTCACAAGATGAAGTCAGAGAACGTAGGGTCCACAGATCACTAAAATAGGAAGTGTGAAAAGGAATGGACCTCCTTGTTGAAACAGGCCTACTGGACATGGCGTAAATGTGGTGAATCGGTGTCGTAAAGTCGAAAGTACCCATAAGGGAATAATACATTCCAACACTGATATTCTCAGTTGTCAGCTAAGAATTGTCGATCACAAGGATTGACGGTCCAATAGATGCATTAGGACTAGAGTATGCAATGGATAACTGGTTGATCATCATGATCTTCCCTTCATGAGGAAACCAAAGAGTATGAAAGATGGGCGATATGATGGTGAACATAGCATAGCTCTAATTGCATCCCAGTAACAAGTTATAATCAAGAGGCGCATCAAGTACCTTGACCTCCACCTTTACTATCTTCCCACCTAATTGGACCGGAAAGGAAAGAAGAATATCGTGAGAGTGGAAGAAATGACCATCAAAAGTAGTCAACATGTTATATGACTTGGAAAGAGTCAGAGAATCGAGATCTTTCCAACATAACAGGGACATCACACAAGTGGCAGTGCCTTCATCAACAACCGTAAGTTTGATGGTATACTATGAGTACTCCACGTGTATTTGGAAATCCACATGGTAAGGAAAGTGAGGCTTCACATCAGGACATCAAACTTGATAACTTTTGAGCCACTGGGTTTTACAGCTTCTAAAGCAGATAGTAAGGCATTCCTCTGTGAAGGACATGTCTAGAGTACCTCCAAATTCAACATCGCACAAGGGGTTTGACCCAGGTCCTCAACAATAGAGTAGTTATGGGTGGCTCTAGTATTTGGATTGTCGGTAGAGCGCTTGAGTACTCCTTTTGAAATACGAGGTGGTGGATCTAGTTTTTCAATATGCAAATTCATCTCCGGAGGAGTAGGAGGAGATTCTAGACTAGGAATAGCTTGTGAAGAGCTATAATCTCGAGATTGAGTGCCTACATTGATTTTTGCATCGATCATATTGATACAAAAATGGTCGTCATCTTGCAACAAAGGGTTTTGACTCCCACCAACTGCATTTTTGGTGTTTGAGGAACTCGAGGCCATGTGTTGGTTATGTGGAAATGGATTTGTTAGCACGATGGGCGGTAGAGATAATAGCCTCGCAGCTTCTGCAAGTTTGGGGCATAAATGGGTAAGGTAGTGTTGACAGGCGAAATTGACTGCTTGTCAACTAGAGGAGTGAATCCAGTCTGGGGCTGTCTAATTAACCCAAGTCGTTTGGATTGATTCACTCCGACGGGTTTAGTGGCTCTGTTGGCTGATCTAAGTCCTAAAGAAAGAAAAAAAAAATATAACTAAAGGAAAAACAATAACTTAATAAATAACAATCATTGAAAACTATATATACATATAATATATATCTGTAGTTTAACTAATTAATACTTATAAAATAATTCTACTTATCATATGCACAATATATACAAATAATTCTATTTCTAATATATATATATAATATGTACAAACTACGAATTTTAATCTAAATCCATGAAAATCAAATGCAAATTAACTTAGAGGGACAGCCATACACCTTTCCGATGAATGGCCAAGCTCTAAAAAGGTACTTTGCCTGATTATGCTCCCATCCACCCGTTGTAAATATTTTCTGTTTTGTTTGTTGATTGTTTTTCTTTGGTGGTTTGTTTTGATTTTTTCCTTTCTGCTTATCGGTCTTTCTTTTGAAACATATATGCCTGCACCATGGGCTAGTTCAGACAAAAATAATAGAAAAAATTCCCTTCCAAAATGACTATTGAAAATTGTTTAAACATCAATTGTAGTATTTCTCTGAATTTGCAGCCCTGCTAAAAATGACTTGTTGTTTTAAAAGCGTCTTCCTGATTTCAATCTGCAATAGAAGGTACTCACGGTCATCTATAAAAAATTATTTTTACATTGTCCCTGTTCTTTAAGAGGACAACTCGATGATGTCTCCCTATTCTTGAAAGTCAGTTTTATTAGTAAACAATTTTCAGATCTAAATGAAAGACAGCTGAATTTTTTTTTTTCTAAGCTCTGTGACATATGTGTTAAAAAACTAGAATTTTCAACATCACCCCGCTCTATTAAATATCTTTAAAAACTAAATAAATCCTTAGAGATTTGTGGGAAGTGCTTGTAAACCCACCGAGACACTGAATAGGTCTGCTTGCAACGGGTAAATGCATGCATGACACCAAGATAACTTTGTCGGGGTACTAAACAGGGCCGCTGGTAGCGAAGCAATGTCAGGTATAAGAAAATTCTCAGATATGGATTTTGTTTTGACCTTAATTGTCCTTTGTTCTGATCTAGAACTTCTTGACAGGATACAGATATTGGAGTGGGTTAATTGACATCCCTCTCAAGGCTATGGATGCCTGCTGGCAACAGCGGCCCTGTCAACAGTATTGAATATTTTAACTTTAATATCGTGGCTCTCTTTTGTTAAGATTGTCATCAGTTTTCATCTCTTTAAAAAATAACAGTTGTTGGAAACTGGAATGCATTATAATTATTTAAACGAAAGTAAACATTTGATAAAAATTAACGTTTTTGTTTAAATTGAGATTTTTATCCTCATTTCTAACTTTTGACATATGCTCTTGTAATAAATGTCTCATACTAAAGTGAATGTCTTATGTTTGTCTCAAAGAAAGCCAAGGAATGGAACTATTTGAAAAGGTTGATTATGTAGCTCATTATAATTATCAAGATTCTAATAGGGGCCCTTTAAATTCTGTAAAAATATAAGGGGAGTTGTTGGGGCCCAACAGGTGGTCATATGTACAAATCTTACATGGAAATTTCACCTTACATATTTCTCATTTTCCCTCTCCATCATTTTTATTTGTTTTCTCATTATTACCATTGTCCTTGGGTTTATTATTGTTTTTCCCACATTTATGATTATTACATCCTTTCTTCTTATTCCTGCCAGGTTGTTGGTTACCATTTGGTTTGGTCGACAATTGCACAGAGTGTACATCCACCGACTGAGTGGGGTTGGAAGACATAAATGAATTTGGCCCTCCTACAGACTGGTTTAGGGACAACTCTTTCAAATGGCTTGTCACTCCGTCTGCAAACATTACATTGGCAGTACCTACAATGTCATTGGCATGAGGTCTGACCTTTTTTCTAGGGTCATAAGTTGACTGCGGTGTGTAAGGAAGAATGTGGTATAACATCCCAAACTGAGCATATATAAGATCTAACTGTTGGGATTTAAAGATCACTTCTTCCTAAGTGGTAACCCTAATATTTGCAACATCCTTTGAGACAGGAGGGTGAAAATACTTAAGAAACCATTCTAAAAGAAATTTTGGCGGTATGGGGGTCTTAATCAACCTATTCTATGTATGCCACTCCTGGATATGATCCGATATATGAGTGGCGGTGTCCTGGCGCAAAGTCAACAAATGTTCTAGCCCAACATCATAATGAATCAACAATTGGAAGTGGTTAAGGAATACCAACACCAGCTAACTAAAGGTCCCATCTACCCCCCTAGGTAGCTCAATATACCATTTCGCAGCAACTCTGATGAGGGTGCGTTGAAATAATATTAATCGAATAGAATCATCACTGAGGTAATTCGAGGAGGACCATAGGTGAAAGGTAGTAACATGATCACCGGGATCCTCACCATTCTTACCTTTGAATTTCAGAATGTTTGAAGGAAGCTTGGTGGGGATGGGGGGCCATGTAGGATCATGACTCATGAGGTCATTCATCAACTTAGACAAGTCTGGTAGATTAAGCATGGATAGAAAAGGGAGACGGGGTTGTGGCATCTGGACCCAAGCTCACGGGAAATATTGTGCTTGAGGAAATGCAGCCCATCTAGGGTTTTGGTAAGCACCATAGCCCTGTCCAGGATTATAAGGCCCTCCTCTAATATGATTCATAAAAGGTTGGTTGGGGATCATTCTAGTAGTAATGTTCTGTTGGGGATTATAAAAATTTCTCCCAATCGGATTAGATCTAGGTTGGGCGTTGCCCAAAGCGTGAAAATGACCTTCTTCGGGTGGGAATCTGGAGAATAGAGGTGGATTCGTCATGCCAAATGTATTGGTCGGAATTGACACTGAGGAGGAATGGGTATAGGATGGAACTTGAGAAGAAGCTTTTCCGCCAGGTTGGTTGTTCCACCCATAAGTAATAGGATTAGACCCGAGGTTAAAAGTAGGAATACCTCCTATATTAGGAGTCGTTTGAGGGATTTGAGAACCACCAAATAAAAATGGAGTGTAAGGAGGTATAGTTCCCCCAAGCCCAATGCTAGCATTAGGGCCAACAACTGGGATGGCATTCGAAAACTGTGAAGTAAAGTTTGGCATACCATAGGAAAAAGGACTAGAGGCCATAGGGATGGACTAAAAATTATAGCCCGGTGAGTGACCAAGAGACCCAAAAGGGTTTGAGGCAAGAGATTTGGCATTCACTATAAGTCAATCCATAGTAATGATAGGTGCCTCCAGCACTACAACCATTGTGGTGGCAGGAGTCGAAGAGGTGCCATTAACTACAGTGGGAGTGGGAGTCAAAGGGCTCCCAGTGTTCTGAATACTAGGTCCAATACTCATCCTTGTAGAATCACAAGTCTGAAAAGTGGATGTGTGTGTACCACGCCTAATAACTCTACGCCTTTTAGAAGGAAAAGACTCAAAATCTGGTGGTAATTGTAACAAGCGATGGGACCAGCGGGGAGGCTGGTCTGACTCCACGGTGACTTAAGACTCTAAATATAAAAAATATATCCTAAGGCCAACTAGTAATCAAAGAGCACACCAAAATTCAAATAGCCAATATAAACACAAATGGGGTAAAGTGGCTCAAAGTGGCCTCCCTCCCTAAAGAAGGTTTGTCTCACCCAAGAAGGGCATGAGACTCCCTGCTAAAGACTAGAGGTAACAGAATCAGTTATAAGGGCCCTCGTGGGATTAATAACTAGTCGGCCAGATCCCCTCGGAAAGGTAATCCTCCATAAAGGTTGTGTGTTGTCCCACCCTTATCTGATCCAGGATACCTACAGAATAACCCCTGCAAGTAACCTATGTGGCACCTAAGTCAAGCAACTAATAAACCATTGTATAACCTATGCACAGGAGAGTAATCATAAGTTAGGTCCACCGTATGGGAAGGGTATAAAATCCCAAAACCTTGAAAGCATCGCCTCTCAAGGAGGTTGTAGTGTACCCTTTTCACTACCGAGGTTTCCAAACCTCTCAGTTAACATTCTATATATGAAATTTTAGATAATTCATACTGGAATTATAAGCACATGCATTTAAACAATTAAACACACTTAAATCTCAGAGAAAAATACATAAGATACTACTACAATTAAACAAGCCATAGCATTCAGCAGTAACTCATTTACACAGCGGAAAACATGATACATAAACAGCACAGTAATGCCAAATGTGATAAAACATAATTCAGATACTTATCTTTTAACAGCTGTAGAAATCACCAACCAAGTGTAGGCCTTCCACGAACCTCCCAGCCTTATACCACACTGTTCATCAGCTCAACAGTAGGTCACCCCTGAGCTAGGATTGAGATCCACCCCAAGGCAAGGAATCCTAGGCTCAGGCTGAGGTTACAGGGAAGATAGCACATACAAAACCATCAGGAAGAAATCTCTCCTAGGAATCTCCCATGCTCACTGCCCACAGACCCTCATTCCCCACATGCCTGTTCCACCCTTGGAGAGTGCACCTTCTCTGTCACCTAGACAGTCCTTCGGTTGCCAGTCTCCCTTACCTTGGGTTACAGGAACAGATCGGACCGAAATTCTCCGGGCTCTATGGCGGCTACAGGGTTCCTTCCAGGAGTTCTCTTCTCCCTCTTCGCACTCTCTCACCTGGAGGAGTCGCTCACAGACCAACAAGCCTCACGCAGTCCAGTACTGCATGGTCACAAAAAGCCATGGGAAACACAGACAAATGCTTCCCAAAACGGTTCAGCGGTCACAGGATAATCTCGCGGAATGATTTCGGAACAAGGTTCCATGCACAGGCTAGCTCAGCCCTTCCCCAACAAACAAGGATTCTTCCACTCGAGTCCGACACAGGCTTCATTTAGGGAATGCACACATGGAATTTCTCAGAGACAGACACATACTCCACGCTCACTGGACGGGGTGTATACGCATTCCTCAAGGTAAACACGGGCTTTCATTTCTGTCTCAGGATTACACGCAGGTCTCTTGCAGACTGGTTTTCCTGGCTCTCCCTCAGGCAGTCGAGTTGAATGGATGCAAACCCCCTTTATGGCTTACTTTATCTGTTTTATTTTCATACACCAGGGTTGACACTTGTCACCCTGGGAACTGCATGTGCTCCATCCGTACGTCTTCCTCCCACCACTTGGGAAATCATGTGTCCTTCCAAAAGGACTTAGGATAAAAATAATATGCACATGGCTCTTTTGGAAATAATATTAAAATATTATTCCAGGCCTAATCCCCCTAGGCTTAGCCCCTAGGCTCAACACTCAGCCCCTTTTTCCCACCTTTCAACCTCTAATCCCTTGCCCACTCTCTGGATGCTCAGTCCCCCTTCACTCATTCATCATGGTCGGTCTGCACCTGTCGGTGTTTATATTTTATTAATTGATCTGCATACATATAAGTACATCAGTAGGCTCCTGGCCTTCAATACTTAGGCTCCCTGGCCTAACAAAACACATAAGCCTACAGCTTATACCACACTTGGCTCACTAGCCTATAGAACACATTTACAATTCTTTGCATAAAACATGATCTATAACGGGGCTCGGCCTTGGGGACATGCCTCTGTGTGTCCTTCAAAATTTTCAAAAAGATATGGGTCCTCTGCCCGCATTACTTCTTCATTCTCCCATGTCACATCCTCAGGACTGTACCAGGTCCACTGGACCTTTACAAGCCCTATAGCTCGATTCCAGAGATGCTTGTTTTTCCTGTCCAATATGCGCACAGGACGCACTTGCAAGACACCTTCTGGTTCCACCTGAATCACAGTTCAATCGATAACATGATTAGCATCAGGTACATATTTCTTAAGTAGTGAAACATTAAACACATTATGTACAGTCATAGATGCAGGTAATGCAAGCATGTATGCAACTGGCCCAATCCTTTCCAGGATCTCAAATGGCCCACAAAATCTTGCTGCCAACTTGGCGCAACTTCCCAATTTCAGGGAACGCCTATTAGCTTTCACTTTCAGGAAAACATGGTCACCCACTTTGAATTCTTTATGGGTTCTGTTACTATCAGCGTAACTTTTCTACCTGTCCTGGGCAGCTTTCAAATTCTATTTTCTTTTGATCATCTGATCTTCCATCTCTTTGAGTAGTTCAGGTCCAACTACTACTCTGTCAGCTGGATTATCCCAGCTTACTGGAGTGTTGCACTTTCTTCCATAAAGCGCTTCGAATGGGCTCATCTTCAATGATGCATGGTATCCATTATTGTAAGCAAATTCTACCAAATGCAGGTAGTCTTCCCACCTTGATGGTTTATCCATCACATACATTCTCAGCATGTCTTCTATTACTCTATTTACTCTCTATGTCTGTCCATCAGACTCAGGATCATATGATGTACTGAAGTTCAGATTCGTTCTGAATCCTTTGAACAATCCTCTCCAGAAATTCGAAGTGAATTTCGGGTCCCTATCAGACACAATTGTCTTAGGAATTCCATGCAAGCGTGCAACTTCTTTTAAAAATATATCAGCAACATCTGCTGCTCTGTGGGTGGTTTTTAGTGGAATAAAATGGGCAGCTTTAGTAAGCTTTTCCACCACCACCATGATTGAATCATGCTGCTTGCTTGTTCTGGGCAATCCTGTGATAAAATCCATGGTTACCACATCCCATTTCCACTCAGGAATAGGTAAAGGCTGCAACAACCCTACTAGGTGTCTGTGCTCAGCCTTGACCTTCTGGCATTCCATACATCTGGCGATGCATTCAACAATTTCCTTCTTCATACCTGGCCAAAAATAATGGCTTTTGACTGCTGCCACAGTCTTCTGATATCCAGGATATCCAGCATAAGTTACATTATGCATTTATTTTAGAATTTCCAGCTTCAATTCTCGGTCATTAGGTACATACACTTTGTTTTTATACAGAAGTAAACTATCAGTTTCTAAGGTATAACCTTCCTCAGTCTGTGTTCTATCACACTGTTGTAGCTTTGCTACAAGTCTTTCGTACTGCAAATCAACATTTTTGGCTTCAAGAATTCTGTCTTTCAACTCAGTTATGTACATGCTAATGGTTGTAGCATGTAATTCATGCACTTTTCTGTTGAGTGCATTAGCCACTTTATTGTCTTTCCCTTTGATATGCCTGATATCAAAGTCATATTTGCACATAAATTCCAGCCATCTAATTTGCCTGGCATTTAAAGTTGGCTGATCAAATAAATACTTCAGACCATCGTGGTCTGTTCTCAACTCGAATTTCTTGCCCATGAGGTAATGTCTCCATTTCCTCAATGCATGGACAACTGCTGCTAGCTCTAAATCATGAGTGGCATAATTCTTTTCATGCTATTTCAACTTTCGGGATTCATAACAAATTACATATCCCTCTTGGCTGAGAACTCCTCCCAGCCCTTCCTTACACACATCTATGCACACTACATAATCCTTACTTGGATCAGCAATCTTCAGGATTGGAGCACTAGTGAGCAGTTGCTTCAATTGCTGGAAGCTGCTCTCACATTGTTCAGTCCACTGGAACTTCTTCTCCTTCCTTTGCAAGGAAGTGATAGCATGCGCTATCCTTGAGAATCTGGCTATGAACCTCCTCTAATAACCTGCCAGACCCATAAAGGATCTAACTTCTGTCACATTTCTTAGCGCTAGCCATTCTTGAATGGCCTGTACCTTCTCAGGATCCACAATGATCCCTTCTTCAGAAATAATGTGTCCGAGATAATGGATCTGCTTTTGGTAAAATGAGCACTTGCTCATTTTTGCATACAGCTGGTGTTCTCTCAACACCTGTAGCACCATTCTAAGATGTTGTTCATGTTCTTCCTCTGTCTTGGAATACACCAAGATGTCGTCCAAGAAGACTATGACAAACTTGTCAAGATAATTTCTGAACACTCCATTCATTAAGCACATGAAGACAACAAGTGCGTTGGACAGTCCAAACGACATCACTGTAAACTCATAATGACCATACCTTGTTCTGAAGGCGGTCTTGTTGATGTCTTCATCTTTTATCCTCACTTGATGATATCCAGATCTGAGGTCTATTTTTGAAAATATTTTCACATCCTTCAACTGATCAAAAAGATCATCAATTCTTGGCAGAGGATATTTGTTCTTGACAGTGAATTTATTCAACTGTCCAAAGTCAATGCACAGCCTTAGCGTTCCATCTTTCTTCTTCACAAATAGGACCGGGGCTCCCCACGGTGACACGTTGGGACGAATGTAGCCTTTCTTTAATAGCTCTTCGAGCTGCAGTTGTAACTCTTTCAGCACTGGTGTGCTCATCCTATAAGGAGCTTTCGAAACTGGAGCTGCTCCAGGGATCAGATTTATAGAAAAGTCAATGTACCTCTTCATAGGTATCCCAGGCACCTCCTGAAACACATCCTCAAACTCTTTGAGCACCCTATGGTCTTCCAAATTCGAGACCACATTTTGGAATACTTCTCCGACCCGGGCTGCAAATAATTGACAGCCTTTCTGGTAACATTTCTTCAGCTGCATAGCTGAGATTTCCCTCACAGCCACAGCTCTGGGAATTCCTTGGACTGTTACATGGTTTCCCTCTTCGTTCAGACATGTGAACCTCTTGTTTCGACAATCCAGAAGGGCATGGTGCTGGTCCAACCAATCCATCCCAATTAAGCAATCATATGAGCCTAAAGGTAGAATGTTCAATTTAGCCTTAGTGCTCATTCCTTTCATGTCCATTGAATAGGACTTAACCAATTCAGTGACCTTCCTCTTGGTTCCTGTGGCTAGCTGCACTAACCAGGAATTCTCATGTTTTCTCTTCGTTAGATGCAAACTTTCCACCACCCTAGGATCTATATAACTATGGCTAGCCCCTGAATCAATCAAAATAACAAGTGGTCGATTGTTGATCATACCTTCCACTTCAATCATATGTGATTGAAATTATGCTTGCTTGTTGTCCAGGGTTGCGTAGATCCTCGACATTTTGCTGCCCATATCCTCCACTGTTTCAGCTTGTTGAACAGCATGGACAGTTCTTGCTTTGTCTTTTTTGTGGGGGCAGTCTCTGTACCTATGATTCCCTTTACAACCCCAACACTCCATGAGTGGAGGCCTTGGCATCTATTCACTCCCTTCAACTTTCCTGGGCTCTTTACAAGATGACTGTCCCCAAGGACTGTCTCTGAAAAAGGAAGGCTTGCTTCCCTTCTGCCTCTGTTCTTTCTTAAACCTCTTTTGGTTATCCCAGGCCTTCCGAAAGGTAGGCTTTTCCCTCTACTGTTCGTATAGGCATTTCTCCCTTCTTATGGTTTCTTCCATGGCCTTAGGATCATCATATTGAATCTTTTCACCAATGGAAGGTGGCAGTCCACTCAGGTACCTCTGAATTTTGACAGCCTCGTCCTTGATAAATGGAACATACTTCAACAGTTCTAGAAAACTTCGTTCATACTCATCAATGGTCATACTTCCTAACTTGAGTTCAAAGAACTCCTTCATCTTTCTGTCATAGTATCTTTTAGTCAGGTATTTCTTCTCGAAATACCTATTAATCTACCTCCACGTGACCTCTTTCTCTCTGATGTGCTGCACCTGCACCAACTGATCCCACCACATGGAGGCTTTTCCTTTCAGTTGGTACATTGCAATTCTTCCTTCTGCATGGGCAGAATAATTCTGCAGTTGGAAGTACTTCTTCATGCCCAACAACCATGTCTCAGCATCTTCCTCCTTGTTATGTTCTCCATCAAATGTTGGAGGCTTAATTTTGTTCATCTCTCCTTTCAATTCCTCCCTTCCAGATTTTTGATGTTTTCAGGTAGGGGACGGGCTCAAACTATTGTGTGTCTCCCTGTCCAAATGTTTTTGGGAGAGATTGTGATGTCGGCTACCACTCCTCGATCTACTTCTTCTCCCATGATTCCTGTGACTCTCTGTCATACCTGAGTCTCTTCCCTTCTCAAGTTTCTTCTCTATTCTTTCCAGGCTCTTCATCATTTTTAAATTGAATTCACCCTGCTGATCCCGGATTTTCATGAGCTTTCGGCTATTAGCTAGGCGAGCCTGGGCATCTTTCTGCAACCTTTCAATGAGTTGCATCATATGTTCTTCCTTACCCATCTCTTTTCCGTGCCCGTTAGAGTTCGATCCTTCGACTCCCAGGTTGACATCCTTTCCTTCCTGTTCATCTTCTATTTCAGGGGTAAACTACACTTTTCCCCACTCCATAATCGACGTTGATTAACTAGGTTTCTGGCCTTCGTTGACCTATGCACACACACTCTGTGCAATTAAATTTGAAATTTGTCAGGCCATTAAACCTTCGCTAATAATCCACAATATTTACAAGCCATTTCGAACAAAATAAAAGACATTTTGTTTAAATAAGTTTCTTGAACTGGTAGTATTATGTATTCCTTCCATTTCTTTGCATTTGAGGCAATTTCCAACCAGTTCTGGCACTCGTCATTCCTCTGTAATCTAATACGCAGACGAATCGAATTTTTCAAGCCTTCGTTTTCTTGACAATTCTTCATCATTCATAAATAATTCGATTTATGAAAATGTTTTCAATTCCATGAATTTTCTGAGCTCTGCTCGGCTCTGCAATTTCTAGGACTTCAGAACTTCGGAATCTCGGTCCATGAATATCTGATAGTTAGATATTCATAACCAGAGTCACCCTTTTTCAACTCGCAATCTCGCGAGTTCACGAGTCGAAGACCCTCGACTCATTTCCTCTAACCACCGATACCCGAGATGCGACACGGGCATGGCTCCCTCCTTGCTAGCGTCTGCTACGCATGTTTGTAGCCTAGGTCTAAGTCTAAGTGTCAGCATTCTTTGCTACTCGCACCTTCACAAGTTTCAACATAGAGCTCTCATGCTCTTATCTCACGAGTCCCCGAGACACGAGAAGTCAATGGAGTGTTGACTCCTTTCCTCCTGGCGACGTGTATTCGCCTGTCAGTCACCCGGGCCCACCTTGGGGTTCTACCATGTGTCCTCATGCATGGCTCTCGGTACTTCGCTACTCGTGAAGTCGAAAACAACTCCTTTCAACCTCCGAACCCCTGAACGCATGATAGGCGATGGGTTCCTGATCCAACGATCCTCCCGTGATCCGGATCCAATGGTGGTCCTCTCTCCTCGCCATTTCGCGACTTCGCAACTTGGAGCATCCAACTCTTGGGTCCTCACCCTACGAACTTTCAAGTTCGCGAGACCCAAATCCTGGATCCCCTCGGCACTTCACTGACTCCGCGATTGTTGCCACCTGTTCTCCTCAGATGGACGGTCCCAATTCTCTCGCGACTTTGCCACTCGTGAATTCGAAAGACTTCCCTTTTTGACCCTCGATGTCTGAATCCTCGATATGGGTGATCTCTCGACATGTGTCCCTGTTGATGGACGGTTCTGAGCGCCCATCGGGATATCGCGGATCGCGATTCCCTGATACAGCGCTTCTACACTCCTAAAACTCTGATGATAAAATCTCGATGCCTCTCCAGGCTTCTCCTCTACCCATGAGGACTTAAACCCTGAGCAACTTCCGTCAACTCGGATAGTTGACGGGTAAATCCACAGTGATCTTACGACTCACTGTCCTCTCGAGTTTAACTCCTGTGTAGTATCCAAAGGTTTTAAACCTCGTGCATGTTCTCCAGATCTGACGGTTACAAGGGTTCGCCTTCCCTCCCGAACAGATCCGACGGTTCTAACACCATTGGTGTAGAGACCTGTCTCCCTGTTGTCATAGACCACGCTGGCTACGGTTTCACAGCACCGCTAACCCTCCTGAGCTTAACAAAAACTCGTCAAGTGTCTCCTCGACGTTTCGGAGAAAACCAGGGTCCGAAATTGGTTCTCCAAACACAATTTCTCCTCTCACCCTCGGTCCAAAGACCACTCAACTGGCCCTTCTAGGCTCAGTGTCGAAACTTGGGCTCTGATACCACTCTGTAGTGTACCCTTTTCACTACCGAGGTTTCCAAACCTCTCAGTTAACATTCTATACATGGAATTTTAGATAATTCATACTGGAATTATAAGCACATGCATTTAAACAATTAAACACACTTAAATCTCAGAGAAAAATACATAAGATACTACTACAATTAAACAAGCCATAGCATTCAGCAGTAACTCATTTACACTGTGGAAAACATGATACATAAACAACACAATAATGCCAAATGTGATAAAACATAATTCAGATACTTATCTTTTAACAGCTGTAGAAATCACCAACCAAGTGCAGGCCTTCCACGAACCTCCCAACCTTAGACCACACTGTTCATCAGATCAACAGTAGGTCACCCCCGAGCTGGGACCGAGCTCCACCCCAAGGCAAGGAATCCTAGGCTCAGGCTGAGGTTACAGGGAAGATAGCACATACACAACCACCAGGAAGAAAGCTCTCCCAGGAATCTCCCACGCTCACTGCCCACATACCCTTATTCCCCACATGCCTGTTCCACCCTAGGAGAGTGCACCTTCTCTGTTACCTAGACAGTCCTTCGGCTGCCAGTCTCCCTTACCTTGGGTTATAGGAACAAACCGGACCGAAATTCTCCGGGCTCTATGGCAGCTATAGGGTTCCTTCCAGGAGTTCTCTTCTCCCTCTGCGCACTCTTTCACTTGGAGGAGTCACTCACAGGCCAACAAGCCTCACGCAGTCCAGTACTGCATGGTCACAACAAGCCACGGGAAACATAGACAAATTCTTCCCAAAATGGTTCAGCGGTCACAGGATAATCTCGCGAAATGATTTCGGAACAAGGTTCCACGCACAGGCTAGCTCAGCCTTTCCCCAACAAACAAGGATTCTTCCACTCGATTCAGACACAGGCTTCGTTTAGGGAATGCACACACAGAATTTCTCAGAGACAGACACAGACTCCACGCTCACTGGACGGGGTGTACACGCATTCCTCAAGGTAAACACAGGCTTTCATTTATGTCTCAAGATTACACGCAGGTCTCTTGCAGACTGGTTTTCCTAGCTCTCCCTCAAGCAGTCGGGTCGAATGGATGTGAACCCCCTTCACGACTTACTTTCTCTGTTTTATTTGCATGCACCAGGGTTGACACTTGTCACCCTGGGAACTACATGCGTTCCATCCGTATGCCTTCCTCCCGCCACGTGGGAAATCATGTGTCCTTCCAAAAGGACTTAGGATAAAAATAATATGCACATGGATCTTTTGGAAATAATATTAAAATATTATTCCAGGCCTAAGCCCCCTAGGCTTAGCCCCTCGGCTCAACACTCAGCCCCTTTTTCCCACCTTTCAACCCCTAATCCCTTGCCCACTCTGTGGACGCTCAGTCCCCCTTAACTCATTCATCGTGGTCAATCTGCACTTGCCGGTGTTTATATTTTATTAATTGAGCTACATACATATAAGTACATCAGCAGGCTCCTGGCCTTCAATACTTAGGCTCCCTGGCCTAACAAAACACATAAGCCTATAGCTTATACCAGACTTGGCTCACCAGCCTATAGAACACATTTACAATTCTTTGCATAAAACATGATCTGTAACGGGGCTCGGCCTTGGGGACACTACAGAGGTAAGGGAACTAACAAGATCCCCAGATACAAATAGATCACCAGAAATATCTCTGATGCTAAGAAGGTATCGGTGGGATATCCCTTCAACCAACCTCACGTGATCTCATGATTAACTCCGGTGTGAGCGGAGCCTCTTGATATTACCAATTACACAATGGATTTCTCCACTCCCTTTCTCAGACACATGTTGATTTAATTTTCTTGGAAAAGTTTACTAACAAAATCCTATTCCAAGGCACTAAATCCTAAGCTAGTTTGTGCACCCTAGAAAATAAAATCGTGACTAATCAATTTTAAATTATAGCATTAATTTTAGTGGCCGTGATTACTCAAAAAGGTATGGTAGTGAAACTCATGGTGTTATGACTCTGCAAGAAAAGTAAATATGAAAATAATGCAAAGTCCTAACTTTAACTTTCAATGAATGACATGCTTCTAAAAACCGATGCAATTTTCAATTTCAACTCTGCAATTCTGAAGTAAAAATGCAATCTTTCATTACATGCACTAAGCTAATGACAAGGACTCAAAAGACAAAAATGTTGAGCAATGCAAAATGCCTATTTTTTGTATTTTAATATAAAAAATGAAAATGCATGGACTGAAAAGTAACTTGATATATAACCCTATTGTGTATAGAAAAAGATAACTCAAGTAGGATAGCAAGCAACAAAACACCCATCCCAATGTACAAGGACAATCAAAATGAAAACATGATGAGAAATACTCTGCCCAGAAATTCAACCAAAGATAGGTTTCTTGTCATCCCACAAGCACTTAACAAGCACTACAGAGACCTAAGAAGACTCAGCAAACATCAAATCCCACCCAACAACCACCCGACCTAGAAAACAAGCAAGGAAAACCAATGTACGCGACTATTTTGGCAAATAGAGCATATGTACGTAGCTTTTAGAGGGACAACTTGCGTATGTACGTGACTTTCAAGGAAAAAAGCACATATATATTTCAAAACAAGGCCGAGAAAGGTAGAAAGGCTGAAAACTCAGACCCAGAGTGAACAGAGGCTGTCAAGCAATGATACGACAAGAAACACAATCGAAACGAGAGCATTCTAAGGAGAAAAGTACTCCAAACCCTAAGAAAGAAGATTCAATCCTTAGTATGGTCGCCAATTTTGTTATTAGGAAATTATATCTATGGTTAGGGTAAACCACAACAAACGAAAATGACTGTAGAAATCAACTCTATCCCAAAAACATGCTATATAAACCAATATGCAAGCAAGATAAGAAAGAGGCCTACCTCGTCCAAATGTTCGATGAAGTCCACCATTGAGCACTTTGACCCAAATCTATATACCTGCAACTAGTTCTCAACAACCAAGCAAAGCAAGAATATGGTGATAATATAAAAGGTTAGCACATTAGATAGCATAATCCATTAATATACATAACAAATATGCCCATGGATAATAACTCAAATATTTGCAAGATATCAATTGGACGGGAAAGGAGTATTTCTATTGATAAATTATTAGCAGAAGTGAAAATATTACAGACTTCCATGTCGACACGGTTTGGAACCAAGAAACTAAGTTCCTTCCAGCTGGGCCTCCACCACTTCAATCCTCCACCAAAGGCAAGCTCATAAAAGAGAAGAAATGAGGTTCTGAATCAATAAGGAAAGAGATTGGGGGATGAACACTGTGTTCAGGATTAAAGGCCAAAGGGATGCACATTCAATATGAAGTAAATAATTTCTCCATAGTAAGTTTGCTCTCAAAGTTGAATTCTTTCTCCTCTTTCCATAGCTTAGAATTGTCCCATTTATAGCCTTCAAGTGGAACTGAAGGGACAATTCAGAACTTTTCCAGTATATGGAAGTCCAAGGATCAGAGATCTCCTATCATGACATGGAAACCCGACATTTAATTTTCATTTTCTGGAACAAATCGCGATGCATGCAGGTTGTAGTGGAGCAACTTGCGTATATGCATGTTGTATAGTAGGCAAGATGTGTACATGTGGAAAAATATGTATTTTTGGCTTTGGATTTTATAAACAGGGAAGATAAGTTTGCATGGGAAAATGGAAAAATGCCTTCTGTACAAGGTTGCATAGGGTGAGGAAAATCTTGCTATAATAGGGAGGTCACGCATGTGTCAAGAATCCATGCATCTCCCTAAAAAGCAAGTGAAACATTAAATAAATATTCAGTTATTTCCTATATTTCAATGGGAAACTATGTAATGAACAAGTGCTTTACCTTTCGTCGGGTATTTATCTTTGTCTTCTATCTGATCTTCCTTGTCATCAATATTCATTGTGTAGGTATTTGCTTCATTTCCATTCTTTCTGCAATGGAAACAACACAAGTCAAATTTCTCATGGGGACTATGCCAACCCCCAAAATTTTGAGCTTCTTCTTGTTGTGTCCTTTCGTTTATTTTGACGAATGAAAGAAAGAAATATTGGTCATTACAAGCAACTATATTTGATCTTGTTACTCACTGGTCTAGTGGTTGATTATTATAGTGCCATAGAATTCAAATATGCATGCATTGAAGGTCTTGCATGAGTGTTCCCATGTTTGAAAAACAAATCCTATGAGATTTTCAAAATTGCTTCACATCTTTACAATTCTTACAAAGCAATGAAACATATGTTTCATTGGCCTTTGTTCTCTATGAACCAATTATTATTGTGTATATCTTAGCTAGTTTCTAGATAAACTATGCACCAAGAGAACGAATAAATATGGATTTCTACTTGTGTCGATTCACCATGAGCAAGTAGAGTGGGAGAAGTTGATATGCATAAGGAGATTCTTCTTATTCCTTCTCTCCTCTAGTGATGGATCGAATACCCATGTCACATTTCACATACATAATCCGAGCATCATAAGAATAGAATCGTGTGGTTACCTGGATGGAATGTGGGTAACATGATTTTTGAATTCGAGGGCATGTAGTGAAGGTCGAGGTAGACCACCAGTTGGGTGAGGCTAGGGTGACGATGAGACTTCACGTTTCGGAGGTGGCCACAAGCTATGATGAGGCATAGAGTTCTGTTACCAGAAACTAAAAATTGCAATGAAATTGACAACTACCCAGACGAAAAGAGACCCGTCCTCATCATTGGTTTCATGCATGGTGAGAAATACACCAGACCGTCTTCTATGGCAGTTTACAACAACGTGGAAGATGAATAAAACTCATGAGTTAATTCTGAGGTAGCCCGTGCATCAATGGGAATGGATGAGTGGCATTGATTAATGAACATGTGTTGTGATAGGGTTTTCGTGAAGGAATTCAAGCATCAATGAACACAATGAACTAGTAGATAAATCACTCAGATGATTCTTACTTGGGGTGTGTTGATGCTTGCGTTGGATACCAGTTAAGACCTATGAAAAGAGAAACATAGAAACCATTGGAATGAGAGAGTCATGTGAAGTTAGGTTTTAGCTCATAAATTAGGGTTTAACATGAAGTAAGCTTCATGGGAAGTCATAATGAACCTGGGAAACCTGACGGGCCAGGCTAGAGGGATAGAAGGATATGAAGAGAGACAGGCAGGCCAGTAGAGGCATTTTGTGCAATGTAGGAAAAGGAAACACTGAGGGAAATAATTAATGGATTTAACCAAGCTCTTATGCCATTGTCTGGCCAAGCATTGGGTAGGAACCATAACTCCATAGGATGATAATTCCATTAACATGAAGTTCAATAAATACACAAAGATGAAACCATTGGTCTTCTCCAACGTATGACTCTTCTTATCACCTAGGACACTTCATATGTACATTACTATTACAAGTAATGCAACCAAAAAGTATTACGTGTCCAACATTAAGAAACACACTTTAACCTAATGACACATTATACTAATTTGATCTTAACTAACTCCTAAGTGTCTAAATATTTGAACATTTTGAACAACCCAACTCTCGGGTTTTTTTGGTTTCTCATCCTAGTTCCACTCTTGTACTCATAAATGAAAAAGGGATTGAACATATAAAGATGAGCGCGACAAGGAAAACGTGAAGCTTAAGGGATTTCAACCCTTCAGGATACACCAGGGTTTCCATGGCACGAACCTATAAAAGAGAATTAATACCTCCTAGAGGCATAACACTTAGCCTGCATATACAGAGATGAGGAATTCCCATTGTTCTAGATTTCATAGGGAACAAGGAACAATTATTAAATTTAAGGCATATAGGGGGCATAAATCAATGCATCCCCTTAATCATTTCTTAGAGTCTTAGGATCTCTGGACAAGTTATCTTTATAATATGTTCTCACGGTTTAAAAAACTAGAGGTTTATAACACAGGATTAGACTACAAATTATAGAATCAAGCAATGGATTCATTCATCATACATCACAAGAGACAATAACCATTAAAAGAACAAGCAATTGCATAGGGTAGCATACACACACATTCCTTCCACATCAATCTTGACTTTTATTCATACCTTCAATCAATTTATAAATTACACAATCAATAAGACATTAAATGTTGAACAAACATCAAACAATTTAGATCAATGTGCATTTATTTTTTCAGATAATACTAGCTAGAACAACTGACTGAGGGTGAGTTCTTTTCCACCCACCCATAGGTTGTACTGCACTTAAAATTTCTACAGTAGGCCACCCCCGTTCCAAGCCATGATACTGCCAGGGGAACTCGAGTTTTCTATCAGAAAGTTATGGGTTAATTGTAAAGGCCACTCTCCTTCACTTACCATCTACAATGAGAATTCCCTCTACCGAGTGATTCTAGGGCCACCATGAATATTTCAAATTCCTTCCCTATGGTTATAATTTTACAAGGGAGTCCTTTCTCTTCCTCTTCAATCCTTCAATGATATCCCCTCTTTGTGCCAGTTCCATCTATCCTAACATGCATTAATTCATGACCCTCCCCACTCGAGCATGGGTTTGGGTATTCTCCACTCCAGTTCGACTGCAAGTTCCCTGGGTAAGCTTCCTATTTTCCCCTTAAAAATATTCTCTTTTCTTCCTTCTTCTAGAATCATTTGAGGTCGTACCCCAAAAAATGAGGAGCTACGTTTATGTACTTCAAATGACATTCTTCATCTGATCCAACCATCCCCCCCATAAGTTCATGAAGGTAGGTATTAAATCCTCAACCACCAAGCCTTTTCTCCTTAATTGAATTCTTGGAATAAGGAAAAAGGGAGGTAGTATACTCAAATAGATTTAGGCACTAAGGCTCTTTTAGGGAAAGGTTAACAATATGGGTAAACAATTAGTTCCCAATCCCCTCACTAGTTCTCACTCGTGCCATCATGGCTAGTACTTAAGCTCCATCCATCAATCAGTTGTTTGGATTTTATTTATTAAACAATAATAATTTTACATTGTTTATAAGCCATAACATGCAAATATTATCTCCACACTGAGATCAAATCATCATTGAGCATAATTGATTACAATTCAATTCAAGGGGTTAAAAATGGGGTGCTGCAATGGAGGCTTAAAACAAACTTGATCGATAATTTTTTGTAGAAAATATAGTGGCACCTCCCTATAATTACAGGTAGGTTTGTCAAAAACTACAAACCATACACTAATCTAATTGTCTTTAAATGGATTATATGTGCACTAGTCCATTCAAATACACCTATTTCTCTCAGTAGGGTGTTGTTCAATTCCAGGTTAATTAAACAATGCCACAAGATCACATTTCAAAAACTTACAAATATTTCACAATAATCTTATCTAAACTTATCTTATAGTATTCATGCTTTCTGGCCCTATATTGAAAAATACCAGTTAATTTCCCTTAGGGATGGGCAATGTTAAGGACCTAACCTCCCTAACCCCTCATGTAGGTAGAATAATATATTTTCCATGTAATAAAGGATGACATTAGTTTATAAGTCCATTTTAATAAATGCGAACAACTCAATGTAAGACGTCATAATAGAAGCTTTCGCTTCTAGAAAGATCTTCCTCTAAAATGTTCTTTAGAAGATATAATTAGTATAAATAAGAGTAGGAGGCATGATAAGTTTTTGTCTTGAGAATTATTGTAATAGAGAACTATTTGTTGAAGGTTGCCCCCTTGAAGAGGAAAGTGAACATTGCTCATGTTTCAATAAAGGTATCATTTTGGTGTGCTATTCTCTATATTTTGTTGTTTCGTTGGTAATTTATGTGATATGCATGTTTCTGCTCAATATAACATAACCATGTTCATAACAAGTGGTATGAGAGCACCTTCCTGGGCAAGAATTGTGGGCAATTTTTTTTCAGGGTAGAGACGTGTTCCGACGTCTTTAAACTACAATGATATGTCATTCAACACATAAATCCACGATTGAGGAAGCATACATGTAGGAAATACAAGAGGTTTTTAATATCACATTGTTGGACACACTTGTAACCCCTATTGGTACCCCTTCAAGTGGTAGCGCATTAGACAACACCTGTATACATACTTTCCTAGGCATCTTGAACCTTGCTATAGATCAACTGAATGACCACCTGACTACTATAATTCCACCAAGAACAACACTTGGGAAGATTCTCTCTAGTACCAGGGTAATCGGGTAGTATGGCTAAGGGTACAGTCTAGCCTCCTTAGTTGGTTCCCTGAGATACTGGGTCGAGAACTATTATTCAACCCTGCACTTATATCCGAGAGCTATAGAAAAGGGAAAACCCTTGTTTGTAGGAACCCTGAAAACCCTAACCCTTGGGACATAAAAAAATAGAAAAGGAATAGACAATATCTACTATCGTGCAACCTTACATCCTTTCTTCCTTTCCCTGACCGCAGTGGTACCTCTCTTTTTTAAGCATTTTTTTTCCAGTTGACCAGAACCCCTTTTTGACATCTTTATTTTCAACCTATACCATTTCATTCCCATTTTTTCCTTGATCGTTGTGGTACCTATCACTTATAAGTATTTCTTTTTTGTGGTCCCACCCACCCATTTCCCCTTACAGACACCCCTCCTATCCAAATGGAAAACACTCACAACCAAGACCTACAAGATTCCATGAACCATAGCAAAGAGAACATCCAGTGCATGACTTTTGATATTGCTTCTATCAATTCCAAATTTTCACAATTCCAAGACCAAGTCCAACAAAAATTTGATTCCATGGATGCCAAATTCATGGGCGAATTTGACACCCTCAAATTTGTTGTCAACTAGTTGTTGAACCGCTCCGAGGGCCCTTCCTCTTTGAAAAAAACATCCCACTTAGATGGTGTTGACTCCTCCCATTCTATGGTCTTTCAATCCAACTCCTTTCATCATGACCCCCGTCTTCCCAAAGTTGAGGTCAATAAATTTGATGGCTCATATCCCACAGGTTGGGTCACTCAAATGAGGCATTATTTTTCTTTGCATGACATTATTGATGAGTTGGCCAAACTTCATTATGGTGTTCTCTATCTAGATCTTGAATGTTGGAAATGGTGGAAATGGCATAAAAATACATGCCAAGGGTATGTTGCATGGACCTAGTTTGTCGTAGAGCTCTATGAATGCTTTGACATTGACACCCATTATTTAGGTCGTTTGACCAAGTTGAAACAATCATGCATAGTGGAATACTTTATAACCATCTTTGAGCACTTGACCTTCAGAATGGAGGGCTTGCCAGATGCCTTCTTCTGGGAATACTTTATAAGTGGTCTAAGGGATGGAATCTGATCCCAAGTCCTCATAGATCGCCCTTAGACTTGTTTGGAAGATTGTTGGTGCAATTATTTGCATAATATATTACCAAACATAAATTATCAACCGGGATTCGTAATCAGTAGAGTTGATGCATTATATGTGTCGATAATAGATAGGTTCATATGTATGATGAGTATAGCATAAAGAAGAAACATTCAATAACAAAATATTATGTTTCACACCTTTCAAATAACACTCCACACATACAATTCAAAATTCAGAAAGAAAAATTGATCAACAAATGTTTAATTCTGAATTCTTGTCCAGGGGATGCATCTTCTCATTATAGGCTCATGAAAGATAGAGATAGGCTATGACTTTATCCCCTGTAGCAACTAATTTCAATAGTAAATTGTAATCAACTTTTTGCACACAGTAAAAAGGCAATCACTCATAATTAATCAATTCTGGAAGAAAATCTGTCCCTACACAGGTAACATTACACAAGACAATCCATTCTTGGTGCATGTAGGTGAGATATGGAGCCTGGTTGTTCCTACACTTACTTCATACAACACAAATATTAAATCTTATAAGCTCAGAAAATGATAATTGCCTATCTAACAATCATGAACATCTACCCACACACGCATAAACAAATACAAGGAGACTTACCTAGGTTGGGGCAGTGGGCCCTTGCCGTACTAGCCAGGTAGCTCTAGGATATTATAGAACACACACTTTAATCATATCTAGGAATTTCAAAGGCTGGACTTCATATTCCTTCAATTGACAGGTATACAGTAATTCAAAACTCAGTTTCTCAGCATAACAATATATTCAAGTTCTCCCAAGAACCAATATTACATCATAGTAATCCCTTCTCTCTCATTACTCCTTCCTTCATATTTATACAAGGAAATTCAATGGGGATAGATCAGAACAAATCCCCCAACTCAGAATTCATTCAAACTATTTATGCACAAAATCTGGGGTTTTCACCAAATATTACAAATTCGAGTTAAGGATCCTTCAATATCTATCTATCTATTATGAATCGTGAGAAACTAATTCTAGGTTTTGTAGTTGGATATCTTTTCTAAAAACCCATTGGATGGTTTCATAATATATTCTTCCATATGCACGAAAATCAAGGTGCAATATGACAATTTAGAAATATTTAATGATTTTAGGTTGAATCATTCCCCCTGAGCTGGAGGTCCACACATGCGAGATCTGGAGATTCTGGCTCATTATTCGGCATGAAAACACATGTCTGGAAAAAACCCATGTCCCTAAATTTGGATATTCATCGTAATCTACCCGAAAATCAAGGAGAAAATCCAGTACCAGAATGATGGTACCAGAATCCTATAGGTAGTTGTTTAGTACCGGAATACACACAGGCTGGTACCAAAATAGGCTGGTACTAGATTGCATGATGACTTGTAGTACCAAAATACTAAGATATCGGAATAAGCTGCTCATGAGTCAAACTATTAGGATTATACAAGATAGAACACTTTAATCGAATTAATTCAAGAAAGTTAAACAAAACATGCTTTAAATCATCAATTACCTCTTGTGAACATGAACTAGGTCATTAGGTATGTGTTTGGGAGTAAACAGTCAAGTATGGGCTTATAGCATAGGCAAAAAGACTTGGATACAAGGTAAGATAGGGCATTATACATGTCAAAATAGAGACTCAACAAAGATACTAAATGTGCCAAAGAAGCACAACAAGTTGTTTTTTCCCAGAATAAAAACCCTCTTTTCTTCCTCGCACTCGACCCACCAATCCTCTCCCTCCTTCTCCTCATCTCAAGGTCCAAAAATTAATTCAAGAAGAAATGGTTGAACGCCAACTCAAGGGTCTTTGATATAATTGTGATGAAAAATATTTTCCTGGGCACAAGTGTAAGGAACCAAAGATTTTTATGGCCATTTCATAGGATGTTGCTGACAAGGAAGCTGGATTTTCCCCTATTGAAGAGATAGCCCCTCCAAGTGCTACTACCCCTCCTGTTGACCCACTAGGATTTGAACTACTGATTTCACTGCATGCCTTCACTGGCTTCTCTACTGCCAAAACCCTCAAGATAATGGCTTTGTTAAGCATAGGAAAGTCATCATCCTTGTTGACAGTGGAAGCACCCATAATTTTATTCACTGTTGGATTTCCTAGGAAATCAATTACTATATTCGTGCCATCCACAATTTTTAAATCATGATAGCCAAAGGCAGTTCCATGAAATGTGGTGGGTGTTGTGAAAATGTGTGCCTACAAATTGGTCGGTACCACTTGAAATCTCATATGTTTGCTATCGACATGGTTGGTTTTTACATTGTTCTTGATGTTGAATGGTTACGCACTTTGGGCCCCATTCTCATGGATTTTAAGGAATTAACCATGAAATTCCAACATGAGGGACAACAATATCAGTTCCAAGGAATCACAACAGGCTCCCCTGAGATCATCAGTTCACATCGAATGGAAAATCTCCTCAAAAAAGGCCATTCAGGCATTATTTCCCAACTACATTCCATTCAAGCAGTTGAGACACCCTCTATGCATCCTAACCTCCAATCTATCATATGCAAACACCAAGAATTTTTTTTCCATTCCCTAGGGACTTCCACCTTCCTGTGGTGTTCATGATCATTCCATTCCCCTTGTCTGAGACAGTCTTCCTCCCAATGTTAACCCTTATCATCATCCCTTTTCCCAGAAGAATGAAATTGAGAAAATAGTTCAAGAATTGCTTGAAGCGAGTGCTATTCGTCCCAGTACCAGCCCATGTTCTTCTCCTATGGTCATGGTACCTAAGAAAGAAGGTACTTGTCACATGTTTTCAAAGTTTCACACCCTCAATAAACTCACCATCAAAGACAAATTTTCCATTCCTGTCATTGATGATCTCTTGGATGAATTGAGCAGTGCTCAGTACTTTAGTAAACTTTATCTTTGTTATGGATACCACCAGATACATATGAAAGAATAAGACATTCACAATACTGCATTTAGAACTCATGAGGGTCACTATGAGTTCTTAGTCATGCCATTTGGCCTGTGTAATTTCCCCCCTCCACTTTCCAAAGTCTCATGAATCATGTCTTCCATCCTTTTCTCTGTCATTTTTTCTTATTGTTCTTTGATGATATTCTCATATATAATAAAACTTGGACATCCCATCTCACCCATGTGGATCAAGTTATCCATCTACTCTCTCAACACCAACTTTTATTCAAGCAAATCAAAATGTGCCTTTCGAGCCTCAGAAGTGGAGTACCTAGGTCATATTGTTGGCAAGGATGATGTAAGGGTGGATTCTAAGAAAATTGAAGCTATGCAGGATTGGTCTCGCCCTAAAAATCTTAATATGTTGCATGGTTTTCTGGGTTTAACGGGTTATTATCGCAAGTTTGTTAAGAATTATGGAAAAATTGCAGCACCTCTCATTTCTCTCCTTAAAAGGAATTCCTTCACTTGGACTTCAACAGCTAATCAATCCTTCCACGCCTTGAAAGAGGCTATGTGCATGACGCCTATCTTGGCACTTCCATACTTCACCAAGTATTTTGTCTTGGAATGTGATGTTTCAGGAGACAGAATTGGGGTAGTCCTCATGCAAGATGGAAGGCCTTTGTCCTTCACTAACAAACAACTTTTAGACAAATATTTGGGCCAATCAATCTATAAGATTAATGTTGGATATTCTGGATGTTGTGGATCTCTGGCATCCTTATCTATTGGAAAAACACTTCCAGATTAAAACTAATCACCAGAGCCTCACGTATTTTTTGGAACAAAGAATTTCATCCCCGGAGCAACAAAAATGGGTAACCAAGCTATTTTGATATGATTATGAGATAATTTCCAAGAAGGGAAAATAAAATGTTGATGCTCTTTCCCGAAAGTATGAAGAAGAAGAGTCCCTCTTTTCCCTCTCCTTCGTTGTACCAAATTGGCTCCCAATTGTTTGCCAAGAATGGCTGCAAGACCCCAAAATTTCTCACCCAATCCAACAATTGCAAGACCATTCTCCATCTTAACCAGGGTACTCTTGGCACAATATTGAGATTCACTACAAAGGATGTATATATTTAAGAAAGCAATTGCAACTTAAATCCACAGTGCTTTATGAGCTTCATGCTTCACACACAGTTGGGCATTCAAGGTTTACCAAAACCTATGAAAGGGTCAAACGTTCTTTTTTCTGAAATGGTATGAAACAGGACATCCGTACCCTTGTGGCTGAATATGATGTCTATCAACAAAACAAGGGAGAAACAATCAAAGCATCAAGAACACTCCAACCACTTTCGATTCCCCCTTCTATTTGGCATAATATTTGTATGGATTTCATTGTGAGCCTACCTAAATCTAGAAATAAGTCAGTCATCATGGTAGTAGTTAATCATCTTTCCAAATAAGTTCATTTCCTTGCTCTTCAACATCCCTTCAATGCATCCACAATCGCTAAAGTTTTCATGGATAATATCTTCAAACTTCATGGCATGCCTCATTCTATTGTCTCTGAAAGCGATCCCACGTTCACACAGAATTTTTGGCAAGAATTGTTCAAGCTACAGGGCACCCAACTACATCTCAGCACCACCTATCATCCCTAGACTGATGGTGAAACTGAAATTGCCAACAAGTGTTTGGAAACATATTTGTGGTTATTTAAATCTGACTATGAACATCAATGGGATCAGTGGTTACCCCTTGTTAAATGGTGGCAAAACACATCTTACCATACAACTACTCACATGAATCCTTTTGAAGCAGTATACAGAAAAAATCCCCAATCAGTTCTTTCATACATGCCTGGTGTCTTGAAGGTTTAGGAGGTTGACAAAAAAATTACAATACATGAGGCCATTATGTATACCCTCAAAGAAAATTTGGTGATGGCTCATAATCACATGAAGTAACAAGCTGATCAAAGTCGCTTCGAACGTCAATTTGCTAAAGGGGACCAAGAGTTTCTTCATCTGCAACCTTATAAGTAGACTTCACTCAAAGTTAAACTTGTTAGAATATTTCTCCCAAATTTTATGGTCCTTATACAATTCTCAAGCGAGTGGGGCATGTGGCCTACTAGTTAGCTCTTCCAAGTGATTATAAGATCCATATTATTTTTCATGTCTCATGCTTAAAGAAGGGGATTGGAACTAAGTGCCAAAATCGAATCAATCTCCCTGAGTTGGATGAATAAGGTTCCATTTGGTTGTAGCTCCAAGTAGTCTTGGAGCAACATGAGCATCATCTCCGTTAGTGCACTGTCAAGGAAGTGTTAATGTAGTGGAAATATACAACTCCATAAGATGCCACCTAGGAGTCGGCCACCATTCTGCAAAAAAATCCTCATCTCAAGACTTGAGGACAAGGTTGTT